>CAXKVX010000664.1:0-21955 GCA_964058865.1 Eleocharis quinqueflora | reverse complement strand
ATGACTTTCTATTGTCAAAAAAAAAAATAGATGACTTCGTAGAGGTCATCAGTTCAAACCTCATGAGCAAATCATTCCGTAAAAAACATTTGAAAAATAATAAATGTCAGATAATAGCAGGTCCTCTTATATAAGAAAAATATATATAAACAAGCAAATTAGGTTCATAATTTACAAAATTACATCTTTTATAGGGTACGCATGTTAAGATCATAAGGAATAAGACAACTGGTTGTTCAAGTGGTTACGGATTCATGACATTTGAAACCCGGTATGCTGCAGAGAGGATATTGCACTTATACAACGGGTTAAAGATTATGCCTGGTACCACGAATCGATTTTGCATGAACTGGGCTTTTTATAGATTAGAAGAAAGAACATCACGAATCAGGAAAATTCGATCTAAGAACTCTTCAAGTTACTGGAGCATCAAAACAAAGCTTGAAAATAACAAAGAACACGGCTCGAAATCTTCAAATTTAAGTTCGTCTACAATAGCCGACCTTCCTCTTGATGTGATTGAAAATATTCTTTTATGGTTACCAGTAAAGTCAATTGGGAGATGTCGAATGGCATGTAATGCTTGGGCTTCCTTGACAAGTGCACCACGCTTTATCTATCAACACATGCAGAACCAAAAGGAACTCAGTGACCTGATTGTTGCAATTGGGGGCACCAAAGACCAACAAAATACTTGTTTTTTCTCAAATCGTAACATGGAAGAAGGTTGTTGTTTCTGGATCCTGGACTTCAAGTTCCCCTTTGGTTTTCGCCGAGGTAAATTTCAATCAATGTCCTACCATGTATCAAATGCATGCAATGGCCTCGTGTGTGTTTATCGAAGCTACAACGACGAATTTGCCAGTGTTGTGAACCCATCAATACATGAAACCATACAACTGCCAAAAAGTTCGAACTTTTCAAGAAGTCAGTATTATGATATATGCTCCATGGGTGTTGGATATGATGAATGCTCAGATACATACAAAATTGTAAGAATGTTTAGAAAATATGACTTCACAGAATATAGAGAGGGTGTTGAGTATGAGGTTATTACACTTGGTGATGCTAATTGCCATTGGAGGCATCTAGGATATATTCCATACAATGTTACAACTTGCGACCCTCCAGTTTTTCTGCACGATACTATTTACTGGCTGTCTGAGATATATCCGCATCCAACTCAGATATATCCGCTTACAACGCCATATGCAGTTGTTTCCATCAATGTGAGAACAGAAACTGTACGCATATTCAATGTGCCTGAGGTTGGCGACTATTGCAAATTATTCGTACTAGAAGAATGCTTATGCATCTTATCTAAACGTGTTTCTTGGGCTGGTAAAGCAAATTTGTATTTTTTGGAAGACAACTTAAATTTTAAATGGGTGAAGAAGCACACTATTCATGAAGACAATCTCCGTGTATGTTCACTTTCAAACCCTATTGCAAACCATGATGAGAAAATATTATTTACCAATATCTGTTGCAACCAAATTTCCTACAAATGTTTGAACTGCATTGCAAATCCTGATCGTTTTGCAGACTACTACTATGACACAAATAATGAAAGATTTGAAAAGACAACCGCTCTGCCTCGCTCTTCAAGAAGAGATATCCAATCTGACACAATTCGTGGATGTGCAGAAAGTCTCGTTTCTCCTATTTCATATCTCCAGAGAAGTAATGATCCTTGCCCCGTTTTTCATATTTTCCGCCAAAGATGGGCAACCCTGTTCCCCATCAATCCTTTCCCTGAATTGTCTTAATTAATTGTTCAAGCATTGCTTCGCTCTTCATGCTTTGTAATGGTTATATTATCTATGTAATTGTGTGAGAGGAGGCATCGCTTAATTTTTTTTTTTTTTTTTGATTGTAAATGAGCTCGAAATGAGCCATCGGCCTCAAAAGAGGCACAAACAACAAAAGGTTTTGTACAGGAGATCTGTACCAAAACAATAAAACAAAAAAAAAAAAAATGTTCTACGAGCTAACCATCAAAATTGACACAAACACTTGCACTGAGCTTATTTCATACTGCTTAAACGGATCAAAAGTAAAACAAAACTATTCATTTTCTGAATCAAGCAGATCCTCATCTGACGAAGGAGAGGCAGGTGCTGTGTTTGAATCTAGCAACTCTATTGGCCTTGCTTGAGCAGCAAATAAATTGGCTACTTTGCTGTTATTTCCTGTCCAAAATTTATATAGATGCATAATAGAATTATAAATTGTGTTAATTGGTGATGAAGTTGAGTTTTTAAAAATTATGTTATTACGTTCATTCCAAATAATCTATATGAATGCTGCCATGAGGCACCCCCAGTGTTGTAAATCTGATAAGTTTAAGGAAATGAAAGAGTTCCATAAGTTTTCAATTGAGGTTAGATCAAAATTTAAGTTAAAACTACTATGATATTGAATTTTTTGCCAAAAGTAACAACTAGCTGGACAATGTAAGAACAAATGTTCCACATTTTCATTTTGTCCACATAATACACAGGAGATATCCCCATTCCAGCCTCTTTTGGAAAGATTGTCCTTTGTTAATATTTTATTTTGAATAGTTAACCAAAGAAACAATTTAAACTTTAAAGGGATCTTTAGGATCCAGACTGTGTGCTTCATTTTAATTTTAATACCACCAAAATTTAAAAAATCATACATGGATTTAACTGTATAGGTTCCTTTAGCTTCCAAAGCCCAAAAAGAAGAGTCCTCATTTGTGCTAAAAGTAACTGAATTTAGAATGCTTATTATCTCAGTTTTCTCACTTCTCATGTCATTAGTTAGCCCTCTAATTAAATGTAGGTTTATTTGACCATGATTCCAAATTTGATGCAATGTCACAGTATCAGTTTTAGATTTCTGGTAAATTAGTGGAAATTGAATGCACATAGGGGTATTTCCATACCATATATCTTTCCAAAAGTTAATTGATTTTCCATCTCCAATGATTCTTCTGTTGTTAATTTGGACATATTGGTATAAATTGCTAACACATTTCCAAAATGCAGAACCATACTTAGTGAACTTGTTATATTTAATTTAACTATTTCTTTCCATAAACTTTTATATGAATGAAAAAGAAAGAACCATACCCATTTACACAGTAATGCAATGTTCATTTGTTGCAAATTAAGTATGCCCCAACCTCCAAACTCTCTTCTTCTACACAATTTTTCCCATTTTACTAAATGTACTTTTTTCCTGCCATGTATCTCAGTTCCTGACCATAGAAAAGCTTTCCTTCTTTTATCTAATTGAATTGAAACCCATTTAGGCATTTTGAATATGGCAATGTAATATAATGGTATGGAAGACAACACTGAATTTAATAGAATCAATTTCCCTCCCAACGAAAGCAGTTTGCCCTGCCATCTTGGTAATCTCTTATCTATTTTATCAATTAGTTTTTGCCATTCATTTCTTGATGGTTGTTTATAGTGTAGGGCTAAACCTAAGTATTTCATGGGTAATGAACCTAGTTTACAACCCATTAATTTAGCATAATACTCTCTTAAGTAATCAGGAATATTAATAGGAACCATTTCTGTTTTTTGATAGTTGATTTTTAGACCAGATGCACTCTCAAATAACCTTAGGGTCCATTTGAGCTTTTCTACCATTTGTTTATCTGATTTAACAAAAATAAGGGTATCATCTGCAAATTGTAAATGCATTATTTGTTTTCCATTACTTAATTGAGGACCTAAACCACTAAAATGTCCCTTGTCAATTCCTTTAATCAACATTTTATTTAAAGCTTCTACTGCAAAAATAAACGAATATGGGGATAATGGGTCACCCTACCTTACCCCCCTCTTGCATTCAAAATATGCTCCTGGGGTGCCATTAATTAAAACCGAACTAAATCCTTTATATAATGTGCTTTTAATCCAATTAATCCAAGTTATACTAAAACCCCTTTGTTGGAGACTTGTAAATAAAAAATTCCAATTTAGTTGATCAAATGCTTTTTCAAAATCAAGTTTGATTAACAATCCTTGATCTTTGCTTTTATGTGCACTATCTAATATCTCATGTGCTGTGATAATGTTATCCATGATATACCTTTCTTTTAAAAATGCTGTTTGATTATTGCCTATTAACCTATCTAGTACAGGAAACAATCTCTTTGCTAAAACCTTGGTGAAAATTTTATATGAACAATTTAATAAACTTATTGGTCTGAAATCTGTGATGCTAGATGCATCTGTAATTTTGGGAATTAAAACAATTAATGCTCTGTTAAGTCTAGACAAATCTAATTTACCCTTATGAAAATCTTGAAACATGCTATATAAGTCATTTTTTATAACTTCCCAAAACTGCTGGTAGAAAAGCATGGAAAAGCCATCTGGCCCAGGAGATTTTTCAGCTGGCATGTCAAAAACAGCCTCCTTTATTTCTTCTAATGTAAAAGGTTGAATTAGTAATATGTTTTCTTCAGGTGTTACTTTATCATCTATATCCCAAAAGGAATTCTGAAGTTGCAAAGTGGGTTCAATTACAATACCCAGGAGTGATTTGAAATGATTGTAAGCGTGCTTTGCAATAATTTTTTGATCCTGTGTGATATTTCCTTCAATATTGAGTGAGACTATTGACTTTTGAGTTTTTTGATAAGAAGCAATTTTATGGAAATAGACTGTGTTGGCATCTCCCTCTTTTAACCATGATGAGGTGGCCCTTTGTTTCCAATATGTAGCATCCAATTTATGAAGTTGTGATAAGTCTTGTTTACATGCTAAAAATTCTAGTAATTCCTCATTAGTCAGTTCTCTTTCTTCATTTTCAATTTCATATAATTCTATAGACTGTTGTAGGATGATTTTTTGCTGTTTAGATTCTTTTTTTATATTTGCATTCCAACCCCTAATTTTTTGTCTTAAACTTGATACTTTTAGTTGCCATTCATAAGCTTTATTACCACTTAATATCATATGTTCCCACCAGTTTTTTATTAGAACATCAAAACCCTCTATTAGTAACCAGTGCTTTTCAAATCTGAAGATATATTGTTTTGAGATTATTTTAGGGCCATATTCCATACATATGGGATTATGGTCTGAGAATTGCTTGATTAAAGCATATGTTTTTATATCAGTGTATTTAGTTTGCCAACTATCATTAATTAGAAACCTGTCTAAGTAAGCTTGTTGATTGCTTAGCCCCCCTCTAGCCCATGTGTACTTTCTGTTTAAGCATTTGTATTCAATTAAATAAGAGTTGTTTATCCAGTCATTAAATTTGGTCATATTCCTTTGATCAAAAGACACACCCCTTTTTTCAGACCTATGTCTAATGACATTGAAATCCCCATTAACTACCCAAGAGATGGTAATTAGATTGCTTAGAAATGTAAGTTCAGACCAAAATTGTGTTCTTTGAGAATATTGAGTAGGCCCATAAACTGTTGTACAAATACTATAATGATTGTTTATTTTGCAATGTACAAATGCAGTAAGAGTGTGTTTACCCTTTATCCATGTATTAATAATGTATTTGTCACTATGGATTCCCATAAGAACCCCCCCTGCAGAACCTATAGCTGATATATATTGCCATTCAAAATGTATATTAAGATAGTTTAAAGTTATGTTGGAGAAGGTGTCTTTCTTGGTTTCTTGTATACAAATGATGTCAATGTTTTCTGATGTAATAAGTTCTTTAATATATTTTCTCTTCTCTAACTTTCCTAGTCCTCTTATATTGATGCTAACAATTTTCATGGGAAAACATGTTTTTGCCTTGTACTAACATTCTGAAATGTGTTATTATAAAAGGATAACAGATCTTCTAAAATACCAATTTGTTGATTGTAATTGTAAAGTTGAAATTCTTCAATATAATTATTTTGTGCAGTTGAATCACTAAAGGAAACACCTAAATCTGAGAAAAGGGTACCAATCTTTTCTGCAGAAAGGGATGAAAATGAGTAAATGTTATCATATTTGGCAGTAAGACCCTTGCTTTTGACTTCTTTCCTTCTAAGATCAGCTCCATTAGGGGGTCTTTTAAGCACTATCTGGTAGAAGCTTTTTGAGGCAGGAGGGTCTGGTTGTGATAAGTGCATCAAAGCAGGGCCACTAGATTCACCTTTATCTCCCATTGTTGAAAGAAAGCTCTGATCTTGTTTAGCTTTAAGATTTCTCAATTCCTTTCTCAGAAGTTTGTTCTCAGCTTCTATCAGAGCCCATTCATCTGCTTGTTTCTGAGATTTGCCTTTACCAGTATTTGTTTTGGCTAATTTTTGAGGTATTGAATGAGGAACAGCTGACCTCTTGCTAAGGTTCTGAGTATTTTTACCAGATTCTTGAATAGGTTCATTGTTTGGAGGATGAGTTGGTAAAGGCACATAATGTTTATCGAAAACCATTGGGGCAGGAATTTGTGTCAAATTGGGAGTAGACAAGGTAGGAGCATTGGACACACCCCCATAAAGAGCAATCTGTTCTCTAGCCCTTAATTGCATTTCCATTGAGGTTATTGCATGAAGAATATCATCTGAGGTCCAGGTTATATTAGGGGTAGATTGTTCATTTTCAATTTCAATTGTAATTTTTGTGAGTTCTTTATTGGATCCAGGTCTAACAACTAGAAAGAAAAGGTGGGGAGGAATCAGGTTTATATCAGCTATATCAATCAAAAGCCTTGCCCATCGCAATTCAGAGCCATCAAAGGTTCCTTGATCCCAATCTACTAAGGTTCCAAAGTGTGAGACTATATTATCTAGGGTATGAACATCCCGCATGTCAATTGCTAAGTTGTGGAGTATAATCCATTTTCGAACAGGTTGTAATTTGGGGAAAAGTTCAGAGAGATCAGAGATTACTGCAAAAGAATAGGGACCGATCTTACAAACACCTGTCATCTTCAAGTTGTGAACACAGATCGGAGGCCCTTCTATGAGAAAGCGTTGATTTCCCAGATTGCCGACTGTCCATTTGTCGATCTCCTTGTATGAGAGTCTGAGGCCTCCTAAGATATCAGGAATTCCAATGCCTTCTGGAGCTTGAATGATAAAGCAGTGAGCTAACGATTTGTGACGTTGTTCGAAAGCCTGACCTCCCAGATCCAGCTTGTTGACATACGACATTTCAGGCGATGAGCAGGAAATCAATGGCGACGAATTGGGAAAAGATTGAGGAAGAATGTTAGGAAAGTGTTTCGGGTCTGGTAATGAGGAAGAGTTGGGACGAGGTGGAGACGACAAGGGTAATTTGGGAAGGGAGAGAAGGGAATGTGAATTGAGGTGTTTCTTTTTCGTAGGGCAGGTAGCTGCAAAATGTCCTGTTTTCTGGCAAGCAAAACAGACAACGGGGTTTCTGCAAGATGAGGCAAGATGGCCCCTGTCACCACACCGGAAGCATCTATACTGTCGAGATGGACGGTTGAGATATTGTTTTGGTGCAGGAGCAGGTTTAACCTGACGAATCCTCGGGTAACCATAAGCAGCAGACCGCTTAACTGTCGGCCATCTCACTCCTCCATTTTTACCTTTCATGAACTTCTCCGATGGGGCACTGACAGTAGGGCCTGACGATAGAACTGAAGCATAGCTTTTCCTAGCAATATCCTTGCTGGAATCCACTGAGCCATAAGCACGGATTAGAGAGAGAGCTCTCTCTCTAGAGAGCTGATCCATGGGCTGAGATGAAGCCCACCACCGAAGCAAAGGAAAATCTTGAAATTCCGACAAAGCTTTTCTTGGAGCTTTTCTTATCTAGGATTTGATTTGTGTCACATCGCTTAATTGAGATATGGGCTAAAGATGTGTTAGTTCAGTTTTAGAAAATTGAAAGAAATAATAAAGTTTGGGTCGTAGTCGTAGGTAGGCCTGTTTGTTATTGGGTTGTAGAGTTAATCTACATAACATTTACTTATGGATAAATATATGACGCCTCGTGCCCCTCCAATGTGGATATAGGAATGATTCGAATGAACCTTTTTCTCTTTTTCACTCTTGAAGAAAAAAAAAACTATCTGAAATGTAAGAAGATAAGGGATTTATTAGCTTTGCGTTTAGTCTGTCAATGATTTTTCGTTTAATCGTCAATGATTATTCGTTTAATCGTTTTTGTTTCGTTTTGTGACAAATGAAATAATTACGATCAAAGAAATTTTTTTCGTTAAAATATTGAAACAGTTAACAAAATAATATTGTTTCGTGATCAATTGTTTCGTTTGTGACTGTGTATTATTAGAATTTTTTTATTTAAGAGTAAAACACTATGCTATAAGAAGGTGATGAGAGTAGAGATGAGATGAATAATTGCTCGAAAGAGTAGATGAATGATTTGATTCTTGTGTATGATTAGAATCGCAAAACGATTAACGAAATTACCCTCTTTCATGATCGTTACGCACGTTAGACAAATCCATTTGCATTACATCAATGTCAAGTTGTCAACGAACCCAAGTTGAAGAAAGCTGCAATCTTATGCTGGCAGCATTAATTAATGTTGTTAATTGCATCGTGGGCTAGAATTCGTGTGTGGATAAAACACGAAAATTCTATGCTAGGGCCACCCCTACCATGTATGCATAGGGATGATAATGAGCCTTATCCGCGGACATTTGGCAATGACCCACCCCTACCAAAAATGTAATCACCCGCTTGTCCGGCCCGAGAGAATGGGCATAGAATTTTTAAGCATGCCTACCTGTGGGCACTGCAAGTCCGGCCCGTGGGTACCTGCCCATACCCGCCCACAATTGCATAATACATATTCATTACAATTTACACAGTTTCTAACATAGATAATTTACAATATATCGTATATTATTGATACCCTAATACAGTAATACTTACCTGGTTGGTTGGTTCAATGTTCTAACAAGCCACATTCAAGAACTAAGACGATTTAATCTAACATGCCTGTAACATATAACTAAAACTCTACAAAGACCCATAATTACTCAGTCAATTATTCTGCCCACAGGCAGCCCATGGGTACAACTTCACAGTCCATAGCTCGCCCTGGTCCTCTATGACAATGGACTGGATGGGTATAGTGCTTGGGCCAGGTAGGTATGTGCGTGCCGACGGGTCAAACTGTCATCCCTATGCATGCATATGCTTATATGGTAGGGCCAGCCAATGACAAGAGGTCATTTGGATTATTTGACATGCTCTACTATTTCTCATTAAGCAAGCAAGTAACAATATCTAAGTTGTGAAGATTGCGATCATCAAAGAATTAGTTTCCTTCTATGTAAACTTGCATTTAATGAGGATAATAGAAAAGAGAGGTGATTTGGTTATAGTAATTAACTGTAATTTGTGCAAATGATAATTAATCCAAATGGTCTCTTGTCATTGGCTGGACCTACCATGTAAGCATGCATACATGATAGGGGTGGTCCTAGCATAGAATTTTTCATAAAAATGCGTACATTTTTTGAACTAGCACTGCAAAACAAATTTAGAGGCGACATAATTTGACTGATCTCGACTCAAAATTTGAGTCTCAGTGATGCAGATTAACACGAAATATGATTCAATTTGATCCGAGACAATTAAAATTTGAGATGATGCAACTTCAAAAGGCTTGAAATTTGATTAGAGTCGATTCGACATCTAACGCTCCGAAATACGAATTTTCTCTAATAATTAATGCAATAATGTACATTTTTTAGATGCAAAAACGGTATTTGTATTATGAATTCATGTCGCATGATTTTAATTCTTGCCATTAAAAGCGAGTCTCAAAATCCAACAACAACGATATTGTAAACACACTTGTGTTTGTGTATATTTTAATGTATATAATAAAATATGTGGAGCATTGCTAACATTCTATGCCTGACAAGGGCGGATTTCGGGGGTGGGGGGTGTTTCTCACCACCCCCAACATTTCCAATGAAAGTGATTGATAAGGTACTTTGCACATCCTTTGTAGTAATTTACATACCATGATCCCTGTCAATATGTTAGCGTTTTATTTAAAAAAAATACTATCTATGTATTAATATGTATTATTCACTTTCTGTATATGGTAATAGGTCCATTGCTTACAGACCATTAAAGTTGTCAGTGACTATTTTAAGTAAGACTGTCAACGAATTGCGTTTTAAACGTTTTGTGTTTCGTTTCTTCATGACGTAACGTTAAACACAAGTGATTTTGTTGTGTTTATTAAACGCAACTTAAGACGCAAATTCAAATATTTTCGTCGATTAAATGTGATGAAAATGCAATGGATTCGTTATGTTTCGTTTTAACCGTTTTTTACGTCTATATAAAGTATATATAATCATATATGTAAAATCATGCTTTATAAGTTAGTAAATCATCACCCTTTCGCACTCCTTAAGTGTTAAGCATTTTGAAAAGTTGTAAATAAAAAATTATTAAAATATCGATATCCCTGAAGAGTAAAGTGCATTTTCACTTCTTAATAGTCATAGACTTTTACTGTCTTTTTAGTTCCTTATAGCGCATTTTCCTTTATCCTCCTAGAATACTCTGCATCTTCGTTTCTTCTTCTCGAGAACTTTATGCATCATTTATCCCTCTCTTCTCTTAGGAAAATTCCATATTTCCTTTCTTTTAAGCTTGCTTCCCGCGTATTTCAAAATTTGTACGTACGCAGTACCCACATAACTCTAAACGCAATGTTCAATGTTCATCATTACTTATTAGTCTAAAATGATTGCTTTGCAATTAGTTCAACTTAGTTAACCGATCAATATTGAAATGATTGCACTCGCAATTTATCAATTGATCACTTTCATTATTCAGTTAATTTTGTATTTTTTGTGTTAGAATTTAGATTATAATCACTTATGAATTAGTTTATGATTTAGAATTTAGGATTTAAGACTTTAGTAGGTTAAAAATATATTAGAAATGTTCAATGTTATATAGTTATGGATCGACCAATTATAGTAAGAGAATCATTGTCGCTTTCACTGTTTTTTTTACAAAACAGGTGGACCAATTAGAGAAATCGGTGCAAGTCGTCCAGATCATTCTCAGGGGAATCCATCGGTAAAATATCGTTTATCCTTCTTTACAGTATGTGGTCAAGGACATGGGATGGTTAACAACAGTCCAGGCTCCCAAGAGCAAGAGCAAGGAAAAGAAGAAAGGGGCAAAATTGGATGAATGGTGAGACTCTTCATCTAACACTGACACTAAAAACTAAGAACTTCCTTTATTAATATTAGTTATTTATAAAATCTAGTTTTAAAATACAATTTCTGAAAACACAGTAGAAAGAACTTCCTTTATTTATTTTAGATTCAATAGATTGGAGGTTGTTGGAGGAATTCAAGAAATTGGATGATGAAGATGATGAAGATTAAAAGGCATTTGAATGGGAGAAGCTTTGGGAGTGGAATCAAAATTCTCAAGGGAGGACCAATTTTGTTTGTATATGATTAACTCCTAATTTTGATTTAAGTTGTATAGGATTTATACATGAGTTATTTATTTGTCTAAACCTGACTTGTTTTCTTGTGGTGATTGGTGAAATACTGTTTTTTTTTAGAAAATTGGTGAAAACAGTTGAAAATTAGTTAAGTTAATTTCAATTTTATGTACTTCAGTAGTACTTATATTTTGATTTGTTGTTTATTTTGCTATGTTGTGCACCGTTAGTAGCAAGCTAAACGTTCAAAAAAATTAAACGTTTTTAACGTTTCTTACGTTTAACTAAAAGCAACGTTGAACACAAGAAAAAAATCTTACGTTTTAAATGCAATGTAAGACGCAAGAGAAAATTCTTACGCTCTTAAAATGCAACGTAAGACGCAAGAGGATATTTGTGTGATCGTTTCATACGTTTAACTGCCCTACTTTTAAATTAAACCAAGCCAGAATACATGAACGGTAAGAAATTCATAAATTTTTATAGTAGGTACGCTCAAATTGTTTAACACAGGTTACATGACCTATAGGTTTCTTCAGTTGGTTTGATCGACTATATTTGTTCAAAAGATCAAATTATTGTAAACTAACGTATGCTATAATTATAAATATTCTTTTTTGAACAATTCATAAATGTTATTGGATAGTTCCTCATCTATGGTTTCTTTTAATGTAGTTTCAAATTTATATTCTAATATTCAACTTCAGTTTTTGTTCCAGAAAGGAATTATTAATAATAAAAAAACTAATTTTCAAATATAAATAACTTTTCAAAAATTCTTACATTTGACAAATAATAGTTTTCTAAATCTAAAATTATAAGAAATAAAAGACGAAGGCTGAAGTATCTTATTTTTTTTGTTTCGGACTTTTAAATCTCGATCCCCAAGTTGAAATTCTGACTTCGCCCCGAGATACGTGGGACATAAGAAGATTAGCATGGATTGTTTAATTTGTTATAAGGATTTGTGCAGCGTGAATTTTGAAATAATTCAAATGATCCATATTAACGTAATATGTCCTATGCATAATATCTTATTCTAAATCAAATATAAGTTATTATATATGATTATATTCATAACTGTATATAATATGACAAGGTAGAGGCAGAAGAGCAAGATCATGTCGTATGTGTGTGTGTGTGTATATATATATATATATATATATATATATATATATATATATATATATATATATTATATGAGTAAGGCTAAAATAATATGTATAGTACACCACATTTCGTACTATGTATATATGTCTAGCTCAATAAATTGAGATTTAAGTTACGCAATAAATTCTTCATAATATTGTAGAAAATAAAATTTAGTGATTTTTAGAGCTTTCTTGCTATTTTTAAATATTTTTTAAAAACAGTCCAGATTTAATACTACAAAAGTGTCATTTCTAAGCTGTTTTTAGAAAATATTTAAAAAATAGCAAGAAAATTTTAAAAATCACGAAATTTGATTTCCTACAAGATTTTGATATGAAAAATTTATTGAGCAACTTAAATTTCAATTTATTGAGCAAATATAATATACATAGCCGCATAGTACGAAATGGAATGTACTATGCATATTATTTTAGCCTTGCTCTTTATATATATATATATATATATATATATAGAGAGAGAGAGAGAGAGAGAGATATAGGCTAGGGTGCTCCATGGAGCACCAAACCCCTAATGCTCCACACCGTATTTTCAATTTAAAAACTCCAACGATCGATCCGAACCATTGAACATGATCTACATATTGAAATCTACTTGGAGATTGAATTTTACATTTTTTTGAATTTTTTTGCTATTTTTTAGAGAAAAAATTGCAACTTTTGTTAGTTCAGAAACCGTTTGATTAACAATTTTTCTACCTCTTTAAAAAATTTCAAAAAAAATATAAAATTCAATCTCCAAGTAGATTTCAATATGTAGATCATGTTCAACGGTTCGAATTGATCGTTGGAATTTTCAAATTGGATATAACATATGTGGAGCACGAGCGATTTGGTGCTCCATGGAGTAAGGCTTTACTCTGTTATGTCCACCAACTACAATGTTACAATGAATTAGGGAGCGTGAGCAGACGGACAAAACTGTGAGGCATTATGACATTTCTAAATTAGCGTCGACTAGATCTAGCTTGACTCGATTCAAAACTAAAAAAAGACATTAGCAAATTCAAAACCCAACGCAATTTGGTTCGACCAAACTCGATAAAAAAAATTGACACAACAATTTAATTATTTAAAACTCGACCGGATCTCGTCCAACTCGATCCAACACAAAAAAAAAGTTGATACTACACAATCAAAAACCAACCTGATCACACTTGGTCCATGTCGTGATCGGCAAATAATCGACCTTTGACAATTCAAAACTTTATCATATCATATCTTATCCGATCCGATCCGTGTCCGTGTTCGAAAAATCCAACAATTAACATCAAGCCTGACTCTCATCTCAAAGACTCAAACGACTCTTCTCATGATTCGGCTATCATCCAAAATCAAATTATTCAGATCCGATTAGTGCTGCCTACATTTTTTAAGTGGTTGTCAAATATTGATCATGTATTCGTAGTGTTCAAAAAATTATTAAAATAACAAAATAAGGTTTTATCCAATAATTTTTGGATGATTATCATATTCGAGACAAAAGATAAAGGAGGCGGCAAAAGAAAGAGACGGTGAAGTCCCAGACGAGATAAGAGAAAACAAATTATTCAATTTACGGGATGGAAACTACAAAAAAAAAAAAGAGAAAATGCAAAAGAAAGGACTATTGCACGACAAAATAAGAAAAATAAACTTGAATTATTATTCTTTAACTGAAAGAATAATATCGGTTGAAATATGATTCTTAAATAACTTGAATGTTGGTTGAAAGAATAAAGTTAAGATTCTTTAGCTGGCTAGCCTTTTCTGATGTACTTCCAGCTCTTATATACGAGCCCACATACATACCTAAATAAATCAATAAATCGCATTGATGATTCTATTCCACCTCAGCTTCTAATAATTCATCCATTCGATTTTTTTTTTCATAAAGAAATAAGTTTCGTCTTCTAAAATTAATTTTGTTTGATAGCGTGAATGTTAATTAATGCTGCACTGCATGGTTTATTTTACAAAACTTAGAATAAATTCAAATGTTTAAAGGATATACACTATTTAATTAATTAGTAACAATTTGATAGATCGCAATTTTTGTGCAAGACAACAAATTTCATGATTGCAAACCATTAGCAAATTTGTGTCAAGTCCAATTGTGATCATACCCTTTCAAATTTATCGGTCCATGCTACATTTGGCAGCTAAATTATTTAATTCATCAAAAAAAATTGTTATGAACTTAGGGATGCAAAGTGCAAACAGGTGTTATTAATAACATTTTTTTTATCCTGACAAACTGAAGATTTGACGGATTGAGCGGGTTCAATAAGAAAATTACTTTAGAAAAATGAGATCATCAATAAAATAACACGTTATAATTGAAAATTAAATAAATAAATACATATATATATATATATATATATATATGAGCTATGCTATTATGCTTCAAGAAGCAAAAGGGGGTTATGCTTCACATATTCTCAACCATTCGATTTCATCATGATCAATCCTGAACTGTGGACCTAGAAAACTTGAAAACTGAAAGTCAGTATACCATCTTAACCAGATCTCCTAAGAGATTAATTAAGTTAAATATTTGAGTAAATTCTCAAGATATTTCTGAAATATTTTTTACGAGATACCGGAGCCAAATCTCAGCCGAGTTAGAAACTTTTTATGAACGACTGGCGTAATACAGCTAGAAGTTCAATCTATCTAGAAGCTCTAAAGGCAACCGAGACGATAGAAGAACCCGCATACGGCTTTCTAAAACCAGCCGAATTTGCGAAAGGAGCCACGACAACATTGATCAAGCAGAACAATACAATAATCCAACTGCTGGTCAAAATCAAAGAATGCCGGGAAAAAGGCATTACAGGAGAAGTCTGGAGTCCCAACTAAATCCAGACGTCGAGCTCAACCATTCACAGTACAGAAGGGCTCAACAAGTTCCAGCTGAGACCTTATACCAAGCTGGATGGTCTGAACGAAATCATCGAGTATACCAACACTACTCAGATGAAAGAGTATTAGTTACAGATGGAGCTCAGGTGAAGCTACCATTTATCTCGCAGCAAAGCTACAACCAGTTGGTACAAGAAGGGTTGCAGCATCTGCATATAGGTCTTGTGATGATAAGACTATATGCACTCCACAGAAGAAACGCTGGGGTAAATGCCCTAGTAGTTTTAAGAGACACAAGATGGTCTGATGATCGGGCATAATCAGTTCTATGGAGATAGACCTGACAGGTGGTACGCAACTAGCGTATACAGCGCCAGACATGACCTTAAGTGTTCATGATTTCAACAACCACATTCAAGTAGTTATACAGACTCATGGCTACGATGGTTGGCAATGAGGGGAGAGTAATTTACTGCTCTCAAGGTCGTTGATAAGAAGGCTATCAAATACCAGCCACACAAACTTCAGATACAATTTGGAGAGAGTGGCTGAACACCTGGCAAGTAGAGGGATTCGAGCAATTCCAGGCCAGATAAGGTCAACTGAGGAACTAAGAGGCAGGCAATGGATAATACGGCCAGCAACAACACCAGCCGTGCAGAATCCTCAGACGGCAAGGATAAGGACCAGAACCGATGGGTCCTTAGCAGTAAGATTTGGCGGATATTCATCAACCGCGCCACCAGAAAAGGTAATAGTAGGCCAAGCTGATGAAGAGGTCCTAGGTAAAGAATCAGTCCTAATGATGATCTGTGACTAGCATGAGTCTCAAGATGAAGATGAGGATGATGATGAGCTTGAGATGTTGCAATTATTGGCAGCATTACCAAGAGAGAAACAGCCGGCGGAAGAAGATGCCGGGCCAGTCTGGGATAAATACGACGATTCTAGTGATGAAGAATGGGTAAACCCATTCTCTCAGAAGGATGGTAAGGAGGAGGCTGAAACCGTTCTGGCAGCAATGGAATACCCGTTGCTCAAAAACCTTGACTCAAAAATAGAAACAATTCTCTCAACCAATTCCACAGCAACCGGACCTAGCAGACCACGAGAACCAATGATGGGACCCCCAATGTACCCACCAGGGAGTCTTAGACAAAACCAACAACAACAACTTGATGTCCCAGAGATAAGAGCCAGAGTTAATAGATTCAAAGGAGGGTTTGCACAGCAAAGCAACGAGAGATTCAACCTTCCTTCAGCACAGGCGAACCAAGGCGCTATGCTCGTATTGCCTGAGGATATAGGGCAGTACAGTGATGTGATCTCCAGGTGGGAGTCAATCACCCTAAACCTTGTTAACGAAAGAAACTGGGCTGATAATAAAAGCAAGGTTATATACATAGAAAACCTGTTGGGAGAGATAGAGAAGAAGACATGGATCCAGTGGCGAATGGCATATCCACAGGAGTATGAAGAACTGGTGAACATTGCCGATGATCCTCAAAATGTCATCCCTCAAGTCAGAAGAATAATCTTACTCGAAGATCCATATCAAGGTTCAACGGTAGAACAGGATCAAGCATACAATGATCTCGAGAGATTATCATGCAACAACATGAAGGACCTATTCGACTACATGAATGATTATAAGGTCCTAGCAGCAAAGTCAAGACGCATGTATATCAGTCCTGAGCTCTCTGAGAAGTTTTTCAGAAAGATGCCCCCTCTAATAGGAAAAGAATTAGAAAGAGTGTACATGGAGAAGTACCCGGGGAGCACTGTCGGAGTATTGCCAAGAATCAACTTTTCATACCAGTACCTGACAGAATCATGCAAGAGAGCAGCACTACAAAGAAGTTTGAAAGACCTATCTTTTTGTAGCAAAATCCCAATTCCAAGCTACTACCAGAAGAATAAGAAATATGGGATCAGAAAAGCAAAAACCTATCGCGGAAAACCACATGAATCTCACATAAGAGTATTCAAGAGAAAGAACGCGGACAAGGTGAGGAAGTGCAAATGCTTTATTTGTGGTGAAGAAGGTCACTTCGCCAGAGACTGTAGAAGAAAACAAGGTAACATTGCAAGGGCTGCAATTGTCGAAAACCTTGACCTAGATGATGACTGGGATATCTTGTCTGTTGACCAAAACGAACCGGATAGTGACGCTATATGCTCACTTTCGGAGGGTGAGGTTGGCAACGCAAGAACAGTTATCATGGAACTTGGAGATACACCATTTGAATCAATCTTTATGCTCCAAGAAGAAACGCCATCATGGCGGAAGCAACCAAACCTACCTACTGAAATGAGGAATTGTGAACATTCATGGGAGGATAATGGAGAAATACCACGAGGTTGTGAAAGGTGTAACTGTTGTCTAGAGACGACAAACAACAAAATGAGGGCACACTGTGCAAAATGCAAAATGACTGTGTCCCATGTGTTCAAGGTTTGTGTTAGGAAGAAAGATCATGATAAGAACACAAAACCTAAGTCCCTATGATAGCAAGGATGAGCTCATCAATGAACTTTTAAGCTACATCCAGTATCTCCTAGCCGAAAACGCAAGATTGAAGGATCAATTGTGGGAGAATGAGCTAGTAGCAGACATGACCAAGATGGATATAAAAGGCAAGCGTAAGGTGGTGGGAGAAGAAGTAGAGGTCGATTCAGACTCAGATGATAGTGATGAATCCCCACCAAATGTTGTATTTCCCAAGAAGGCCAATCCAAACCAAAACCTTATAATAAAAGAGATGGCCAATAAACTCTCTGATGACGAGATAAATACTGCAGTCCCAGATCCTAGAAAAGGAAGGAGGGTAATCAACAGACTGTACAACATTGAACTGCAGTTGGAAATACCAGGAGTGAATCCTTTTAAGATTAAGGCGATATTAGATACAGGCGCTACGGTGTGCTGTGTAAACCAAGAATTTATACCCCCTGAAGCCTTGGAGCCAAGTTTATACCCTATACAGATAAATGGGATAAACTCTCAGCAAATCGCAAACCTGAAACTGAAGAATGGGCAGATGTCTATTGAAGACAACAAATTCAGAATCCCATTTACATATGCATTCCCGATGGGCAAGGAAGGAGGTGTCCAAATGCTGATTGGATGCAATTTCATCAGGGCGATGCAAGGTGGACTGAGAATCGAAGGGCAGATGGTTACATTTTACAAAAATGTAACAACAGTAACCACCAGGGCAGATGTTGAGATCATTTCTCAGGCAGCAGTTGAAGAACTTGACCTATCCGAGCTTGAATACATAGAGGTCAAAGAAGCCGTTGCCTATAACTGTGGTGATGAGTCACCATGGTTCAAGAATAAATTTAGAGACCTGCTAGGAAGACTAAAGGAGCAGGGCTATATTGGAGATGACCCGGTTAAACACTGGGCGAAAAATCAAGTAACATGCAAACTGGATATCATAAATCCAGATATCACAATACAAGACAAACCTTTAAAGCATGTTACCCCGGCCATAAAGGAGCAGTTTGACAGGCATGTGCAAGCATTACTGAAAATTGGAGTAATCCAACCTAGCACAAGCAAGCATAGAACCATGGCCATAATGGTAAATTCGGGTACAACAATAGACCCGGTTACAAAGAAAGAGGTCAAAGGCAAGGAGCGCATGGTATTCAACTACAGGACGCTCAACGATAACACGCATAAAGACCAATATAGTCTTCCAGGTATCAACACAATCCTGAAGAAAGTGGGAAATAGTAAAATATTTTCCAAATTTGATCTGAAGAGCGGCTTTCACCAAGTTGCTATGGATCCAGAGTCGATACAGTGGACTGCATTTGTAGTTCCAGGCGGATTATACGAATGGTTGGTCATGCCCTTTGGATTGAAGAATGCGCCGGCAATTTTTCAGCGCAAAATAGATAATTGTTTTCGAGGCACAGAAGAATTTATAGCCGTCTACATAGACGATATACTGGTGTTCTCAGAAAATGAAGAACAACATGCTGAGCATATTTCAAAAATGTTTAGTATTTGTGAGAAAAATGGGCTTGTACTTTCGCCCACAAAAATGAAGATTGCGGTTAAGGAGATTGAATTCCTTGGAGCAGTGATAGGCAACAGAAAGATCAAGTTGCAACCGCATATCATTAAGAAGATCATAACCTTTGAAGACGAGAAAATGAAAGAAAAGGCAGGGTTACGATCATGGCTAGGCATACTAAACTATGCCAGAAACTACATTCCAAACCTTGGTACACTTTTAGGACCATTATACTCAAAAACCAGTCCTCATGGCGACAAACGCATGAAACCTTCAGACTACCAGTTGGTAAGAAAGGTAAAAGATTTGGTACAAAACCTACCAGACTTGGAATTACCACCTCCCAATTCTTATATTGTAATTGAGACAGATGGCTGCATGGACGGCTGGGGCGGTGTGTGCAAGTGGAAGAAGGGTAAAACTGACCCTAGAAGCACAGAAAGAGTTTGTGCTTATGCAAGCGGGAAATTCCCGATCGTGAAGTCAACTATTGACGCAGAAATACACGCTTGCATGGAGACACTAAAAGCACTCAAAATTCATTATCTTGATCAAAAGGAGATAACCCTCCGAACAGACTGCTAGGCTATTATTAGCTTTTACAATAAATCTGCACAGAACAAACCGTCAAGAATAAGATGGATTAGTTTTGTAGATTTCATCACAGGGACTGGAGTCCAAATAAACTTTGAGCACATTGATGGCAAGCTCAATGTTTTGGCGGATTCATTGTCAAGATTGGCAGTTAACATGATGAGTGCTAAGCTAGATGAACAAGTCTCTAGCATTCTGGTACAACTAGAAAGTGCAATTAACGAAGTAATTGAAGCACCTCAGGAATCGATTATTCGTGAACTAAGCAGTACCATCGAGAAGATTAATCTTCTCATAGGCTGGAGAACGGCCTAGTAGTCATGAATTCGTGATGCGGAAGTGGTGGACCGCTGAAACAAATAACCACATTTATCTAATAAGTGTGTTATCTTATTTTTAATTTTTACAGGTATGGAAGGACTTAGAAGGATAATAATAAGTAGTGAACCACGCAAAGTTAAGCAGACTTTCGTTGAAGCAGAGAGATGGGAAGCTCTAGGTGGTCAAAATGCGAATCTGGCGAGATACTCACAAATTACTGAAGACACATTTGTACAATACCCACGAACTATTGAAGAAGACAGGGCATTACATGCAAGGTTGTCAGAACTGTATAAAGATCAAGCTCATAAGACTTGTGTTCAAATAAAGATACTCATAGCAATGAAATATCTACAAAAGACGAGACTTGAAGCAATAGCAACCAAGGACAACTGGGCCAGTGACGTGTTGGGTACTGTCAATGCCAGCATAAAAGCACTAATTGATTGCCATGATAATCTACTTTACAGCTATAGAAGCACCCATTATTAAAAATTAAGGACTAGCTTGGTGGGGTTCTATGGATAACCACTAGCTTTTTAGAAAGTGTATGCTTTTCTAGATACCTCCTTAGTGTGCTGGAGCATCTACTTTTCTGAGTGGTTTTACTTTTCTTTCTTTATAGATGTCGTCTAGTGTGCCGACACATCTTTTTCTTTGAGTGGAAGACAAGAGTAAGTGGAAATCTCTTTATTAGCATGACGATGAGGCCCAATTAGCACCCGATGCAATAATAGAGATTCTCTTCTCAAGTCTATATATTGTAACATCTTGTGAAGTTGCAAGCAGATCAGAACATATCTGAAAGCTTACTTCTTCCAGTTCAATAAAACAATCTAAGTTTTCAAAATTCTCTCTAAGTCTTAAGTTTCCAGCACATAATTTGTCCGAGAGCTTAAGCCGATCTAAGTTCCGCGCGATTTCCCGTTGGTATCAGAGCTTGAAGTTATTCCTTTGGATTTCTGGTTAGTAATGGCTTTCTAAATTCTTTCATAATTTCTAGGAAAACAGGAATGGAACGGTCAAAAATTTAATTAAGTTGAGAAAAGAGAACGGTTAGTTAATACCGAAAAGCTTGAAGTTTGGGAGACATGTACTTAGTATAGGCGATAAAGAGGGAAAGAGTACCCAAAGGAGGGGAATAGTACCATTACATTCGTAATATTAAGAAGGCACCCAAATGAAGGCTAGAAAGTTTTAATCTAACGGTTTTAAAAGCATGAAGCATAAGGTCCATATGCTTCATGAAGCACGATAGCATCTCCCTATATATATATATATAAAGAGAGATAGGCTAGGGTGCTCCATGAAGCACCAAATCTCTAATGCTCCATATCGTATCTCCAACTTAAAAATTCAACTACCGATCCGAACCGTTGAACATGATCTACATATTGAAATCTACTTGGAGATTGAATTTTACATTTTTTTTTTGAATTTTTTTGCTATTTTTTAGAGAGGTAGGAAAATTGCAACTTTTGTTGGTCCAGAAACCGTTTGATTAACAACTTTTCTACATCTTTAAAAAAATAGCAAAAAATTTCAAAAAAATATAAAATTCAATCTCCAAGTAGATTTCAATATGTAGATCTTGTTCAACGGTTCGGATCGGTCG
>CAXKVX010000663.1:0-123544 GCA_964058865.1 Eleocharis quinqueflora | reverse complement strand
CGTATCATCATGTTCATTTGATAAATCAAGCCCGTTCAGACTCGAGGGAAGTGAGTGAGATTGATAGAATCTTGTCATTTTCACTACAACAGAAAATGACTTTAGTTCCGCTCTTTTATCACCGGTTGGAAGTGCAAACCGACAATAAACGTATTATTTCCGATTGGTAAGAAGAAACCGTTGATAATAATGATATTTATCACCGGTTGCTATGTAAAAACCGACAATAAAAAGTTTATCACTGGTTGTTTCAAAGAAACCGGTGATAAATATGGAGAATTATCACCGGTTGGTAAGGAACAACCGGTGATAAAACTTTTTATTGCCGGTTTTTTATATAGAACCGATAATAATAGTTTTGAATTTAATAGCCCTAACCCACGGAACCCTTCTCTCCCAACTAGCAGCCACCTAGCACACTCTCTCCCACTTCTCAACTTAGCTCATTAATAGTGAAAAATTATAAGTAGTTGTTAATTTTTTTTTTTCAGATTTTTACAAAATCTTAAATATTTTGTACCCTCATTTAACTACTTGTCATTATTTCTTTATTTCTCCAATAAAAACAAAAAAATGAAGGCTTTTACAAAAATTGTTTAAAAAATTTGAAGGTTTTTTTTTTGTAAGTTTTGTTGTTTATTGTGTTTAGAAGGACGATTAAAGAGATTAAAGAAGGGTGATACGTGGGCAAGGTGATTTGACTACATATATATAGTGAAAGTCCAAAGGGCCGGGCCGGGCTTTACAAGGGCCGAGCCTAGAGGGCCTACGAAAGGACCGGGTAAGGGTCGGGTCTAAAGAGGGCTTAATAGAAGCCGGGTAATAAGGGTTTTGTTCTAAGGAAATAGGTCCGGCCCCTCTAAGGCCCGACCCTTATCAGGCCCTCGGAGTTGCACAGGGCCGGATCAGGGCCGGGTAATAAGGGCTTTGGTCTCTTTTTTTAATTTTTTTTAATTGTGAAAGGGATATTAAGGGTCTGAGGGGCTGGCGTGGGTAAGGATTGCAGATGGATGGATTAGGATCGAATGGGTAGTGATATGCCATAAGCCCTCGGCCCCCAGCCCGACCCTTGTAAAGCCCCTGTCAGATCTAAGATTATTCAAATGGGGCGGGTCGGGTACCCGTGGATCCGACCCGATAGATCCACGAATCCACAAGTTCAACGGGTCCACGAGTATCACGGGGCGGGTTTCCACGGATCCGAACTCGAAACCCTCAACTCGATCCGTGATAAACCCGAGCGGGTCCACGAGTCGGGCACGGGTTCGGGCGGGTCTCCCGATTTTTGGCCTACCCGACCCGCCCTAGATCCGTGGATCCGCCTTCCACGGGTCGGGTCGGATCTGTGCCTCGGGTCGGGTTGGGTCGGGTAGGGTCGGGTCGGATCGGATCTGCGGGCAGGTGGACCCGCGCGGGGTTTAGCACAACCCTAGTCAGATCCGGCCCTTAGTAAGATTTTGAAAGGGCCGAGCCTTAGAAGGGCCGGATTCGTTCCAAAAATACAGGCCCCTATTTACTTGGCCCTTTCAAGCCCCGACCCCGTCCGACCTTGATCCGGCCCTCTGCAATACTTACCTACGCCAGCTCCTCAGACCCTTATCAACCCTTCCACAATTATAAAAAATGAAAAAAGAGCCAAAGCCCTTAGTACCCGGCCCTGATCTGGCCCTCTGCAACCCCGAGGGCCTGAAAAGGGTCGGGCCTTAGAGGGGCCGGACCTATTTCCTTAGAACAAAGCCCTTATTACTCGGCCCCTATTAAGCCCTCTTTAGACCCGGCCCTTACCCGACCCTTTCATAGGCCCTCTAGGCCCGGCCCGGGCCTTTAGACTTTCACTACGGACGGGGTCAGGGCTTGAAAGGGCCGGATAAATAGGGGCCTTTATTTTTTGAACGAATTCGGCCCTTCTAAGGCCCGACCCTTTCAAAATCTTACTAAGGACCGGATCTGAGCCGGATCTGACAGGGGCTTGAAAGGGCTTTATGGCATATCACTACATATATATTGAGGTATTAATCATTAATTTTTATTTTTCATAAAGTTAATTAGTATTAATTTAGAGTTTGCATTGCATAAATTAAATGCATATATATATTTGTTTGTGTGTGCGTGTGTGTGTGTGTGTGTATGCATATATACACATATATACATTTAAGTAAATGTATTGTCATATAGAACCAAAATAACGAAATATAATTAATTTAGGTCGGTACTCATTCAGAATTAATCCAATAGGGATTAATCTCGAATAGTCCTCGTTTGGAACTGTTCTTTGATGATTTGTCTCATTTAGGATTAGTGGACATACGGTAGTTGCAAGCTAGCTTCGAAAAAAATGCGGTTCATGATTTCTCCTTTGTTCCCACAAGTACGTGCGTACATGCAAATGTGCGTCGGTGTACTCGGGGAGCTAAGGAGAAATGCTGCCGGATTTTTCTCAATGCTAGCTTACAACTATCGTATATTCACTAATGAGACAAAGCATTCAAAGAGTGGGTTAGGATGGTTGGCCAGCCTAAAACTTGATGGTGACCGAAATAAATACCCCAAGCTGTAGGTGTAAAGTTGACATCGGATTATTATTATTTTCAGATGTATCGTCGGAGTTTGTGGATGTATAAGAGCAAACAGACTTCAGATGAATACTTGGCAGGAATTGCAGAATTTGTAGAATGTGCCACTAAAAATATGGAAGTGAATGGTGAAAAATCTCTTGCTTGTCCGTGTAAGGATTGTCGAAACTTGAAGAAATTTCGATGTGTTGAAGATGTTACAGATCATTTGATCAGGCGTGGATTTATGGAGCAGTACACTAATTGGGTATGGCACAGATGTCGTATAGCCATAATAAAAACACACAAAATTGAAAGTATTTGAATTCTCGTCTTTTTTTATTACGGTGTTCAATGCTGATGTACAACATCTTTATTATTTTTTGTTTTATATAAAACGACGAGCTATAACAACGGCCTTCTAAGGCCTATTATAACGGACGAACAGTCGGTATAATAAAATGGAGCTGTTATAGGTACAAAACATCTGCTATAATAGATTCAACCTATTATAGCGGACTTAATAAAGAAGCCGCTATTATAATAGATGTCTATTATAGCGGACTCCAGTAAAAACCCGCTATAATAGAGAAACTTTAAGGGACTTACTAATTTTCTCCCGTCTATTGTCCGCCATACTTGTCCTCTTGACTAACTGATAGTTAGATTTAATGATTGAATTAGTTAGTGAGAGTTAGTGGGAGAATTTTCATCTTCAAGATTGAAAAATTCTTTTTTTCCCTATGTCCGCACTTGCAAGATTGAAGAGTCATATTTTGCATGTGACTTTATATGAAATTCTATACATCTGTATACTACAACTTTAAAGTCTTAATACTTGAAATAATCATGGAAAACTAATTGTTATATATTCAAATATTAATATCCAAACAAGTCTCAATGGTAAAAATGAAGTCTTAATAGTAATAGAAACATTTTATCATTGGAACTTTTTTATCATTTTTATAATTTCTGGAACTCTTTTCATACAATAAACGAGGTCTTTATATCTATTTTTTTAAGTCTTAAGTCAATCACACAAAAATTGAATTCATGTATTGCACAAAAGCCCGAGGTCGTGACCCCTGCACGATTTGAGGGCAAATTCGTGCTGACTCGTCCAAAAAAAATCGAGGATAAGACGGATAGTGATCATCTTTCTTGGAAAAAGCTCGTGTTAAACCCGGCCCGACCCGAACTGACTCGTCTAACCCGTCATAACCCGCCATTAACCCGTGCAAAACCAATACAAACTCGTCTAAACCCGCGAAAAACAGTGCAAACCCGTTACCCGTGCAAAACTCGTGCAATCCCATGCAAAACTCGGCCAAACCCGGGAGTAACTCGTGAAGTTCAAAAAAATAAAAAATTTAGAAAAACGAAAAAAGAAAGAAAAAAACCCGACCCGAACACTCTAACCTGGTCCGCTAACCCATGGGCCGTAGATGGGTTGCAGACAGCTTAAAAAATTTTGACCTGTCCAAACTCGGCCCGATAAACCCGTCGGCCCGGCAAACCCGTTGACTCGGGCGGCTCATTTTCTATGTCCTAGAAAATTTAGAAACTAAGAAAGATAAAATTTCTAAAATTGATGCGATTATTATTTAGAAACTGCAAAAATTCTAAGAATGAACATGCTTAACTAAATATTCATCTAAGACTAAAACTTATTACAATGCATGACCCCTACAGTTCATCTCGTATGTTTGTTTTAAGTCGGACGGCTAAAATCAGAAAAAAATAGAGATAACAAGAAAAATATCAAAATAACGTATACGAATCCAAAACACAAGAAACCAAATATGCTATCTTATTTTTTGAGCTGATACGTGGATACTAATATTCTTGGAGCTGATATGTAGATACTAATATTGATACCGACTATATTATGTCTATTTAGTTGAGTTCTTATACACATTATTTGAGTTATTATGCATATTATTTTTTATATTGAAATATCTATACATGTTATTTTTTGTACTGAAATAGTTATACATACTATTTGAATTATTATGCATATTATTTTGTTAACATGCATAATATTTTTTTAGTACAAAAAATAACATGAAATAAAATGCTTAATAACAGAAATAATACGCATACTAATTCAAGTAAATGTGCATAATAACATTTTGAGTGTATATCCTTTCTATCGGTGCCGTTATAGATTCATCTAACGGCTCATAGTGTACACGGCCTCTCAACTTTATTTCGTCCGTCCAAATTGAAAGGTCAATCAGTAAGAAAAAACAGAGAGATAGAGAGAAAAATAGAAACAGATACGAACGCATATACAGATTGGTGCAGAGCGCGCTAAGAGAGAGACAGAGCAAGAGAGAAACAGAGCCGCACTTTATTGTCTTTAAACTGACACTTACTATAATAAACAGTTGTAGAATAATAAACATAATTTGAAGCGAAACTCTCCCTCCTCTCTCTCTCTCTCTCTCTCTCTCTCTCTCTCTCTCTCGATTGCCATTCTTACTACAAGATTTGACAGCTTTTTGAAACCGGGTCTTTACTGCCATTTCAAGCTTACTTGTTGTTGCTTCCTTCACTGGTTCAATCTCTGAACAAAATTCACTTCTTTTGCCAAGATAAACCCTCTATTGAACTTTATTGACTACAAAACCCCCCGTTTTTGTATCAATTTTCGTTGAGCTCCCAAAGCTACGAGGCAAGCTACCCTTTCTTTCTGTCAAATTAAAGCTTTGAGCTTTCGGATCAAATATCTGGGAAGAATCTCTCAAGTGTTTTCTCTCTCGTTAGAACCCATTAGAGATTTTGTCATTTGCTTCTTTTCCTCTTTACTTCCATTCCCAAGTAACAAAGAGATGCTTCAAGTGATGATGTGACATTCAAAAACTGCATGCGGCAGGTTTTGAAACAATGAGAGATGAGAACTCAATTAAAAGCAAGGTAATACACAATCCGATCATCTCCGATGAAGTACATCTATTTTTACTATTTTTTTTTCTAATTTGATCCTTCATTTTGCTTGTAATTGATGAGAAGCTTTCATGGTCAAAATCGCTGGTGAAGAAATGGTTCAACAGAAAGGGCAAAGCACATGATTTTAATGCAGATGATGTTATAGCTAGAGGTGTGGTATTTCTCTCCATTATCTATTCAGTCTAAAGTTGCACCCCCTGCCATTGTAATAATTTGTTTGGTTTCTCTGTTACAATTTCAGTTAATACTAGGAAAATTTTCACATTGTCCACTTGTACCCTTGTTCTCTTCCCCTCTAGGCTCTAGCCCATTGCATTGATTTCTGAGGCCTCAAATTTTGATTTCAAACCAAGAACTTTTTCTAAATTTGTCTGAATTTTGTTTTCTTTTTTGTCCACTCAGAGTTCTGCTCACTGTCTGTTTTATTTTTCTTTTTCTTTTTTTCTGTAGGAGGGTTTGAGGGATGGAGAGGCAGCCATTCCAAGAGAGAGTCTACTGTAAAGAAAAGCAAATCAGGTGCCACTGTACTTATGTCTCTCTTCTTTCTCTCTCCTTCTCTTTCTCTTCCCTCTCCGTATATGTGTGTGGGCTGTGTTTTTATATTTCTTTTTTACAGTATTGGACCACCTCAAAATAGAAAATACAGAGATACACATGAATCACCAGCAATGAAACCATTCTATCAATCTATCTGTTGAATTTTTTCTTAAAGTAAACTTCCATTTTGTCTGATGCTTTATTTGGCCTCACTTCTTTCTGTCTGATCAATTAAATCTGTAACAGATAAAAAGAGGAGTCAAGACAGAGCCAGGCGAGGCAAAATAGATTTAGATGCAACTGAAGCTACGGTAACTTTGGATTATAGGTAAGAAATGAATCATCAATTCATCATATATAGTGTACAAAAGGAAAAGAATAGTGAATTATATTTATTTTGAAGAAGAATTTGAGATGTTAACTCGTTTTTTTTTCTTCTCGTCGAAAATTTACATATACCCTACAAAAAATCAGAATACTTTTTTAGAAATCCCCCTAAAACTAGATGTTGCACTAGTTTCACTGTAAAATAAAAAAGTATAATGCATAACACTGGAAACAACAAAATTATTATTTGCACAATCGTACTATTTTATGAGTCAGTAATGCTGATTAACAAATTTTGTTGATTAAAATGAAGTTTTACAAAATAATACAAAAGGAAACGAAAGGATAAAAATTGGACTAGTTCCAGTCTTCCAGATTAACACTTTGAACAAATCAGCAATATTAAATGCACATTTTACAGACCTCAACCAATTTGACTACAAAGATTTGTATAGTTCCATCTTGAATTAATCTTGATAAAGAAAATTTCTTAAATTCCTCTCTTTCCACAAAAAATCCTCTCTTGAACAGAAGAGAAAAGCTTTCTGAGATATTGTTGCATTTCATAGTAACACATAATGTCATTTTTGTAAAAATACAAGTAATTTGGTGTACGTAGAGACAAGTAATGTACTTTTGATCATTCTAACTAATTGTTAATGAAGCTGATGTTTTTAATTTGTAAATTTGAGGAGATAGAATATTTGTGGCGACATGGAATGTCGGGGGCCGATCACCACCAGCTAACATGAACATCGAAGAATGGCTCCATTCATCACCTCCTGCTGATATTTATGTCCTGGGGTATTTCTTTTTACCAGCATCCCTTTATGGTTCTGCTCTTTTCTTTCTTCTGATTACTTCTAATCCCTTTATATATTGTTCACAACCAGTTCAATTGAAACTTGTGTGACTGTGAATCGCACTGATCTAGTAGATATGTGAAGAAATGCTTGGTATTATAGGAAATTAGAAAAATAATTTGCTACTCCTGTTGTTCCAAGAAAATTTTCTTTCGAATAAGAAGGGTATTCATAGTCGAACAATTTTATGTTACTGTAATTTAAAGGGGGGAACTGCCAAATATATTTTAAAACATTGACAAATTTCACTGAGCAGAGATTCTATTGTTGGTAGTTACTAAAACAAATTTAGTATAATTCTACAACAAGTCATACCTCAAGATTAAACAATTGTCCTTTTATCTTCTTTTTCTTAATCTACATGGATATCATCTTGCAGCTTTCAGGAGATAGTGCCATTAAATGCCGGAAACGTACTAGGAACAGAGGACAATGGACCTGCGAAAAAATGGGTATCCCTTGTCCGCAGAACTCTCAACAATTTTCCTTCCATCAATACCAGCTTCTGCTACAGCTACAGCAATCCCTCTCCTGTTCCAGATCCAGTGATTGAGATCGATGCTGATTTTGAGGGAAATGATCAGACAAGGAGCAATTATTCCTATTTCCCTCGCCGCTCGTTCCAATCCCTCCACAGCCGCAGCCTCAGAATGGATGGTATTATGATGTCAATCTTAAATTTGACATGCTTCCAATTCCAAGCTAAATGACGCCTAACATAGTTCTGATTTTGAAACAGGAGGAGATAGCATAATGACGGGGGCTGCGCAACCTAGGCTGGAACGCCGATATAGTGTTTGTGAGCGGGCGGCGTATGGAAGCAGGCCGAGTAGCGAGTATGATCCGAACTACAGATGGAATGGTTCTTCTGATGATGATTATACCAATTCACCTAGTACAATACACTCTCCGATGTCGTATGGCTATTACAGCAATAGTGCCATGTATACAGAGGAGAGAGAGAGCATGAGCAGATCTTCTGGCCAAACCAGGTAACATTTTTTTTTAATTTGTCATCAATATAACTATGTTTTATTTTTATTTTTCTAATTATTTTAGCTGATCTAACATGGTAAATGTCAATAGATATTGTTTGGTGGCCAGCAAGCAAATGGTGGGGATATTTCTCATGATATGGGTCCGGAGTGACATTAGACAAGACATTAGAAATCTCAAGGTTTCATGTGTCGGTCGAGGCCTCATGGGATATCTTGGAAACAAGGTTTGTAAAACATCTGTGAACTATTGCATCTAAATTAACTACTTGACATGAATAATAGTGATTATTTGTATTAATCTGGTACATCATAACAGGGTTCGATTTCGATTAGCATGTCATTGCATCAAACAAGCTTCTGCTTTGTGTGTAGCCATTTGACCTCAGGCCAGAAAGAAGGTGATGAGATCAGAAGAAACTCAGATGTAATGGAGATTCTAAGAAAAACACGATTCCCATCTGTTTACGGTCATTGTGAGAGATCACCTGAAACTATGCTTGAACATGAGTAAGCCTCTTCTTCTCTCTATGTAATTGCTAGTTGAAGTAACATATTTTGTTTATTAGTCTAGCTTTCTCTCTATTTTTCACGCTTAGTTTGTGTTTCCTTTTTTTTATTTGTACAGTCGAGTAATATGGCTTGGTGATTTGAATTACCGAATTGCGCTCTCATATCGATCTGTAAAGGCACTTGTGGAGATGCGCAACTGGAAAGCATTGTTAGAAAAAGATCAGGTATGATTTTTCATCTCCTGTAATTGTTCATGCCTTTCTCCTCATGAACTGTTCATAATTAATAAGATCCTACCGAGGTGCTTATAATTATTCTAATACTGTTACATACAATGAACAGCTGAGAATTGAGCAAAGGCATGGCCGTGTATTTGTGGGATGGAATGAAGGAAAAATATACTTCCCACCGACATATAAATATTCAAATAATTCGGACAAGTACGCTGGAGATGACATGAACCAGAAAGAGAAGCAAAGGACACCTGCTTGGTACATACCAGAATCAATTCAAACCAAGAAAGAAAAAAATGTACAGGAATTTTCTTATTTCTTACAATATCTAACATAATTTGACATATTGAACACCAGGTGTGATCGTATATTATGGTACGGTCATGGCCTAAATCAATTGTCGTATGTACGTGGCGAGTCAAGATTCTCTGATCATAGACCGGTTTATAGCGTGTTTCAAGCAGAAGTCGATTCAATAAACCATAGCAGAATCCAGAAAATGAGTTGCACTGGCTCACAGCTAGATATTGAAGAACTGTTATCGTTCTCGCAAGGTTATACTGATCTCAATTTTTTCTGACAACGTGTCTGGAGTGATTAATTAGTCGGTGCCTCATCTGATATGGATTGCTTTGACCACAACACGGTACCAGTTCAATAAATTTTCTTTTTTCTTTGGAATATTCTTCCTAGTATAGTTGTTACTTTCTATATTTAATAAAAGATCCTTTTATTTTTAATTGATCTGATTGGTTTTAACGGTACCGGCTTTACCAACTTCTTGGTTTAAAGTTTAAACAGTACCAACCTTGTACCAAAAAAATGGCAGTTTGTTTATGTTTTAAGGTAGGTAGCTTATAATATGTATCCCCTTTTATTGGTATATCAGGTTTGGGATCTATCAGAGTATATAAGAGCAGCATTTCAAGCCTTTGGCTTTTCCGGCCCCCAGTGGAAAATAAAGATCAGGTACCGTATGAAACTTTCTATATATACTTTTTTATAAGTTTACAGTTTACTTAATGAGGAGGGGTGTCTTGACAATACTTATTTTGAAATTTTTTACGATGAAAATTCAAATAAATTTATAAAAAAGTTCTTTAAATAGAAAAAGTATATGAAGTTCTTGAGCTATAGATTAGATGTGATTTGAGTGTTATTTAATATTTCATCTAGGCCATCAAATTTAACCATTAAAAATTGCATTAAACTTGATGAATTTTGATGGAGTAAGAAATGATACTCAAATCAACCAAATTAAAACACAACTAATTATAAACTCAAGTATACGCCTATATACTTTTTCTGTTTTATTTTTTTTTAAATTAATTTAAATTTCTATTGTCAAAATAAAAATTGTCATATAGTCTTTCCTCTTACTCAATATCAATTTTTTTTAGTATTGTGATCATTATCTTTCACATCAATCATACTAGATATCCCAAAATTTGTACTTTAGTAGGATACGAATTGATGCTTAAATAATTGAATGAATTCATTCTTAAATAAGGGTTGTCAACTTGTCATATATCACTTTTGGCAAGTTACTAGTACGCAAATTTATATTACTTCTATCATAAAACCCATATTTATTAGTTCTGACATCCTTGTTTTTTCTTTGCAGGAATAACCGACAGCAAAAACCAGTCTAATTTTAGCAGCTGATATCAATAAATTAATTAACCGCCAGGAAGTCCTAACAAATTTTTTTGGATCCATTAATTACACTGATTAACCTTAATTACCTTTGTCTCAAAATTTTGATAGGTTGTGGAAAGTTTTGGTAGTATCATAGTATGACTTCTTTTATTTTCATTTTTTTAGTTTTGTATAAAAAACAGGATCTGATGCGAATTCAGGAGCGGATTCAGGATTTCCGTCAGGAAGGAACAAGATCTATTGCTTTTATTCAGAGAGGGACAAAATGATGCATATTTTTAAATATACATGATTATTTTGCAAAAAAATTTAACAAATCGTACAAATACACAAATTTATTTTACAAAAAAACAAATTTCAGTGTGAGACGGCTGTCCTCCCTGACCTCATGTAGCTCCGCCCTGGATGCGGTAACTTTCCAAGCTGCCGCTTAGCACCGGATCCCATTCCTGAAATCACTGGGTTACATTTCATGTGAACATCTCGTTGGACCCACAGAATTTCTATGTGGCGTTAAGTATCCACTCCATTAAGAAAAATGGAGATTCCAGTAGTTAAGTGTTTACCCGTACATATGTTTCAGACTAATCCACAGAATTGGACTTGGAACGGAGGCGTCTCGAATTTAACAACTGGAGGCGCACCTGAAACACCACAGAACCGGAAAAAATTTATAAAGGGTCAAAGAGACAATTTTTTTAACAGACAGAATCAAATTCTTCCTAAAATATCGTCGATGACCAAAGACGCAACTAATTGCACCCCTAAATTTTTTGGGGCGCAAGTAATAGTTGCGCTCCTGAATTATAAAATTTGTTCCAAAATCTTAAAACAAATGCACGAAAATAAAAAAATGAAAAATTTAGGGGCGCAAGCAAGCTTTTAAAAAACGAATTTAACGTTAAAACAGTGAGGTGGTTGCTTAACGGTTTAACGTTAAAATGAAATTATACAGAAGTTAAATTAAAAAATGGCCAACCATTTTTTATATATTATTTATTTATTTTAGATCAAATTATAGTGCAAACATGCATATTTTTGTCATCTTTATGAGTATGTAACTACGTACTATATAATATATTTAACAGTATTGTTAACATTTTTGCTTTTCTTTTCATCATTTAAAAATATGCATGATGTGATCCGATATGTTTAATAATTAGGATTTATGATGTATTTTATTTTGAGAATATGTGCTTCAATGTTTATTTTTATAAACTTCATTATCTAATTACATAAGTCGCACCAACATAATAATATTTTCATCCAGCATAAATATAATAAATAAAATCAGTATACTCAAGTAACAAACACCTCATTGTAACACTTGTAACTACCCGACTAATCCCACAATAACTAAATCCAAATCAGTAAAGTAGTAAATAAAAATAGAAAAACTAAATTAATTCAACAAATTGACAAAACACCAAATATATTATAGTAAGCACAAAGCAAAAAAAATTAAACCGAAAGTTTAACTCCATATTTTGACGGATTTACACGGTTAAAACTTCGTTAAAACCGTAAAATGGCAAAAAATCATTAAAATATATTTTCTGAAAACTTAACGTTAGAGTCATTTTTTCTCCGTTAAAACGAAGTTTTAACTCCGTTTTTAAAAGCTTGAGCACAAGTAATACTTATTCTCTGAACCCTCTATGAAAATTTGAAAATATTTTTGACCTTATCTTTGTAAAAAAATTGGGACCTTCTATGAAAAATTTCCCACAGAACCCAAAACCCTCTGCTCATTCCTTTCTCACTTCAGCCCGTAGGCGCCATCTATATTGCCTCTCTCTCTCTCTCTCTCTCAATCAACCCCCCTTCTCTGTCCGCCCTTCACATCTCTCGGCGTCGGTGTCAAGCGCATACCTCGTCGTTGTTTCAACCTCCGTCGGCTCCTTATCTTCCTCCATTGTTTCGTACCCGAAATTCGGACACATCGACGTCTTCTTCGCGAGGATTTAGTTAGGTACGATCGCGTTTCTCCTTTTAGGTTTTTAGTGGAATTTGATGCTGGATAATGTGTTATCTTATTCACACATCGCGAGTTACTGATCTTATTCACACGGCTCCGCTCATATATACCTGTAGACTGTAGTTACTGTATTATTTGGATTGTCTTCCTTTGTAGTTGGAAGATTGATAGCAAATGGGTCTGTAATTTCTGTTTTTTTTTTCTTTAAGTGATAGCCTGATTTTATTTTGTGAGCTTTGTTGCTTTCCTACTGTCCTGCATTCTTCTGTTTCTAATGATCTATGAAATTGGGATCATACGTTTTAGGCAAATTTCTAATCCTGAATTGTCTTATGTTAGAATTGTGCTCCTACTCTAAAATAAATAAATAAACTGATATAAAACCAAATGCAAAAACATAATTCAGAGAGAAAGCACATACAACTGTCCCACATTTTTCATCCATAAATGATACCATACATTACAAATTATTACATAATTTGTCACATACTTGAACTTACATCTGTGAAAGAAAAGATTCTTAGGCCCCATAGGCTTTTCTTCTGACCTAACCTTGGTTTGTTGCTGCAATATTTATTTTATTATAACTCTGACACAATAGTTGGTACAAGATTCATATAAACCTCTAACATTTTAAATTGTTACAACAATGCAGATAGAGCTATATGAGTTTCTCACGCCGGTTTGATGATGACGAAATGTCACAAATCAGCGATAAACCTGAAGTCGGGTTCCTCGACTTCGAGGAGGACAAATCGCTCTACGACTTCGACCCACTGGATGAAGACGGGCCTGTTATCATCACAAAGCCCTTCCCATTCATCGACAGCAAGCCTCAGTCAGTTCTTGTCGGTGAAACGTCAGCTGACAACATCACGGTAAAAAATACCACCGATGAGCCCCTCGATGTATGGGGCATAAGCATCTTCTCCTCAAATCCAGAGGAGAGCTTTATGCTTTCGGTGATGAGACCACCATCTGATGAGGGTGATGAGGTAGCAAAGCAGGCCTTCGTGGGGTGCACTCGTTTAGATGACCGGACCCTCCAGCCGGGCCAGACCTTAACAGTCTGGCTTTCTTGCAAGCCCCAGGAGATAGGATTGCACACGTCAATTGTGCATTTCGATATTGGTGACGAGAAAATCGAACGAGTCGCCTTTCTCTTGGCGGAGGATCGCGTCTCCCAAGCCCTGTTTGCTGACAGGCCGTTCTCCAGGTCAAGAGGCCCAAAAAAGCCACCTGTGGATCACACCAGGTTTGTGCCCGGCTCCCGGCTCCCTACTCAGCACTCAATAGGGCTCAAGTACCAGCTGCCAAAGTATGCAATACCGCATCAAATCAGGGAGATCATAGAGAGCGGACAGGTGCCTGATGTTCTTGTGCAGGAGCTGTGTGCTGATAACTACACACAGTTTTTCAGTACACTGATTATATGGGAGGAAATACATATGGAAGTAAGTTCAAACTGCCTATTTTGATAAATTCCTTATATAATTAAAGAAATGTCCTATTTTTTCCACTTGTTCTGTGTGATTTATGAGGGAAAAGAATTATGTTGTGTTGCTGAAAATAGGAGCACTTTAAATCTCAGGTTTGGGCATAAATGGGTTACCAACAGTGAGGCAGTCGATGTGGTATGCTTTTTAGTATGGACTCTATATTAGATACGCTACTAACAGCTATTCAATTGTTCACAGGAGGAGATGAGAGCATATGACATGGAGGCAGTGGAGATGAAAAGTAGAGGACATTATCTCTCATTGGAGGTACCTGGATTGGCTGAGAAACGACCGTCTCTTGTCAATGGCGACTACATTTTTGCCAAGCGCGTCTCTGCAGGGCCTTCCACTGCTCATACTTCTTACCAGGTTTGTGGTCTTCCCTTTTGTTGTTTTTGTCTTTCCAAAAATCTTTTTAACTATCTTATAAAGTAATATTTTGGAAATAAATTATGATTATGAATCACTGATTTTGTTATGGTTCTTTAATGCAGGGTTTCATCCATAGAGTCACAGCTGATGAAATATTTTTGAAGTTTGACAAGTCAGTGCACCTGATGCACCGGGATGGTGACCAGTACAACGTCAGCTTTACCTACAATAGATTAAACATGCGACGGTTGTACAAGGCTGTTAACTCTGTTGACAAATTGAGGGCTGGCCTAGGGCAGCTGCTTCTATTCCCTTGTCAAGCTAGCTCCCAGAGGGTGATACAGAGACCCTTTTTTACCCCATTCAATACCACTCTCAACCAAGAGCAGTGTGCCTCTGTGGCTATGATACTCGGGTGCAAAGGCACTCCACCATATGTCATTCATGGGCCTCCTGGGACAGGTAATAACTCTAATTCTTCTAGAATTTGAATTTGTTTCATCTCTTCGATTTATATTTTTGGGTATTCATTTGCTTTATGTTCTTCCATACTAATCCTATTGTACAATTTCACAGGTAAGACAGTGACATTGGTGGAGGCAATACTTCAACTGTACACGAGCAATAAGAAAGTGCGTATCCTCGTCTGTTCTTCATCTAACAGCGCTTCTGATCATGTTCTGGTAAAACTGCTTGAATCAGGTGGAGCCCTAATTCGTGAGAGAGATGTTTTTCGCCTAAATGCCTCCAGCCGGCCATATGACGATATGAACCATGAATACTTGCAGTTTTGTTTCTTTGATGAAATGGTTTTCAAGTGCCCTCCTCTGAAAGCCTTAATGCAATACCGCATCGTTGTCTCAACTTACATGAGCTCCGCCACACTACAAGCCGAGGGTTTACGGAGAGGACACTTCTCTCATATTTTCTTAGATGAAGCGGGTCAGGCATCAGAACCCGAGACAATGGTGCCGATAACAAGTCTGTCAGATCAAAAAACAGTAGTTGTGCTAGCAGGCGATCCAAGGCAACTTGGACCCGTTGTGTTTTCAAAAGGTGCTGAGAACCATGGTCTCGGTGTTTCATACCTCGAGAGGCTATTTCAGTACGATTGTTATGCACAAGCAAATGGGAATTATGTGACCAGATTAGTTCGCAACTACCGTTGCCACCCAGCAATTTTAGAGCTCCCTTCAAAGTTGTTCTACGAAGGACAACTTGTGCCTTGCAAAGAGAGTAATAGCGTAATGGAGAGTGTTTACAACAGCCTGTGCCTACCTAACAAGGCGTTTCCTGTGTTATTTGTTGGGATACAGGGGTGTGATGAGAGAGAAGGGAATAACCCCTCATGGTTCAACCGGACCGAGGCGAGCAAGGTTATGGAGATTATTAGGAAAATCACGAAAAATGATGACATCACCTCGGCTGATATTGGTGTTATCACTCCATACCGGCAACAGGTACTGAAGCTGAGGAAGGCACTCGAGTTACTTGAGAAGGAAGACATAAAGGTCGGGAGTGTAGAACAGTTTCAGGGTCAGGAGCGCGAGATTATTATCATTTCTACTGTGCGATCAACAGTGAAGCACAATGAGTTTGACCGGGTGCACCAGTTGGGGTTCCTTAGCAACCACAGGCGGTTCAATGTTGCCGTTACTCGCGCTAGGTCATTGCTAGTTATTGTTGGAAACCCACATGTCATCAGTAAGGTAATCAATTTTTCTTCTTTTCTCTGTCAACTGTTCTTTTTTAATTAAGTGTCATTTGTAGGGCTGTATTATCTGTTTGTCATTGCATAAGGGAGCAAACTTCCACAGAAACCCCCTTCCCTTCCCCTGGAACAAAACCAATTTCACTACAAGATGTTGAATTTAGGGAAGTTCAATCCCAGGTTCCCTCACGCTTGTGCATGCACAGACACACACTGCATAACCTCATTTAATTATTTTTTGACATTTCTTTATGATTGTAATAGAATCCCAACTACCTAAAATCTGAGATACGATTCACTTTGCATGTGTACCCCATCTTTCTACTTATTAGAGGGAAAAAAAGGTTGCATAAAGGAAGTTTTTGTTGTAGTTCGTGTATTGACTGTATAGCCTTTTACACCTGCAAACTTTTTTTCTATATTATTGTTTCATTTCAAGACTAATCATAAACATGTACCAACCACTTGTCATTGCAGGATCGGCACTGGGATAGGCTGCTGAGATACTGTGCTGATAATGGGTCTTACCAGGGATGTCCACTTCCTGAACCCGAATCACATGTGTACCCTGAAGAAGAACAAATCACTGTTAATGGGGATGCTGTGGAATACGCATCTGAACAATACCCCAATCAAACCCAATGGACTGTGGAGGAAGAGAACCAATCAAACCAGCCAGAAGTGTTACCTAAACCGAATGCGGCTCAGTATCTGGTGAGCCAAAGTCATAAACCAGACGGTTACAAGCACACTTGGAATGTGGATGCTCCCTCATATCAACCCCAGGGAAGATACCAGACTGCACAGTGCTCCCAACAGGTTAACCCGGATTGGAACAAACATACTTGGAACGTCAATCCTGATCCCGTCGACCCAGTTCCTCCCCAGGTAGACAGTCCAGATTGGTCCAAGCATACTTGGAATGTTGAACCGGATCCAGTCAACCCAGTTCCTCCTCAAGTGGATGATCCAGATTGGAATGTTAATCAAGTTCCAGTTAACTCAGTTCAGACGAGTAAACCGGCTGGAGCCTTGGAACCTGTGGAGACAGTTTTCTGGAGTGATTTGTCCCAAATCCAGGCAACAGGATGGGATGATTAAATTGTGTTTAATAATTCTTTTCCAATTATATTCAGGTTAGGATATATAAAACTCAAGTGGATAAGGGTGCTGTTTTTGTCTATTTGGGCGGCGATGCTTATTTAAAGACCGCTTGGGTTTGGAGTTATGAACTGCTGTTGGTCGTGTCAGCTATATGTTCTCTTGTTATTTGTGTTCCTTCTGTTTGCTTTATGCAATGCAATGCTACCACTGCAAAATATACTTGAGAAGCCTTTTAGGAGCAAGAGCATTAGCATTTCTGAAGTCGTTAAATGTATCTGCTTGTGATGAATATTATAGAGTCAAGGTCACTTTTTTTTACCAACAAATGAAAATTACAGAAATAAATTGTTCAATCACAGTTCTATGCGTAATAACAGTCCCTACTAAACCCCCAAAGAGAGCAGCCTTCTTTTTTGTAATTATCAAAATAATTTTGAGAAAAGCAGCCCATGGTCAGAAGCTTTTAGATATACTATTAGAACGGTAGAAATTCTATCGTTTATTATATTTTTTTGAAAATTTGAGGAACGAGGAATTTTCTAACGTAGAGCAATGATTATTTTTGTTATGGAAAATTATTTACAAATTTGATTATGTATAAAAAATTAATTATAATTTTGACTATGTATAAGCAAGAATTATGAACATTTAATTATAATTTTGATAAAAAATTCTTTAAATTACCTTCACTCAGATTGATAATACGAAAATAGAAATGAATATATATTGCAGCTAGTGCGGATTGAAAATAAAAGAACAAAATTATAATTAAATGGTCAGAAGTTTTTGCTATACATGATCAAAACAATAATTAATTTTCAACGCAATGTCACAATTGTAATTAAATTTTCAAAACTAAAAAAGTAATAGCCGCAGGATAGAAAATCTTTCGTTCGACAGTAAACTCAAGTGTCGAACGATAGTTTTTCAACATTCTGACTATTCAGTCGAAAAATCTTAGCTCCTAGACTACTTTTATGAATATCATTTTCATAATTACAAAAATACTGCAAAGAAAGATAGTTTCTTTGAAATAAATAGTGGAAGAGAAAAATGGTGACAATTTTTCCTTTTTTCTCATTGAATAACTAATAAGAACATAAAGAAATCGTATATTGAATTTGCTGACAAGTGTTGATGCTTGCTTCTCCATGGGTTCAACCTAAAATTATATGTAATAATGATGTTATATGAAATAACAAAGAATATACCTAACGACGCTCATTAAATCCCCCAAAAAAAGAAAAGAAACGTACTCATTTGCAGCTATATTTGATTTAAAAAATATTGAGTACGGAGACACTAAACTAAATATAATATTTTATTAATCTCTCAACATATTATTACAACCCTATTAATTAAATATTTTATATTTCCAAAATATTATACGTTCATGTTTTTAATATTTTCTAACTTTCTAAATACTACAAATTCTCTCTTACAAACAACTAATTTAAACTAAAGTCTATAAAGCAAAATCTAGGTTTTTGACAAGTATGAGGTATTAGGGTTTCTTAGGGTTACTATCCACTAATGTTACGAATAGTTGGTTTGAAGAGTTCGTTCTTTTGTTTATGAAGGCACAGTTGGATGTTGTAGGTATCAAGGAGATATCTCTATATTAATATCATCTTCAAATTAAAACAAATGTCACATCTCTCCTCTCCGTAGAGGTGACAAGTCGGGCCGGTCGGGCAGGTTCGGGTCGGGTTGGGATTGGATCATCATATGTTGATAACTTTCGGGTCATGGGTCAGGTCGGGTTTCGGGTCGGGTTCCGTCGATCTTTTTCGGGTGACGGGTTGGGTCGGGTTTCAGGTCGGGCTGCATCGACAACTTTCGGGTCTTGAGTCGGGTCGGATTCGGGTCGGGTTGCACTGACAACTTTCAAGTATTATTTTGAGTTTTAAGTTCAATCGGACAAGATCGGGTCGCGTTATTGAATTGTACAAGTAAATCTTGACTTTCTCTAATGTTAATTTGTTAATAAAATTAGATTATGATGTTGGCAAGATAAAATTAGATCAATTTACAGGTTGTATCAGGTCAAGTCGGATCGGGTCGGGTCGGGATCGGGTCATCATGTGTCGCTCCATCTCGGGTTACGAGTCGTCTCGGGTCGGGTTGAGTCGAACTAGGGTCCTCATGTGTCGCGCCATCTCGGGTTACAGGTCGAGTCGGGCTCAGGTCGCTCATGTGTCACTTCGTCTCAGGTTACGGATCATCCCGAGTCGTGTCGGGTCGGGTTCTGCCACCTTTACCTCTCCATACTTGACTACGCTAATCTAAAGTCATTAAATTCTTTACTGTTCTAACTGATTTAGAAAGTTATCTTTGACCTCTCGGTACTTGGAACAATTTTCTAAACTATTAGGTGAAGCATATATAAGACAAGTGTCACCTCTCGATACTTAGCTTATCAAATACCCTATTCTTTATGGTATGAACTTAATATTAAATTTCTCAATAGCAAATATCAAATTCTAAGATTTCATGTGATTTCGATTAAGTCCTCACAATCAAATACAATAAAGAACAAATCATAAAAAAGGATAAGAAAATATTAAATGAAAACCAACTAAATCATAACATAAGTTACAAGTTACAACCCTAATTAATTCTAGAAAGGCTTTCAGTCGAACATGGATAAAGCAAATGAAATAAACAAGTGAAAGAGTTTCAATAGAGAGAGAACAATACAACTGATTGATGAAATTGCTTCTTCTTCCTTCTTCTCTTCTACTTTTTCTTCTTTCAAAATCTAGACTTTCTGCTCTAAAAATCGTGATAATCAATCCAAAAATGAAAGTATTTATATTGAAGTTAAATCCTAAAAATGAAACTTTAAAATGGAAAATATCATTAGATCACTTGTGATCACAAGGTTGTCTGGTTGCGACCGCAAGCCTTGAAACTTCTTGAAAATCGATAGGACAATTGTTATGGGAAGTCATGATTTGCGTCCACAATTGACTTGAACATATATATATTCTGGGGCTTCTCTGTCTTGAAGCTGGAGGAATCATTATGGTCGCAAGAAGAGTGAGTTGCGGCCGCAAGTGAACGGTCCTGCACTTCTCTGTCTGGATCTTTGAACATGGGTTGTGGCCACCAGAAGGATGTGTTGCGATCGTATGAGGCTTGTGCAGAACTTAGCAACTCTCTATCTGGGTGCTCCTTAGGATGGTTGTGGCGGCATGATTGGTGGCTTACTGTCGTAATTGACTTGGCAGGACTCAAGTGTCCAATTGCGTCCTTTTAGCTCTGAAATACTTGTTTTCCCGTATTTTATCACAACTAGGATAATAACTTGAACTCTTAAACAATTTTAATCCTAATTAAACCTAAATTCAACGAAACTTGACCTAAATTACACAATAAATTCCAAGTTTCAATATGTACAATTTCAACTTATCATGTATTTCTATATGCTTGGTCCTTGCATGAAATACTTAATTTTTTGCAAGACATACAGTTGACCTCATGTCGCAATGAAGTGTTACCTGCTCAATTGGTGCAGATCTCTCAACAATCGTGTTAGCCATGTGCTCTCATGCGCTATCGTAGTTGATGCTCTATACTTTGCTTTATCATCAAGAGAGATATTGTTAGTTTTCTTTTACTTCACCAGTACACAGTTTTCGATCCCAAGCTGAACACGTAACTAGTAGTCGATCGTATTGTATCGTAGTCTTCGGCATAGTAAGCATCGCAGTAACCAGTCACTTGATATTCGCCACTCCTGCGATATAAGATGTCATAGTCTAAGGTACCCTTTATGTGCTGAAGTATCGTCTTGACTACTTCGAGATGTGGCTTCTTTGGGTACCGCATGTGAGGACTTGCAACTCCAACCACATTTGTTATGTCTGGTCGAGTGAGTTCAGATAGATGGGACTGTCTACCAGCTATACATCATCGTGTCATCTAGGTCATTCCCTTCTCCAAAGCAAAGTTTGACATTTGGCTTTGTTGTCTTTGTTAGTGACTTGTTGTCGGTCGCATTTTTCTGCGCTTCACCCTCTGACCATCTTTTATCTGAGGAGGCGAATCCTTTTAGAAAAAGTGGACAGGTCATCCTGAACGAGCGTGATTTATTTTTGTGACTTGGGTGCATGCAATCGCTCGAAGTTTTGTTTATTTTGACCAATGAGGTCCTGGGTTTCTAAATCATGCTCAGGCGCAAGCCCCTGCCATTATTTACATGAGGTATTATCTCATTCCTCAATTCCCATGATTCTCAAGTGATGGGGAGTATTGCTTTGTATTGTTTTCCTGAAAGTTACCACCCATAAATGAAGTCTCGGATCAGAAATGCTTCTCGTAGTAGGATATGATTCTTTGTGGTATTTTCTTGAATGATTACCACCAAAAACGAAGTACTCGACATGAATAACATAGAGTGGTATTCTATACTTCTCCATGGTGTTTTAGTGAAAGGTAACCCAACTTAAACAAAGTACTCGAAGAAGAAACACTTGTCGTACTAGGCTATGATGCTTTGTGGAGTTTTACTTAAAGATTACCACCCATAAATGCAGTACTCGAATCAGAAACACTTTGCTTAGTAGGATAAGATGTTTTGTGGTATATTCTTGAATGGTTACCACCCATAAATGTTGTACTCAGACATGAAACACTCAGAGTAGTATTCTATGCTTCTCTCTGGTGTTTTACTGCAATGTTACCACCCATAATCAAAGTACTCGGAGATGAAACACTTTCCGTACTTGACTACGCTAATCTAAAGTCATTAAGTTCTTTACTGTTCTAATTGATTTAGAAAGTTATCTTTGACCTCTCGGTACTTGGAACAATTTTCTAAACTATTAGGTGAAGCATATATAAGACAAGCGTCACCTCTCGGTACTATAGCTTATCAAATATTCTCGGTACTTAGCTAAGGATATAAGTACTTAGCTTAATATTAAATTTCTCAATAGAAAATACCAAATCCTAAGATTTCATGTGATTTCGATTAAGTCCTCACAATCAAATACAATAAAGAACAAATCATAAAAAAGAATAAGAAAATATTAAATGAAAACCAATTAAATCATAACATAAGTTACAAGTTACAACCCTAATTAATTCTAGAAAGGCTTTCAGTCGAACATGAATAAAGCAAAAGAAATAAACAACTGAAAGAGTTTCAATAGAGAGAGAACAATACAACCGATTGATGAAAATTGCTTCTTCTTCTTTCGTCTCTTCTACTTTTTCTTCTTTCAAAATCTAGACTTTTTGCTCTAAAAATCGTGATAATCAATCCAAAAATGAAAATATTTATATTGAAGCTAAATCCTAAAAATGAAACTTTAAAATGGAAAATATCGTTAGATCACTTGTGATCGCAAGGTTGTCTGGTTGCGACCACAAGCCTTGAAACTGCTTGAAAATCGATAGGACAAATGTTATGGGAAGTCTTGATTTGCATCCACAATTGACTTGAACATATTCTGGGGCTTCTCTGTCTTGAAGCTGGAGGAATCATTGTGGTCGCAAGAAGAGTGAGTTGCGGGCGCAAGTGAACTGTCCTGCACTTCTCTGTCTGGATCTTTGAACATGGGTTGTGGCCACCAGAAGGATGTGTTGCGATCGTATGATGCTTGTGCAGAACTTAGCAACTCTCTATCTGGGTGCTCCTTAGGATGGTTGTGGCGGCATGATTGGTGGCTTGCTGTCGTTAGTGTATTAAAGACGAGGCGGGTCGGGTACCCGTGGATCCGACCCGTCCGGATCCACGGGTATGACGGGTCCACGGGTTCAACGGGGCGGGTATGCACTGGTCCGAATCCAAAACCCCCAACCCGACCCGTGATAAACTCGGGCGGGTACGGTCCAGGCGGGTCGGGCACGAGTCGGGGCGGGTCGGGTTGGATCCGTCCAATTTTTTTTTTTATTTCGGAAAAATGTTAGTTAAACTTTACAAAATCCGAAAAAAAATCTAAAAAATGTGTAAAAATTATGAAATAATTGTATGAATTATTTTGATAAAATATTTTATAATTATGTCATTTTTATTTATAATTATCTTTAAAATCGAAAAATATTCAAATAATTTAAGGAAAATGATACAACTTTTAAAAAAATCCGAAAAATGTATAAAAATTATGAAATAATTGTATGAACTATTTTGATAAAATATTTTATAATTATGTCATTTTTATTTATAATTATCTTTAAAATCGCATAATATTCAAATAATTTAGGGAAAATGATACAGCTTTAAAAAAATCCAAAAAAATGTTTAAAAATTATGATATAATTGTATGAACTATTTTGGTAAAAATTTTATAATTATGTCATTTTTTTATAATTATCTTTAAAATCGAATAATATTCAAATAATTTCGAAAAAATACTATAAACTCCAAAAAAATCTGAACAATTGCAAGCAAATATGAAAAAATGTCAAAATCGGTGATAACCATTAAAAAAAACACCACAAAGCATCTTATCCTACTATGTGAAGTGTTTCTGGTCGAAGTACATCAATTATGGGTGGTAATCATTCAAGAATACACCACAAAACATCTTATACTACTTAGCGAAGTGTTTCTGATCGAGTACTGCATTTATGGGTGGTAACCTTTCAACACAACTCCACAAAACGACATAGCCTTGTACGAGAAGTGTTTCTTTTTCGAGTACTTCATTTAAGGGGTGTTATCTTTCACTAAAACACCAGGGAGAAGTATAGAATACCACTTTAAGTGATTCATATCCGAGTACTTTTTTTATGGGTGGTAATCATTCAAGAAAACACCACAAAGAATCCTATCCTACTACGAGAAACATTTCATATCCGAGACTTCATTTATGGGTGGTAAACTTTCAGGAAAACACCACAAAGCATCATAACCTACTACGGAAAGTGTTTCATCTTCGAGTATATCGATATGGGTGGTAATATTTCAGTAAAACACCTAGAGAGAATTATAGAATACCACTCTGAGTGTTTCATGTCTGAGTACTTCATTTATGGGTGATAACCATTAAAAAAACACCACAAAACATCTTTTCCTACTACGTGAAGTGTTTCTGGTTGGAGTACATCATTTATGGGTGGTAATCATTCAAGAATACAACACAAAACATCTTATACTACTTAGCGAAGTGTTTCCGATTGAGTACTGCATTTATGGGGGGGGGGGGGGTAACCTTTCAATAAAATTCCACAAAACGTCATAGCCTTGTACGAGAAGTGTTTCTTCTTCGAGTACTTCATTTAAGGGGGTTACCTTTCACTAAAACACCAAGGAGAAGTATAGAATACCACTTTAAGTGATTCATGTCCGAGTACTTTCAGTTACCTTTCACTAAAACACCAAGGAGAAGTATAGAATATCACTTTAAGTGATTCATGTCCGAGTACTTTCAGGAAAACACCATAAAGCATCATAACCTACTACGGGAAATATTTCTTCTCTGAGTACATCGTTTAAGATGGAAACATTTCAGTAAAACACCTGGGAAAAGCATTGAATACCACTCTGAGTGCTTGGTGTCTGAGTACTTCATTTATGGGTGACAACCATTCAAGAAAACACCACAAAGCATCTTATCCAACTACGTGAAGTGTTTCTGGTCAGAGTACCTCATTTATGGGTGTTGATCATTCAAGAATACACCACAAAGCATCTTATACTACTTAACGAAGTGTTTCTGATCGAGTACTGCATTTATGGCTGGTAAACTTTCAATAAAATTCCACAAAGCATCAATATCTAGAACGAGAAGTGTTTCTTCTTCGAGTACTTCATTTAAGGGTGGTTACCTTTCACTAAAACACCAGGGAGAAGCATAAAATACCACTCTAAGTGATTCATGTCGGAGTACTTCGTATATGGGTGGTAATCATTCAAGAAAACACAACAAAGAATCCTATCCTACTACAAGAAGCGTTTCTGATCCGAGACTTCATTTATGGGTGGTAACTTTCTGGAAAACACCACAAAGTATCATAACCTACTACGGGAAGTGTTTCTTCTGCGACTACTTCGTTTAAGGTGGTAACATTTCGGTAAAACACCAGAGAGAAGCATTGAATAACACTCTGAGTTCTTCATGTCTGAGTACTTCATTTAAGGTGGTATATCATTTATGGGTGGTATATCATTTAAGGTGGTATATCAAGAAAATACTACAAAGCATCTTATCCTACGACGTGAAGTGTTTCTGATCATTTATGGGTGGTAATCATTCAAGAATACACCACAAAGCTTCTTATACTACTTAGCAAAGTGTTTCTGATCGAGAACAACATTTATGGATGGTAAACTTTCAATAAAATTCTAAAAAGCATCATTACCTAGTACGAGATGTGTTTCTACTTCGAGTACTTCATTTAAGGGTGATTACCTTTCACTAAAACACCTGGGAGAAGCATAAAATACCACTCTAAGTGATTCACGTCCGAGTACATCATTTATGAGTGGTAACCATTCAAGAATACATCACAAAGCATCTTATCCTACTAAGTGAAGTGTTTCTGATCCGAGTACTGCATTTTTGGGTGGTAACCTTTCAGTAAAACTCAACAAAGCATCATAGCCTAGTACGACAAGTGTTTCTTTTCGAGTACTTCGTTTAAGGGGGGTTACCTTTCACTAAAACACCATGGAGAAGTATAGAATATCACTCTAAGTAATTCATGCCGAGTACTTCGTTTATGGGTGGTAATCATTGAAGAAAACAACAAAAAGAATCCTATCCTACGATGAGAAGCGTTTCTGATCCGAGACTTCATTTATGGGTAGTAAACTTTCTGGAAAACACCACAAAGCATCATAACCTACTACGGAAAGTGTTTCGTCACCGAGTACTTCGTTTAGGTGGGGTTACCTTTCACTAAAACACCAGAGATAAGTATAGAATACCACTCTAAGTGATTCATGCCGAGTTCTTCGTTTATGGGTGGTAATCATTCAAGAAAACACCCCAAAGAATCTAATCCTACTACGAGAAGCGTTTCTGATCCGAGACTTCATTTATGGTAGGTAACTTTCAGGAAAACAACACAAAGCATCATAACCTACTACGAGAAGTGTTTTTTCTCTGAGTACTTCGTTTAAGGTGGTAACATTTCAGTAAAACACCAGAGAGAAGCATTGAATACCACTCTGAGTGCTTCATGTCTGAGTACTTCATTTATGGGTGGTAATCATTCAAGAAAATATCACAAAGCATCATATCCTACTACGTGAAGTGTTTCTGATCGGAGTACATCATTTATAGGTGGTAATCATTCAAGAATACGCCACAAACCATCTTATACTACTTAGCGAAGTGTTTCTGATCGAAAACTGTATTTATGGATGTTAACCTTAATAAAATTACACAAAGCATCATAGCCTAGAACGAGAAGTGTTTCTTCTTTGAGTACTTCATTTAAGGAAGGTTACCTTTAACTAAAACACCAGAGAGAATTAGTATGCCACTCTAAGTGATTCATGCCGAGTATTTCGTTTATAGGTGGTAATCATTCAAGAAAACACCACAAAGAATCTTATCCTACTAAGTGAAGTGTTTCTGATCCGAGTGCTGCATTTATGGGTGGTAACATTTCAATAAAACTCCACAAAACATCATAGCCTAGTACGAGAAGTGTTTCTTCTTCGAGTACTTCGTTTAAGGGGGGGGGGGGGGGGTTACCTTTCACTAAAACACCAGAGAGAAGTAGTATGCCACTCTAAGTGATTCATGCCGAGTATTTCGTTTATGGGTGGCAATCATTCAAGAAAACACCACGAAGAATCCTATCCTATTGCGAGAAGCGTTTCTGATCCAAGACATCATTTATGGGTGGTAAACTTTCTGGAAAACACCACGAAGCATCATAACCTACTACAAAAAGTGTTTCAACTCCGAGTACTTCCATTATGGGTGGTAACATTTCAGTAAAATACCAGGGAGAAGCATAGAATACCACTCTGAGTGTTTTATTTCTGAGTGCTTCATTTATGGGTGATAACAATTTAACAAAACGCTACAAAGCATCTTATCCTACTAGGTGATGTGTTTATGGTCGGAGTACATCATTTAAGGGTGGTAACAACTCAAGAAAACACCACAAAGCATCTTATCCTACCCGTGAAGTGTTTCCAGACATAGTATATCATTTATGGGTGGTAATCATTCAAGAATACACCACAATGTATCTTATACTACTTAGCAAAGTGTTTCTGATGGAGAACTGCATTTCTGGCTGGTAAGCATTTAATAAAATTCCACAAAGAATCATTACCTAGTATGAGAAGTGTTTCTTCTTCAAGTACTTCATTTAAGGGTGGTTATCTTTCACTAAAATACCCGGGAGAAGCATAAAACACCACTCTAAGTGATTAATGTCTGAGTACATCGTTTATGGGTGGTAACCATTCAAGAATACACCAAAAGCATCTTATCCTACAAAGCAAAGTGTTTCTGATTCGAGTACTGCATTTTGGGTGGTAACCTATCAGTAAAACTCCACAAAGCATCATAGCCTAGTACGACAAGTGTTTCTTCTTCGAGTACTTCGTTTAGGGGGGGTTACCTTTCACTAAAACACCATGTAGAAGTATAGAATATCACTCTAAGTGATTCATGCCGAGTACTTCGTTTATGAGTAGTAATCATTCAAGAAAACACCTCTATCCTACTATGAGAAGCATTTCTGATCCGAGATTTCATTTATGGGTGGTAACTTTTAGGAAAACAACACAAAGCGTCATAACCTACTACGGGAACTATTTCTTCTCCGAGTACTTCGTTTAAGGTGGTAACATTTCAGTAAAACACCAGAGAGAAGCATTGAATACCACTCTGAGTGCTTCATGTCTGAGTACTTCATTTATGGGTGGTAATCATTCAAGAAAACATCACAAAGCATCATATCCTACTACGTGAAGTGTTTCTGATCGGAGTACATCATTTATAGGTGGTAATCATTCAAGAATACGCCACAAACCATCTTATACTACTTAGCGAAGTGTTTCTGATCGAAAACTGTATTTATGGATGTTAACCTTAATAAAATTACACAAAGCATCATAGCCTAGAACGAGAAGTGTTTCTTCTTTGAGTACTTCATTTAAGGAAGGTTACCTTTAACTAAAACACCAGAGAGAAGTATAGAATATCACTCTAAGTGATTCACGTCCGAGTACATCGTATATGGCTGGTAATCATTCAAGAAAACAACACAAAGAATCCTATCCTACTATGAGAAGCGTTTCTGATCCGAGACTTCATTGATGGGTGGTAACTTTCAGCAAAACACCACAAAGCGTCAAAACCTACTACGAGAAGTGTTTCTTCTGCGAGTACTTCGTTTAAGGTGGTAACGTTTCAGTAAATCACCAGGGAGAAGTATTGAATACCACTCTGAGTGCTTCATTTCTGAGTACTTCATTTATGGGTGGTAATCATTCAAGAAAACACCACAAAGCATCTTATCCTACCACGTGAAGTGTTTCTAGACAGAGTATCATTTATGGGTGGTAATCATTCAAGAATACACCACAAAGCATCTTATACTACTTAGCGAAGTGTTTCTGACTGAGAACTGCATTTCTGGCTGGTAAACATTTAATAAAATTCCACAAAGAATTATTACCTAGTACGAGAAGTGTTTCTTCTTCGAGTACATCATTTATGGGTGGTAACCATTCAAGAATACACCAAAAAACATCTTATCCTACTAAACGAAGTGTTTCTGATCCGAGTACTGCATTTATGAGTGGTAACCTTTCAGTAAGACTCCACAAAGCATCATAGCCTAATACGACAAGTGTTTCTTCTTCAAGTACTTCATTTAAGGGGGGTTACCTTTCACTAAAACACCATGGAGAAGTATAGAATATCACTCTAAGTGATTCATGCCGAGTACTTCGTTTATGGGTAGTAATCATTCAAGAAAACACCACAAAGAATCTATCCTACTAGGAGAAGCATTTCCGATCTGAGACTTCATTTATGAGTGGTAACTTTCTGGAAAACAACACAAAGCATCATAACCTACTACGGGAACTGTTTCTTCTCCGAGTACTTCGTTTAAGGTGGTAATATTCCAGTAAAACACCAGGGAGAAGCATTGAATACCACTCTGAGTGCTTCATGTCTGAGTACTTTCATTTATGGGTGGTAATCATTCAAAAAACATGACAAAGCATCTTATCCTACTACGTGAAGTGTTTCTGATCGGAGTACATCATATATGGGTGGTAATCATTCAAGATTACGCCACAAACCATCTTATACAACTTAGCGAAGTGTTTCGGATCAAGTACTGCATTAATGGATGTTAAATTTTCAATTAAATTCCACAAAGCATCATAGAGTACGAGAAGTATTTTGAGTACTTCATTTAAGGGAGGTTACCTTTAACTAAAACACCAGGGAGAAGTATAGAATATCACTCTAAGTGATTCATGTCCGAGTACATCGTATATGGCTGGTAATCATTCAAGAAAACACCACAAAGAATCATATCCTACTACGAGAAGCGTTTCTGATCCGAGACTTCATTTATTGGCGGTAACTTTCAGGAAAACACCACAAAGCATCATAACCAACTACGGGAAGTGTTTCATCTCCGAGTACTTCGTTTAAGGTAGTAACATTTCAGTAAAACACCTGGGAAAAGCATTGAATACCACTCCGAGTGCTTCATATCTGAGTACTTCATTTATGGGTGACAACCATTCAAGAAAACACCACAAAGCATCTTATCCTACAACGTGAAGTATTTCTGGTCAGAGTGCCTCATTTATGGGTGGTAATCATTCAAGAATACACCACAAAGCATCTTATACTTCATAGCGAAGCGTTTCTAATCGAGTACTGCATTTATGGTTGGAAACTTTCAATAAAATTTCACAAAGCATCATTACCTAGTACGATAATTATTTCTTCTTCGATTATTTCATTCAAGGGTGGTTACCTTTCACTAAAACACCAGGGAGATGCATAAAATATCAGTTTAAGTGATTCATGTCTGAGTACATCGTATAGGGTGGTAATCATTCAAGAAAACACCACAAAGAATCCTATCCTTCTACGAGAGGAGTTTCTGATCCGGGACTTCATTTATGGGTGGTAACTTTCAGGAAAACACCAAAAGCATCATAAACTACTACATGAAGTGTTTCTTCCGCTTCGTTTAAGGTGGTAACATTTCAGTTAAACACCAGGGAGAAGCATTGAATAACACTCTGAGTGCTTCATGTTTGAGTACTTCAAGAAAAAACACCGCAAAACATCTTATCCAACCACGTGAAGTGTTTCTAGTCAGAGTATATCATTTATGGTTGGTAATCATTCAAGAATACACCACAAAGCATCTTATACTACTTAGCAAAGTGTTTCTGATCGAGAACTGCATTTCTGGCTGGTAAACATTCAATAAAATTCCACAAAGCATCATTACCTAGTACGAGAAGTGTTTCTTCTCCGAGTACTTCATTTAAGGGTGGTTACATTTCACTAAAACACCAGGGAGAAGCACAAAACACCACTCTAAGTGATTCATTTCCAAGTACATCATTTATGGGTGGTAACTATTCAAGAATACACCACAAAGTATCTTATCCTACTAAGCGAAGTGTTTCTAATCCGAGTACTACATTTATGGGTGGTAACCTTTCAGTAAAACTCAACAAAGCATCATAGCCTAGTACGACAAGTGTTTCTTTTCGAGTACTTCGTTTAAGGGGGGTTACCTTTCACTAAAACACCATGGAGAAGTATAGAATATCACTCTAAGTAATTCATGTCGAGTACTTCGTTTATGGGTGGTAATCCTTGAAGAAAACACCAAAAAGAATCCTATTCTACTACGAGAAGTGTTTCAGATCCGAGACTTCATTTATGGGTGGTAACTTTCAGGAAAACAACAAAAAGCATCATAACCTACCACGTGAACTGTTTCTTCTCCGTGTACTTCGTTTAAGGTGGTAACATTTCAGTAAAACTCCAGGGGGAAACTGTTTCAAATATCACTCTGAGTGCTTCATGTCTGAGTACTTCATATATGGGTGGTAATCATTCAAGAATACACCACAAAGCATCTTATACTACTTAGCGAAGTGTTTCTGATCGAGTACTGCATTTATGGGTGGTAACCTTTCAATAAAATTCCCCAAAACGTCATAGTCTAGTACGAGTGTTTCTTCTTCGAGTACTTCGTTTAAGGGGAGTTACCTTTCACTAAAACACCATAGAAAAGTATAGAATATCACTCTAAGTGATTCATGCCTAGTACTTCGTTTATGATTAGTAATTATTCAAGAAAACATCACAAAGAATCTATCCTACTACGAGAAGCATTTCTGATCCGAGACTTCATTTATGGGTGGTAACTTTCAGGAAAACAACACAAAGCATCATAACCTACTACGGGAACTATTTCTTCTCCGAGTACTTCGTTTAAGGTGGTAACATTTCAGTAAAACACCAGGTAGAAGCATTGAATACCACTCTAAGTGCTTCATGTCTGAGTACTTCATTTTTGGGTGGTAACCTTTCAAACAAACTCCACAAAATGTCATAGTCTAGTACGAGAAGTGTTTCTTCTTCGAGTATTTTATTTAAGGGTGGTTACCTTTCACTAAAACCCCAGGGAGAAGAATAAAATACCACTCTAAGTGATTCATGTCTGAGTACTTCGTATATGGGTGGTAATCATTCAAGAAAACACCACAAAGAATATTATCCTTCTACGAGAAGCGTTTCTGATCCGAGACTTCATTTATGGGTGGTTACTTTCCGGAAAAAAACAACACAAAGCATCATAACATACTACAGGAAGTGTTTCTTCTACAAGTATTTCGTTTAAGGTGGTAACATTTCAGTAAAACACCAGGGAGAAGCATTGAATACCACTCTGAGTGCTTCATGATTGAGTACTTCATATATGGGTGGTAACCATTCAAGAAAATACCATAAAACATATTGTCTTACTACATGAAGTGTTCTGGTCGGAATACATCATTTATGGGTGGTAATCATTCAAGAATACACCACAAAGCATCTTATACTACTTAGCATTGTGTTTCTGATCGAGTACTGCATTTATGGGTGGTAACCTTTCAATAAAACTGCACAAAACGTCATAGCCTTGTACGAGAAGTTTCTGATTGGGAACCGTACAAGAAGTAAACATTCAATAAAATTCCACAAAGTATCATTACCTAGTACAAGAAGTGTTTTTTCTTCGAGTACTACATTTAAGGGTGATTACCTTTCACTAAAACACCAGGGAGAAGCATAAAACACCACTCTAAGTGATTCATGTCCAAGTACAACAAATATGGGTGGTAACCATTCAAGAACACACCACAAAACATCTTATCCTACTAAGAAAAGTGTTTCTGATCCGAGTATTACATTTATGGGTAGTAACCATTCAGTAAAACTCCACAACGCATCATAGCCTAGTACGACAAGAGTTTATTCTTTGAGTACTTCATTTAAGGGGATTACCTTTCACAAAAACACCATGGAGAAGTATAGAATATCACTCTAAGTGATTCATGCCTAGTACTTCGTTTATGAGTAGTAATCATTCAAGAAAACATCACAAAGAATCTATCCTACTACGAGAAGCATTTCTGATCCGAGACTTCATTTATGGGTGGTAACTTTCAGGAAAACAACACAAAGCATCATAACCTACTACGGGAACTATTTCTTCTCCGAGTACTTCATTTAAGGTGATAGCATTTCGGTAAAACACCAGGTAGAAGCATTGAACACCACTCTGAGTGCTTCATGTCTGAGTACTTCAAACAAACTCCACAAAATGTCATAGTCTAGTACGAGAAGTGTTTCTTCTTCGAGTATTTTATTTAAGGGTGGTTACCTTTCACTAAAACACCAGGGAGAAGCATAAAATACCAATCTAAGTGATTCATGTCTGAGTACTTCGTATATGGGTGGTAATCATTCAAGAAAACACCACAAAGAATACTATCCTTCTACGAGAAGCGTTTCTGATCCGAGACTTCATTTATGGGTGGTTACTTTCAGGAAAAAAAAACTACACAAATCATCATAACCTACTACGGGGAAGTGTTTCTTCTACGAGTACTTCGTTTAAGGTGGTAACATTTCAGTAAAACACCAGGGAGAAGCATTGAATACCACTCTGAGTGCTTCATGATTGAGTACTTCATATATGGGTAGTAACCATTCTAGAAAACACCACAAAGCATATTATCTTACTACATAAAGTGTTCTGGTCGGAATACATCATTTATGGGTGGTAATCATTCAAGAATACACCACAAAGCATCTTATACTACTTAGCAATGTTTTTCTGATGGAGTACTGCATTTATGGGTGGTAACCTTTCAATAAAACTGCACAAAACGTCATAGCCTTGTACGAGAAGTTTCTGATCGGGAACCGTATTTATGGGTGGTAAATATTCAATAAAATTCCACAAAGCATCATTACCTTGTACAAGAAGTGTTTTTTCTTCGAGTACTACATTTAAGGGTGATTACCTTTCACTAAAACACCAGGGAGAAGCATAAAACACCACTCTAAGTGATTAATTTCCGAGTACAACATGTTTGGGTGGTAACCATTCAAGAACACACCACAAAGCATCTTACCCTACTAAGCAAAGTGTTTCTGATCCGAGTACTGCATTTATGGGTAGTAACCATTCAGTAAAACTCTACAACGCATCATAGCCTAGTACGACAAGAGTTTATTCTTCGAGTACTTCGTTTAAGGGGATTACCTTTCACAAAAACACCATGGAGAAGTATAGAATACCACTCTAAGTGTTTCATGCCGAGTCCTTCGTTTATGGGTGGTAATCATTCAAGAAAACAACACAAAGAATTCTATCCTACTACGAGAATCGTTTCTGATCCGAGACTTCATTTATGGGTGGTAACTTTCAGGAAAACAACACAAAGCATCATAACCTACTACGGGAACTATTTCTTCTCCGAGTACTTCATTTAAGGTGATAGCATTTCAGTAAAACACCAGGTAGAAGCATTGAACACCACTCTGAGTGCTTCATGTCTGAGTACTTCATATATGGGTGGTAACCAATCCAGAAAACACCACAAAGCATATTATCTTACTACATGAAGTGTCTCTGGTCGGAATACTTCATTTATGGGTGGTAATCATTCAAGAATACTCCACAAATCATTTTATACTACTTAGCGAAGTGTTTCTGATCGATTACTACATTTATGGGTGGTAACCATTCAATAAAATTCCACAAAACGTCATAGCATTGTATGAGAAGTGTTTCTTCTTCGAGTACTTCATTTAGGGGTTATCTTTCACTAAAACACCAGGGAGAAGTATAAAATACCATTTAAGTGATTCATGTCCGAGTACTTTTTTATGGGTGGTAATCAATCAAGAAAACACTACAAAGAATCCTATCATACTACGAGAAGCGTTTCTTATCCGAGACTTCATTTATGGGTGGTAAACTTTCAGGAAAACACCACAAAGCATCATAACCTACTACGGAGAGTGTTTCATCTCTGAGTACTTCAATTATGGGTGGTAACATTTCAGTACTTCATTTATGGGTGATAACCATTCAAAAAAACATCACAAAGCATTTTATCCTACTACGTGAAGTGTTACTGGCCAGAGTACATCATTTATGGGTGGTAATAATTCAAGAATACACCACAAAGCATCTTATACTACTTAGCGAAGTGTTTCTGATCGATTACTGCATTTACGGGGGGGGGGGGGGTAACCTTTCAATAAAACTCAACAAAACGTCATAGCCTTGTACGAGAAGTGTTTCTTCTTCGAGTACTTCGTTTAAGGGGGGTTACCTTTCACTAAAACACCATGGAGAAGTATAGAATACAACTTTAAGTGATTCATGTCCGAGTACTTCGTTTATTGGTGGTAATCATTCAAGAAAACACCACAAAACATCATAACCTACTACGGGAACTGTTTCTTCTCCTAGTAGTTCGTTTAAGGTGGTAACATTTCTGTAAGATTCCAGGGAGAAGCATTGAATAACACTCTGAGTGCTTCATGTCTGAGTACTTCATTTATGGGTGGTAACCATTCAAGAAAACACCACAAAGCATATTATCTTACTACGTGAAGTGTTTCTGGTCGGTGTTCATCATTTATTGGTGTTAATCATTCAAGAATACACCACAAAGCATCTTATACTTCTTAGCGAAGTGTTTCTGATCGAGTACTGCATTTATGGATGGTAACCTTTCAATAAATCTCCACAAAACATCATAGCCTAGTAGGACAAGTGTTTCTTCTTCGAGTACTTCTTTTAAGGGTGGTTACCTTTCACTGAAACACATGGGAGAAGCATAAAATACCACTCTAAGTGATTCATGTCCGAGTACATCATTTAAGGGTGGTAACCATTCAAGAATACACCACAAAGCATCTTGTTCTCTAAGCGAAGTGTTTCTGATTCGAGTACTACATTTATGGGTGGTAAACTTTCAGTAAAACTCCACAAAGCATCATAGCCTAGTACGACAAGTGTTTCTTCTTCGAGTACTTAGTTTAAGAGGGGTTACCTTTCACTAAAACACCATGGAGAAGTATAGAATACCACTCTAAGTGATTCATGCCGAGTACATCGTTTATTGGTGTCATTCAAGAAAGCACCACAGAGAATGCTATCCTACTACAAGAAGCGTTTCAGATCCGAGACTTCATTTATGGGTGGTAACTTTCAGGAAAACAACAAAAAGCATCATAACCTACTACGGAAAGTGTTTCTTCTACGAGTACTGCGTTTAAGGTGATAACATTTCAGTAAAACACCAGAGAAAAGCATAGAATACCACTCTGAGTGCTTCATGTCTGAGTACTTCATTTATGTGTGATAACCATTCAAGAAAACACCACAAAGCATATTATCTTACTACGTGAAGTGTTTATGGTCGGAGTACATCATTTATGGGTGCTAATCATTCAAGAATACACCACAAAGCATCTTATACTACTTAGCGAAGTGTTTCTGATCGAGTACTGCATTTATGGCTGGTAAACATTCAATAAAATTCCACAAAGCATCATTACCTAGTAAGAGAAGTGTTTCTTCTTCGAGTGATTCATTTAAGGGTGATTACCTTTCACTAAAATACTAGAGAGAAGCATAAAACACCACTCTAAGTGATTCATGTCCGAGTTTACACCACAAAACATCTTATCCTACTAAGCGAAGTGTTTCTGATCCGAGTGCTGCATTTATGGGTGGTAACCTTTTAGTAAAACTCCACAAAGCATCATAGCCTAGTACGACAAGTGTTTCTTCTTCGAGAACTTCGTTTAAGGAGGGTTACCTTTCACTAAAACACCATGGAGAAGTATAAAATACCACTCTAAGTGATTCAGGTTGAGTACTTCGTTTATGGATGGTTCAAGAAAATACCACAAAGAATCCTATCATACTACAAGAAGCGTTTCTGATCCGAGACTTCATTTATGGGTGGTAACTTTCAGGAAAACAACACAAAGCATCATAACTTACTACGAGAATTGTTTCTTCTCCGAGTACTTCGTTTAAGGTGGTAACATTTCAGTAAAACACAGGGGAAAACATTGAATACCACTCTGAGTGCTTCATGTCTGAGTACTTTATATATGGGTGGTAACCATTCAAGAAAACACCACAAAGCATATTATCTTTCTACGTGAAGTGTTTCTGGTCGGACTATATCATTTATGGGAGGTAATCATTCAAGAATACACCACAAAGCCTCTTATACTACTTAGCGAAGTGTTTCTGATCGAGTACTACATATATGGGTGGTAACCTTTTAATAAAACTCCACAAAACGTCATAGCCTTGTACGAGAAGTGTTTCTTCTTCGAGTATTTCATTTAAGGGGGGTTTTCTTTCACTAAACACCAGGAAGAAGTATAGAATACAACTTTAAGTGATTCATGTCCGAGTACTTTGTTTATGGATGGTAATCATTCAAGAAAACACCACAAAGAATCCTATCCTACTACGAGAAGCGTGTCTGATCCGAGACTTCATTTATGGGTGGTAACTTTCAAGAAAACACTACAAAGCATCATAACCTACTACGGAATGTGTTTCATCTCCAAGTACTTCAATTATGGATGGTACCATTTCAGTAAAACACCATAGAGAAGCATAGAATACTACTCTGAGTGTTTCAAGTCTGAGTACTTCATTTATGGGTGATAACCATTCAAAAAAAACATCACAAAGCATTTTTCCTACCATGTGAAGTGTTTCTGGTCAGAGTACATCATTTATGGGTGGTAATCATTCAAGAATATGCCACAAACATTCTTATACTACTTAGCGAAGTGTTTCTGATCGAGTACTGCATTTATGGAGGGGCCTTTCAATAAAACTCCACAAAACGTCATAGCCTTGTACGAGAAGTGTTTCTTCTTCGAGTACTTCATTTAAGGGGGGTTACGTTTCATTAAAATACTAGGGAGAAGTATAGAATACAACTTTAAGTGATTCATGTCCGAGTACATTGTTTTTGGGTGGTAACACCACAAAGAATCATATCCAACTACGAGAAGCATTTCTGATTCGAGACTTCACTTATGAGTGGTAAACTTTAAGTAAATCACCACAAAGCATCATAACCTACTACGGAAAGTGTTTCTTATCCGAGTATTTTGTTTATTGGTGGTAAAATTTCAGTAAAACACCAGGGAGAAGCATAGAATACCATTTTGAGTGCTTCATGTCTGATCGAGTGCATCTTATCATTCAAGAAAACATCATAATGCATCTTATCCTACTACGTGAAGTGCTTCTTATTGGAGCACATCATTTATCGGTGGTAATCATTCAAGAATACACCACAAACCATCTTATACTACTTAGCGAAGTTTTTCTGATCGAGTATTGCATTTATGGCTGGTAACCTTTCAATAAAATTCCACAAAGCATCAGATCCTAGTACGAGAAGTGTTTTTCTTTGAGTGCTTCATTTAAGGGGAGTTGCCTTTCACTAAAACACCAGAGAGAAGCATAAAACACCACTCTAAGTGATTCATGTCCGAGTACATCGTATATGGCTGGTAATCATTCAATTCAACACCACAAAGAATCCTACCTACTACGAGAAGCGTTTCTGATCCGAGACTTCATTTATGGGTGGTAACTTCAGGAAAACAACACAAAGCATCATAACCTACTACGGGAACTGTTTCTTCTCCGAGTACTTAGTTTAAGGTGGTATCGTTTCAGTAAAACACTAGGGATAAGCATTAAATACCACTCTGAGTGCTTTATGTCAGAGTACTTCATTTATGGGTGTCAACCATTCAAGAAAACACCACAAAGCATCTTATCCTACGACGTGAAGTGTTTATGGTCAGAGTACCTCATTTATGGGTGGTAATCATTCAAGAATACACCACAAAGCATCTTATACTACTTAGCGAAGTGTTTATGATCGAGTACTACATTTATGGCTGGTAAACTTTCAATAAAATTACACAAAGCATCATTACCTAGTATGAGAAGTGTTTCTTTTTCGAGGTACTTCATTTAAGGATGGAATCTTTCACTAAAACACCAGGGAGAAGCATAAAATACCACTCTAAGTGATTCATGTCTGAGTACTTCGTATATGGGTGGTAATCATTCAAGAAAACACCACAAAGAATCCTATCATTCTACGACAAGCGTTTCTGATCCGAGACTTCATTTATGGGTGGTAACTTTCAGGAAAACACCACAAAGCATCATAACCTACTACGAGAACTATTTCTTCTCCGAGTACTTCGTTTAAGGTGGTAACATTTCAGTAAAACACCAGGGAAAAGCATTGAATAACACTCTGAGTGATTCATGTCTGAGTACTTCATATATGGGTGATAAGCATTCAAGAAAACACCACAAAGCATCTTATCCTACCACGTGAAGTGTTTCTAGTCAGAGTATATCATTTATGGGTGGTAATCATTCAAGAATACACCACAAAACATCTTATACTACTTAGCAAAGTGTTTTTCATCGAGAATTGCATTTATGGCTGGTAAACATTCAATAAAATACCACAAAGCATCATTACCTAGTACAAGAAGTTTTTCTTCTTCGAGTACTTCATTTAAGGGTGATTACATTTCACTAAAACACCAGAGAGAAGCATAAAACACCACTCTAAGTATTTCAGGTCCGAGTACAACATTTATGGGTGATAACCATTCAAGAATATACCAAAAAGCATCTTATCCTACTAAGCGAAGTATTTTTGATCCGAGTACTGCATTTATGGGTGGTAAACAAAGCATCATAGCCTAGTACGACAAGTGTTTCTTCTTCGAGTACATCGTTTAAGGGTTACCTTTCACTAAAACACCATGGAGAAGTATAGAATACCACTAAGTGATTCATGTCGAGTACTTCGTTTATGGATGATAATCATTCAAGAAAACACCACAAAGATCATACTACGAGAAGCGTTTCTGATCCGAGACTTCATTTATGGGTGGTAACTTTTAGGAAAACGATACAAAGCATCATGACCTACTATGATAATTGTTTCTACTCCGAGTACTTCGTTTAAGGTGGTAACATTTCAGTAAAACACCAGGGAAAAACATTGAATATGTGTGGTAATCATTCAAGAAAACACCACAAATCATCTTTTCATACTAAGCAAAGTGTTTATGATCCTTTCAATAAAACACTAGAAAGTCATCAAAGCCTAGTACGAGAAGTGTTTCTTCTTCGATTACTTCATTTAAGGGGAGTTACCTTTCACTAAAACACCAGGGAGAAGTATAAAATACCACTCTAAGTGATTCATGTCCGAGTAATTCGATTATGGGTGGTAATCAATCAAGAAAACACCACAAAGAATGTTATCCTACTACGAGAATAGTTTCTGATTTGAGACTTCATTTATGGAACTTTCAAGAAAATACTACAAAGCATCATAACCTACTACTGGAAGTGTTTCTTCTCCGAGTACTTGGTTTATGGGTGGTAACCTTTCAGGAAAACATCACATAGCATCATAACCTACTACGAGATGTGTTTCTTTCCCGAGTACTTCGTTTAAGGGTGGTAACATTTCAGTAAAATACCAGGAAGAAGCATAGAATACCACTCTAAGTGCTTCATGGCTGAGTACTTCAATTATGGGTGGTAACCATTCAAGAAAAAACCAAAAAGAATCCTACTACGAGAAGCATTTCTGATCCGAGACTTCATTTATGGGTGGTAAACTTTCAGGAAAACACCACAAAGCATCATAACCTACTACGGGAAGTGTTTCTTCTGCGAGTAAAATCCATTGAGTGCTTCATGTCTGAGTACTTCATTTATAAATGGTAACCATTCAAGAAAACACCACAAAGCATCTTATCCTACTACGTGAAGTGTTTCTGGTCGGAGTACATCATTTATGAGAGGTAACCATTCAAAAATATACCACAAAACATCTTATCCTGCTAAGCAAAGTGTTTCTGATTCGAGTACTGCATTTATGGGTGGTAACCTTTCAAAAAAACTCCACAAAGCATCATAGCCTAGTACGAGAAGTGTTTCTTCTTCGAGTACTTCATTTAAGGGGGTTACCTTTCACTATAACATCAGGGAGGAGTATTACCACTCTAAGTGATTCATGTCCGGGTACTTCGTTTATGGGTGCTAATCATTCCAGAAAGCACCACAAAGAATCCTATCCTACTGCGAGAAGCATTTCTAATCTGAGACTTCGTTTATGGGCGGTAACTTTCAGGAAAACACCACAAAGAATCATAACCTGCTACGGGAAGTGTTTCTTCTCCGAGTTCTTCATTTAAGGTGGTAACATTTCAGTAAAACACCTGGGAAAAACATTGAATACCACTCTGAATGCTTTATGTCTGGGTACTTCTTTTAATGGGTGGCAATCATTCAAGAAAACACCACAAAGCTTCTTATACTACTACGTGAAGTATTTCTGGTCAGAGTACCTCATTTATGGGTGGTAATCATTCAAGAATACATCATAAAGCATCTTATACTACTTAGCGAAGTGTTTCTCATCGAGTACTGCATTTATGGATGGTAAACTTTCAATAACCACAAAGCATCATTACCTAGTATAAGAAGTGTTTCTTCTTCGACTATTTCATTTAAGGGTGGTTACCTTTCCCTAAAACACCATGGAGAAGCATAAAACACCACTCTAAGTGGTTCATGTCCGAGTACATCGTTTATGGGTGGTAACCATTCAAGAATACAACACAAAGCATCTTATCCTACTAAGCAAAGTGTTTCTGATCCAAGTTCTCCATTTATGGGTGGTAACCTTTTAGTAAAACTCCACAAAGCATCATAGCCTAGTACGATAAGTATTTTTTCTTCGAGTACTTAGTTTAAGGGGGGTTACCTTTCACTAAAACACCATGGAGATGTATAGAATACCACTTTAAGTGATTCATGTCCGAGTACTTTGTTTTTGGGTGGTAACACCACAAAGTATCCTATGTTAGATTTGTGTTCTAAAAGTTATCTTTTGATGATTACTTTTATGTTATATTTATGAATCGGATGTTATTCACATCTTTTTCCATGAGTTCTCTATTCATATTTTGATGTGTTCAATTAGATGCACTTGGTCTTGAACTGCAGAACTCTAAATATAATGAATATACAACTCTAAAATGTTTACAGGTCTTGGATATTAGCAGGAACACTAATATGTCATATAAGAATATGTCATATAAAATTGTCGTGTTGATTAAAAGTACATTGTAGTTCTGCAAATGTTGATAAAAGATTATCATTTAATAACACGAATATATGAAATGTTTCATATATTAAACAGACCTAATATAACTAATGTGGATGTATTAAACAGACCTAATTATTAAAAGTACATTGTTATTCACATTGTACTTTACCCTTGGTAAAGTAGAATTATAAATGGATCCAATATAACTAATGTGCAGTTATAATTTTATAATTTACTTAATGGAGACCAAGAAACAATTATATTACAAAGATGACAGAGTCCTACTTTGTATAATAATTATAATATCATAAGACAAGGAATAGACACAAGTAATGTTAATGATAACTTTACTAGAAGGATCGTGTTTTGTAAAGATTTACTAAACATCTGTATTATTTGGGTAACTGTAATGTATAGCTAGAATACCGCTTACAGTTTATGGAACAAAATGTTTTATGCCATTGCCAACATAACATAGATCCTCAATATAGGTCACACTAACTGAACGGGAAACAAGAATAAATATTTTAATATATTTTTATGTTCGTGATTTCATGTTGCATGAAATAAAGGTACATACTAAAATTATTAAAATATTATGTCACGTGATGTGACTTCCTAGCGGGAAAATAAATTTATTGAAAAGTGTATATTATTATAATAATATGAGAATATTATTATGATATATAAATTTATTTAAAGCCCAAAGCCCAAAGCCCAAAGCCCAATATAATTTATTTAACAAATAAAGAGATAAAGAAAGATATATAATTATGGCCTCAAATTTGGGTAAGATTTTAAGGCTCCTTTAAACAGGAATTTGAAAGATCACACGATAACCAATCTGGACAAATGACCTATGCAAATTGAAGCCCTTGAAGTGTAGAATCCAATGGTGAAGATTTGAGGTCGTTTGGAGTTCTCCAGAGAAAGTTATGACAGTTTTAGTGCTGAAAGGTTAGCAGTTAATGTGCCGGTTTAAATTTCATTAATGCCTTAATTTCTAAAGGAATTTGAAGAGTCTTGATATAATGTTTAGAGCCTATAAATATCATATTTAGCCAGAGATTTCAGGGTTAAAACTTCAACTAAGTTTTTCTCTTCCTCTAAAGATTTGCTAAAAATTTATCAATTAAGCAATCAATTACGTAACGGGCGATAAAGCTAGGAACGGACGAAGAGGACGCTAGCACGAACTTGACGTCGTTCTTGTTTCGGATTCAAGGTGAATCGAAGAGGAATAGAGCTACGTTAAAGACCATAGGTATGGTATCACAATCTCTCTTGTAGAAACATATATAATTGTGATTAGTGATGCAAACAAATGAAGTAAAATTAGCAATAATGAAATGATCCTAGATGTTATCGGATATTTTTTTTTTTAATTTTAACCCGATTCGCATCATGAAATCCTGCATCCTATCCAACTACGAGAAGCGTTTCTGATCCTAGACTTCATTTATGAGTGGTAAACTTTCAGGAAAATACCACAAAGCATCATAACCTACTACGGAAAGTATTTCATCTCCGAGTACTTTGATTATGGGTGGTAACATTGCAGTAAAACACCAGAGAGAAACATAGAATACTACTCTGAGTGTTTCATGTCTGAGTACATAATTTATGGGTGGTAACCATTCAAGAATACACCACAAAGCATCTTATCCTACTAAGCAAAGTGTTTCTGATCCGAGTACTGCATTTATGGGTGGTAATCTTTCAGTAAAACTCCACAAAGCATCATAGCCTAGTACGACAAGTGTTTCTTCTTCGAGTACTTTGTTTAAGGTGGGTTACCTTTCACTAAAATACCATGGAGAAGTACAGAATATCACTCTATGTTATTCATGTTGAGTACTTCGTTTATGGGTGGTAATCATTCAAGAAAACACCACAAAGAATCATATCCTACAACCAGAAGCGTTTCTGATCCGAGACTTCATTTATGGCTAACTAACAATATCTTTCTTGATGATAAAGACAACTAACAATATCTTTCTTGATGATAAAGAAAAGTATAGAGCATCAACTACGATAGCGCATGAGAGCACATGGCTAACACGATTGTTGAGAGATCTGCACCATCCAATTGAGCAGGTAACACTTCATTGCGACATGAGGTCAACTGTATGTCTTGCAAAAAATTAAGTATTTCATGCAAGGACCAAACATATAGAAATACATGATAAGTTGAAATTGTACCTATTGAAACCTAGAATTTATTGTATAATTTAGGTCAAGTTTCGTTGAATTTAGGTTTAATTAGGATTAAAATTGTTTAAGAGTTCAAGTTATTATCCTAGTGATAAAATACGGGAAAACAAGTATTTCAGAGCTAAAAGGACGCAATTGGACACTTGAGTCCTGCCAAGTCAATTACGATAGCTAGAGTATTAAAATAACCCAGGCGGGTCTACCCGCCCATGGATCTGTCCGTGCCCGACCCGTGCCCAGATCCAACCCGACCCGTGGATCCCGGATCCACAAATCTAGCACGGGTCGGGTTGGCCCAAAATCCCCCAGACCCGTGATTACCCGTGCTCGACCCGTCCCAAGACCCGTCCGTGCCCGACCTTTGGACCCGCCCCCAGACCCGTGCTACCCAACCCGTCGGATCCGACCCGCCCGACCCGTGACATCCTTATTCGCCTATTTCACCTTTTGTCAAATCAAATTCAAAAAAATTTGAAAAAATATAAAAATATTGTGCATAATTTTTTTAAAAAGATTCAAATTTACACCCCTATTTCACCTTTATTTCACCTTTTGTCAAATCAAATTCAAAAAATTCAAAAAAATAAAAAAATATTATAATAATATGCATATTTTTTTGAAAAAATTCAAATTCTCACCCCCTCTAAAAATACACCCCTACCCTCTCCTTACAAATCAATTCTCATTCTCTCTCATTCTCAAATTCTCAAATCAATTCTCAATTCTCATTTCTCTCAAAATTTTAATTTCTAAATTTATAAGTTATTAAGTTATAATACATTAAGATTTAATTAAGTAATCTTAGATATTTAGTTAATTTACATTTATTCGGTTCAGTGTAAAAAAGAAACGAAATTTCGACATTCTTTCATGCAACTTCTACATTATTCAAAGGTAGATAAGATTTAATGTAGATTTTTATGATTCAATTTTTGCATTTCTTATTTTTAACTTATCTTTTATTTTTGCATTATTCTTTTCATAATTTTTATTTTTTTATTACATGGCTGGAAGAAATTCTGCCTACTTATTTAATTTTTTTATATTGGCACTGGTCATTACCGTTCCACAGACTCAACTCCCTTTGTTCACACCAATGACTGAACCCACAGAACCTCCCATGACAACAAGAAATATGACCTCGTCTGTCGACGAAATTGTCCCCCCATCATCAGAGGCATCACCAGATATCCAAGAAGCGCAGGTAGAGCCGTCACTGAAGAAGAAGAGGAAAACAACCGCGCCCAAATACGATATTGAATGGTGGCGTTACTACGAAACAACAAAGGATGCAAGATGAACTATTTCGACTTTACGGTGCAAGGTAAAATGATGTGCAGGTTATTTCACTTACAAAAATTCTAGTGGTTTAAGTTCATTCAAAAAGCATGCTGACAAGCATGTTGAAGAAGGTGAGGAACCACAGGAACTACCTGACCAACGGTTAGTGCAAAGCAATATTAATCCAGACGGTTCGAGAACCTTGGCCAAATATGATGAAAAAAGAATGTTAAGTGAATTTGCCAGATATATTGCCCATAAAGAACAACCAATTAGTATAGGTTGTTGTCCTAGTTTTGCCAGATTAATGATAAAAGGTTGTGGCCAAGTATTGTACAAGAAATTTCACCACCACAAAATGGTGGAAGAAATCAAGAAACAATACTTAGAAAATAAAAATGAACTGTTAGCCATTTTTTGTTACGCCAACTATAATGTATCAATCACATCTGACTGTTGGAGCGCAGGTAAGCATGGTTTAGGATATTTTTGTATTACAGCACATTATATTGATGAAAAATTGGCTTTTGCAGAAACGAGTTCTATGTTTTCATAACTTGGATTTTTCGCACACCGCACACGTTATTTACCAAGCCATAATTAATGTTTTGCATGAATATAATTTAAAAAGGGATTTAGAAAACAAGATTTTTTCAATTTCTTTTGACAATGCTAGCAATAATATTAAATCTATTGATTATTTTATACGTGCATTAAACCCCATAATGAATGGGAGATTATTTCATCAAAAATGTGCATGTCATATTCTAAATCTTACCGTTAAAGATGGACTGAAAACTGAAGGTATAAAAGAGTTGATTTACAAATTCAAAGATGGACTGCATCACATTTATTCAAATAATATTAGAAAACAAGAATTTCATGCATTATGTTCACGTTTGGGTTTGGGTAAGTTGATGGTTCCATGGGATGTTGATACCCGTTGGAACTCCACATATCGAATGTTCCTTCGTTGTTTTCCGTATAAGCACGCAATAAATGAAATGTTGCGCAACTCAACTGACGGGATACAACTGATGCTCACCATGGGAGAATGGGACCGACTGGAGAAATTGAAGGACTTTCTCTAGGTTTTTTTCAATGCCACCATCAAACTTTCATGCTCGTACAGACCATCAGCACACGAGTTGCTTCACCATCTGTACACCATCACAAAGGTACGTAATCTCATTCTCGACCTATATCTATTTAAACTATTTTGTAAATAATCATCATTTTTTTGCATCAATCTCTTCATCCTCTTGTAACTTTTTTTTATCAATTCTCATAGGTCTATCGTCAACTTGAAGATGCAGAGGAGCTTGATCGTAATTTAACTCCTTTCGTGGATGCAATGAAGGAGAAGTTTCTCAAATACTGGGAGGAAGTACCTCCTATCACCATTGTCGCGAATTGTCTCCATCCGACCTTCAAGAAGAAGTACATCATAAGATTGCTTCAGAGGTACAAGAAAAATCTGAACTTATCATATGATACAGCGGAAGTCGAAGTAAATGCTTTATTCGACTCTATGTTCGACATTTACAATGTTCGACATATCTCAATTACGACTACTACGACACCTCGCACATGAAGGTATGAATGCAATATATTTAATTATTTACTAAATTTTGAACTCACAGTATACCATATTACTTAATACTTATTAATTAGAATTGTTTTTTTATTACAAACAGAAACAACACTTCTTCGGGCTTGCTTAGTGAGCTACGAGATAATGAACCTCAAATGCTCAACACCAATGAATTGTTGAGCTACTGTTTGGGAAGCCTTGAAGACGACGACATCGACATCCTGGACTGGTGGAAGCGACATTTCGGTGCATATCCAGTGTTGGCAGCGATGGCGCGCGATGTTTATGCAGTGCCTGTGTCAACCGTACCTGCTGAATTATGTTTCAGTTCAGCAGGTAGAATTTTGATCGACAAACGCACTAGGTTGGGTGAAAAACGTTTCGAGCAACTTGTGTGTATGAAAGATTGGATTGATGCCGAAGAGCGGAATCAACACGGTCCCAGTCCTCATGGACTCACATCTCCTGTCACTCAAGAAAATAGTAATATGCCAAGAACTCCTAACGCTGACGATGATTCTGACACTCCGTTGTATGCAGAAGACGATGATTTGTGGTATTTGAGTAATGATTTTATGCGTGCTTTATAGTATGTTTTTCTTTTATTAATTTTGAAGCATTTTATTTTTATCACATTTTTTGGAAGAATACTAACAAAAAAGTTAGAACTCCGCCTATGTGACTACACGTAGTCGGTCCCAAGCCCGGAATAAAGGAGGGTAACTTTTAAAATTTTCAATTATTCGAAAATTTCAAAATATTATTTCATATTTTGAAAACATGAAGCACTCAGTGGTATTCTTTCTTCTCCCTGGTGTTTTCCTAAATGTTACTACCCTTAAACGAAGTACTCGGAGAAGAAACACATCCCGTAGTAGGTTATGATGCTTTGTCGTGTTTTCCGGAAAGTTTACCACCCATAAATGAAGTCTCGAATCAGAAACGCTTCTCGTAATAGGAAAGGATTCTTTGTGGTGTTTTCTTGAATGGTTACCACCCATAAATGAAGTACTCATACATGAAGCACTTAGAATAGTATTTTATGCTTCTCCCTGGTGTTTTACTGAAATGTTACCACCCTTAAACGAAGTACTCGGAAAAGAAACACATCACTTAGTAGGTTATGATGCTTTGTGGTGTTTTCTTGAAAGTTTACCACACATAAATGAAGTCTCGAATCAGAAACGCTTCTTGCAGTATGATAGGATTCTTTGTGGTGCTTTCTTGAATGATTAGCACCCATAAACGAAGTACCTGGACATGAATCACTTAGAGTGGTAATACTTCTCCCTAATGTTATAGTGAAAGGTAACCCCCTTAAATGAAGTACTCGAAGAAGAAACACTTCTCGTACTAGGCTATGATGTTTTGTGGAGTTTTCTTGAAAGGTTACCACCCATAAATGCAGTACTCGAATCAGAAACACTTTTCTTAGTATGATAAGATGCTTTGTGGTGTATTCTTGAATGGTTACCACTCATAAATGATGTACTCCGACCAGAAACACTTCACGTAGTAGGATAAGATGCTTTGTGGTGTTTTCTTGAATGGTTACCATCTATAAATGAAGTACTCAGACATGAAGCACTCAGTGGATTTTACTCGCAGAAGAAACACTTCCCGTAGTAGGTTATGATGCTTTGTGGTGTTTTCCTGAAAGTTTACCACCCATAATTGAAGTACTCAGACATGAAGTACTTAAAGTGGTATTCTATGCTTCTTCCTGGTATTTTACTGAAATGTTACCACCTTTAAACAAAGTACTCGGGGAAGAAACACATCTCGTAGTAGGTATGCTATGTGGTGTTTTCCTGAAAGGTTACCACCCATAAACAAAGTACTCGGAGAAGAAACACTTTCAGTAGTAGGTAATGATGCTTTGTGGTATTTTCTTGAAAGTTCCATAAATGAAGTCTCAAATCAGAAACTATTCTCGTAGTAGGATAACATTCTTTGTGGTGTTTTCTTGATTGATTACCACCCATAATCGAATTACTCGGACATGAATCACTTAGAGTGGTATTCTATGCTTCTCTCTGGTGTTTTAGTGAAAGGTAACTTCCCTTAAATGAAGTAATCGAAGAAGAAACACTTCTCGTACTAGGCTATGATGACTTTCTAGTGTTTTATTGAAAGGTTACCACCCATAAATGCAGTACTCGGATCAGAAACACTTTGCTTTGTAGGATAAGATGATTAGTGGTGTATTTTTGAATGGTTACCACCCATAAATGATCAAAGCGTAATAAGCGGCGTGCCCGAACATAGTGCTTTTCAGAACTCCTCGACAGAAGAGGATTTCAACTTGCCGATTTCCTCTTCCTTCTTCTTTTTTCGAGCCACAGAAGACTCCAACTCTGATTGAACTCATTGCAGTTCAAGTTGTAGGCTTAACTTCTCCCCGGAAAAAACCTTATTCACCTTGTTAAGGCACAACAGGCGATCCTTATACTCGACCCGTTGCATAACCACCTTGGCGGTGTGGGTTGCGACATTCGCCAAGTCGGGAACAGTTAGCTTCCCGGACGCATTGGCAAATTCTTCGTGCACCCTACTAAAAAAACAACCAGTTTCTAATAGACACTAATTGAGTTTCTTGATCACCACCAACGAATCCTCTTCTTGGGAGGTCATGTAGGGGAGATGGTTGGCGTGGAACACTTGTAGGGTATAGTTTCCCAAACTAGTGCCCGACTGATCTATCTTCACGGCCTCCGCCCTTCCCAGGATGTTCAAGAAAACGGAGTCCGGATATTGCCAAGGGAAGCCCTCGCGCCAAGGGAAGCCAGTGGTGAACTCCATGCTCAATTGTTGTTGTTCTTCAGGAGTAAGAGAGGCAGGGGGAAGGTCCTGAACTACTCGATCTGGACGAGTGCTTGGATTTCTTTCGAGTTTTTTCGTCAAGGACAGTTGATGTTTCTTCTTTTCTGCTCGGGAAGATCCCGCATCAGACGGTTCGAGCCTGTTGTATGTCCTGGCAACCACGAGAGCTTCGACCTCCCGCGATTGTTCTGTGTCTGAGATAGAAGGGACGTCTTCCGCCTCAGTCAAGGGGATTTCCTCCCCGTCGTAGATAAGGTCCATTGAGCCTTGTTCTGCACAAGAAAAGAAAGAACGTGTAAGTATCAAAAAGATAAAGTCCTTAAATAACTATATCCCCAAAGTATGGGTAATATCTTCTATAATTCGCTCCACTTGAGGGATGAGATTGGTGTCCTCTTGGCACCTGGGAAAAACAATATCCCAGTAAATAAGAGATCGTCAGCTGAAGCGGATCCCCTCAAGTTCGGGGATCGAATGAGGATTCTCAAGGAAGAAGAACCTCTGCTTCCACTTATTGATCCTCTAGTTATCTTTGGTGTTAAAGATTTTCGTTTGGTTTTGTCTTTGTTTCAAGCTTAACCACTCCCAATCCACCCGGATAACCATGTAGAAGTGGTTTAAGACCGATAAGGTAGGTCGGTTGGTTCCTAGACGGGTTGTGTTAACCCGAAAGAATACTTCTAAGGATGTTAGATGACACCAAGCATAACTACTAAATTGTCCAGATGACACCAGGCATAACTACTAATTTGGAATTCTGTAAGGGGAATCCTAAACCCGCAATTCACTAAGGCAGTATATAGACCTAACCCCTTGGCTATATCATAAGCCCGGTCAATAAGGTCAGGTTGTACGACTTGGGGCAAGGTGTTGTGGCTTTCGAAGAAAAGACTCTCTTGTAATCGAACCGAAAATTCTTCACCCATTTGTTAGAAATAATATCGTCGTATATTTTCTTGTCAGACGGGTACATTCTGGCCATTGGGAAATCGTCGTCCCGGGGAAAAAGTATTTTCCTGGTCCCTGATGGCCTCCCGAGTTCATGTTCCGAGACCTCTTCCAACAATCTATGTCCATCCCTTGCTCGGATGGTTCAACATGAGAGGTTTGCTCCACAGGAGGAACCCGTGTGGTAGAAGGTTCTCCTTGGTCATATGTAGACCAGTCCTACCCTTCACTGAAATCAGTATTTTCCATCGGTTCCTTCCCAGGATGGCGAGATGGGTTGGTTGATGAACTCATTTTTGAATTAAGCATTTGATAAATAAAGAAAGTGTATAAAAGAATAACCAAGATATGGACGCAATAAAGGATTGGAAATGAAATTAATCAATAGAGGGTTCCACATAACAAAAATAATTCGATATAATATGACTACGGGTCGCCATTAACATCATGGTAAATCAATTTTCAGTTTTTCCAAAGGAACAAATCCAATACAAGTTTTTAACCAAGAAGATACAAGAAGGCAAAGAATTATTAAGGAAAACGTATACAAGAAAAGAGGGAGACTACTAAAAAGAAAGGGAAAAAGGATATTAATATTACCTTGGTAAGTGCAGAAGGAAGAGAAGAAATTACGAACAGGAAGCTTTGGCTCTTCGAAGGTAAGGGCTCAAGGGAGAAGAGATAATAACAAAGTGAGAAGAGTTCTTTCGAAGAACCATGGAGATATTTATAGGCCCACTCGGATCACTGAAACGTCGCAAGCCTATGGCCAATCGCAGCATGACATCGGGTTCCTACGAACCTATAGGAAGCAAGAAGTGTAAAGTCGTAGAAATCCGAAAGGAAGAGTTATTCCCGAAGTCGGAACGACGTGACGCTTCGTTTTTCGCTCAGTATTTCGTCCTCGAAATCGAAACGACGTGACGCTTTGTTTTCCGCTCAGTATTTCAAATGATTATCACGATTAACGAGGGAGACACGTCATTTCGCTGTCTGGCATGATTATTTTGACTATTTGAGTAACTATTGTACGTATTGACGTGTACTGATATGAATGAGGCAACAGAGCGGAGAGGTACGTGTGGTTGGGAGCAGTGACTTAATCAAGGGAGCGTTCGATCTTCAGTGTTAGGTTGCGCAAGTACAGAACGGAGAGTTCGTGGCTTGGCTTCATGCGAACGAAGAGGTGAATTTGAGTCGTGATTTGATTCACAAAGAGACAAAACAAAAGAGTTCAGAAGAAGGTCAGAGATTCATGTGAAGAAAACCTCTGTAAAATATTTTGAGTCAGAAGCGAACCTGAGCCCAAATTGCCGCTCCCTCCACAAGTTTCGCTTTTGATGGTGAGAATACGAACATAAACAAGTATAATATAACAATACAGAGTAACAAGAATAAGACCAAAATCAAGAATATAAAATTAAAATAAAAACAGATATAAAAAAGAATAACAGCAATAAATACACACACATCTGTCCCTAGTTTACCTATATGATTTTTTTTTTTTTTTTTGATTCTCACCTATATGAATTTCTCTCCACAATATAAGAGGATATAGTCATATAACCCGATTCTGATGCATTCTATTAGTGAAATTTATTAAAAAGATATGTCCCTTGTTTTGAATGGATATCTCGAGCACGTGGTACATCGGAATAGGATATTATGCGCATATTCCCCACAATCCCATTTCTATCTCTTTCAATCCCCAGCCGAATTCTTACTTTTGAGTTTTGTCATATGGATGTAAACGGATAAGATATTATGGATAATTGTTTTATAGTATTTTCATTGGTTCAAATTTTTTGAATACGTATACAAATCTAAATAGTTCTGAATAAGAACACGAATCGAATGTTAATTAGATATTGGTTATGTATACGAATCGAATATTAAATTTATATCGGATACAAATCAAATATCAGACGGATACAGATACGACGATAATATAATTCAGATAATTAAAAAATCTTAATTTGTTGTATGTTTATTCAAATGCATCAATGAATTATACAAAAATATGATACATTAAAACAAAATGGATCTACAATTAATTAAATTTGTAATCTACGTACAAAATCCAATAAAACATATATATATATATAGAGCATGGCTAAAATAATATGCATAGTACACCACATTTTGTACTATGCATATAGATATAGGTCATTAAATTGAGATTTAAGTTGCTCAATAAATTCTTCATATGAAAATATTGTAGGAAATCAAATTTCGTGATTTTTAGAGCTTTCTAGCTATTTTTTAAAAACAGTCCAGATTTAATACTACAAAAGTGCCATTTCTGGGCTGTTTTTAAAAAATATTTAAAAAATAGCAAGAAAGCTCTAAAAATCACGAAATTTTATTTCCTACAAGATTTTGATATGAAGAATTTATTGAGCAACTTAAATATCAATTTAATAACCAAATTAAATACAAATGGGCGCATAGTACGTTATGTGGTGTACTATGCATATTATTTTAGCCATGCTCTATATATATATATATATATATATATAGGGATAGGCCATCGTGCATTATAGTGCCAAGGTTTTTATGGCATTAGACTCTTCCTCACCGTTGGATTTAAACTTTCTAGCCATTCATTTGGGTGCCTTCTTAATATTACGAACGTAATGGTACTATTCCCCCTTCTGGGTACTTTTCCCCTTTTATCGCCTATACTAAGTACACGTCTCCCAAACTTCAAGCTTTTCGGGTTCAAGTTATCCCCTTGATTTTTATTTTTATTTTTTTATGACTGTTCCATCCCTGTTTTCCTAGAAATTATGAAAGAATTTAGAAAGCCATGAAAGATACTAACCAAAAATTTCGCTCTGATACCAGAATGGTGCCTTACGGATCGATCTTCAAACTTCGCAGGCCACTGAGAACGCGGGATAGTAAGAAGATAAGTGCGGAATAGTGAATTTGAAAGAAGAAATTTGAAAAGTTTGAATTTTATTGATACTCAAGTAAGAGAAGTAAAACTTGCTGGTTCTCAGCTTGTTTTGCAACTCTGAATACAAACTCTTATATAGAACTAGAGACTCAGATTTTGGAATCTCAATTATCACATCGGGTGCTCATTGGGCCCCATCGACATGTGAATAAAGGGATTTTCACATAACTTTGTCTCCTAAAGAAAACAAATGAGTGGGTATCTCAGCTATCCCACTACCGAAAGTAAATAAAGGTGCTTTTATCATTAAGCACTACACACTCAATTCCAAGCTTAGTGGGCATTATCATCTGTCCACTATAAAAAGTAAATAAAGTGTATGCTAAGTGGGTGGCTCCAATCCATCTACCTAACAGAAGCACTCACAAACACTTAGTAGTGGCTATCTTATCACGCCACCTGCATAAGAAAATAAAACAAAAAAAAGATGCTCACAATTAAGTGACTCAGACCTAAAAAGTCAGCAGTTACCCATAGGACCCTGCCAGACTGAACCTTAAGATTTATTTATCAAAATTCAGCAGTTTTCATGAACTTCTGCTAAACTTTGGGACTTACCACAGCTTCCTTAATTTACATTTTTACAACATTATTAAGAAAAGCTTTAAAATCTTTTTCCATCCTTTTAAGCATTTCAAGATGTTTCTTTAAGATCCAATAATTATCAGTTAGGATACAGCTACTGCGTTGGTAAGGCTTACAGTACTTCTCCTCCCTGTTAATTATGGAAATCAATTGCTGAATGTCCACCAGGGTGTGTCGCATGTGCATTTCCTTGGTGTCGGACAATCTTTGTGCGTTCTCACGCCATTCTTTGAGGCTCTGATTTGGTTTGCTGATGTAGGCCTCGAACTGCTGTGCGTGTAGTTGATCTGCATTGATAAGGGGAACAGGTTTTCGATCTTCTCCTGAAGGGATTGGGTTAATTTTTTCGGGACTGGCACATTGTTTTCCTCTTTGTTGTGCATTTCGTCTAGTACTGGACCCAATTTCTCGAGCATCAGCCCTTGCTGGTCTGTAAGACATTGTGTGTTAAGGGCAACAGTTGTAAGTCTTGAGAGAGTATCTGCAAATGAGTTGAGTCTTCCTTCAATATGCTCAAAATTCACCTGTACTCCTGTACCTGTTACAAAATCAACAAACTTAACCCATCGAACGCGCGAGGGTTTATTGTTAGATGACTTGTTATAAAAACTTATTATCGCCTGACAATCTGTTCTTAATGTGATTTCTGATTTGTCCAAATAATGGATTTTCATGGCCGATAATGTTTCCATACAAGCGTGAATTTCTGCATCAATTGTTGATTTTATAACATCAAACTTGCCACTGGCATATGCACAGACTTTCTCGGTTGATCTGGGGTCATTCTTTTTCGGTTTCCATTTGCAGACTCCACCCCATCCTTCCATGCAACCGTCTGTTTCTAGCGGAAAACTCAGATCTGGTAAATTCTGGACCAGTTCCTGAATTTGTTTTATTAAATTTATATCTGAGGCTTTCAATCTTTTATCTCCATGTGGGCTGACTTTAGAGTAAAGAGGACCAAGAAAAATTCCCAATTTCGGGATGTAGGATCTAGCATAATTCAAAATTTCAAGCCATGATCTTAGACCCTTTTTCTCTTTGAGTTGTTCTATATCAAAGTTGGCTATCTTTTTAATGATATGTGGTTGGAGCTTAATTTTTCCTCTATTGATCTGTGCTCCTAAAAAGTCAATTTCAGGTACAGCGATTTTCATCTTAATTGGTGATAGTACTAAACCGTGTTTTTCACAAATAGCTAACATCACCTCTAGATGCTGTGCATGTTTCTCCTCGTTTTCCGAGAATACTAGAATATCGTCAATGTATACTGCAATGAATGCCTCTGTGCCTTTAAAGCAATTATCCATTTTTCTTTGAAATATTGCGGGGGCATTCTTCAAGCCAAACGGCATAACCAACCATTCATATAACCCTCCTGGGACGATAAAAGCCGTCCAAGGGATAGATTCAGGACTCATGGCTACTTGGTGAAAGCCACTTTTAAGATCAAATTTGGAAAATATTCTGCTATTACTGATCTTTTTAAGGATTGTGTTTATACCGGGCAGACTGTATTGATCCTTGTGTGTATTGTCATTTAAAGTTCGGTAATTAAGGATCATCCTCTCCTTTCCTTTTATTTCCTTACCGGTTTTTGGATCAATAGATGTACCAGAATTTACAATAAAGGCTATTGTTCTATGCTTGCTAGTACTTGGCCTGATAACACCAATTTCTAGTAACGCTTTTATATGTTTATCGAATTGTTCTTTCATGAGAGGCGTTACGTGTTTCAATGGTTTGTCCTCTATGGTCAAGTCTGGATTTATGATATCAAGCTTACATATGACCTTATTCTTTTGCCAATGCATTAGAGGATCATTACCAATAAATCCCTGATTTTTGAGTCTAGTTAAGAGGCTGCCAAATCTCTTTTCAAATTTTGGATTTGTAATTAGCGACTGATGGTATAGAGCATCTTGAATCGTGATATACTCTATTTCATCTAATCATAATTCTTCAATTGCAACAGAATGGGCTACTGTTTCAGTAGATGTTTGAACAACAGTAACATTCTTATAGAACGTTATCGTGTTTCCTTCAATTCTTAGTCCACCTTGCATTGATCTAATGAAATTGCACCCTATTAACATTTGTATACCGTCTTGCATACCCATGGGAAAACTATAAGTAAAGGGTATTCTGAATTTATTCTCGCCAATTGTCATCTGGCCACCCTTTAGTTTCTTATTTGCTATCTGGGTTGAGTTAACTCCTATTATTTGTACCGGGTATGGACTGGGTTCCAGGGCTTCTTCTGGTACTGCTAGTTGATCAACTGAACAGGTTGTCGCACCAGTATCTAAAATTGCCCTTATTTCAAAAGGTTTTATACATTAGGAATTTCGAATGTGATCACTAAGTTGTAAAGACGGTTAAAGATTCTCTTTTTCTCTGGTTGTGGTTCAGAGGTTCCTGCTTTATAGGAAGATTCATCAATTTCAAATAAAACATTTACTCCTTCATCTCTTATCTCGTCTTCTTCTCCTATCTCATCTTCTTCTTTTGTTGAGAGGTTATTAAAATCATTGGTTAAGTCTCTGATTAGATCTTTCTCTCTTTCCTCTTGTAATGTCTGTTTTAATTTTTCAATTTCGCCCTCAAGATACACAATATAATTGGTCAATTCCTTTATTAGTGCATCTTTATTATTGTAAGGTCTTGGCTGTAGAGAAGTTTTTGGTTTGACTTGTTTTCCAAAATAGAATGGGGCGCATAATGAACAGACTGAGAGATTACATTCTTTACACCTTATACCGTATTCCGGTTTTATTGTTAATTTACAGAAGCTACAACTCCTTTGAACTTCTGTTTCTTCAAAATTATGCTCACAGGATTCATGTTTTTCGGGTAGTTCGACTTTGCTTCTCCAACCAAAGTCTGTGATTTGTAGCATCAGGTTTAATTCTATAGGTAATTCTTCTAAACAAGTTCGCACCTGATACTCTGTGTTGCCAACTTCTCCTTCTGACAGGCTGCAGATTGCATCACTGTCCGACACGTTTAGATCTACTGAGACAACATCAAGATCATCTGGTAAATCCAGATCGTTCATTACTGCGGCTCTTACTATGTTGCCTTTCTTATTTCTGCATTCTCTAGCAAAGTGTCCTTCTTCTCCACAGATAAAACACTTGCATTTACGTACCCTTTCTGCGTGCTTTCGTTTAAATACCCTCACATGTGAATCATGAAGTTTTCCTTTGTAATTTCTAGCCTTTCTTAACCCATATTTCTTTTTGTTATTTTGATAGTATCCTGGGATGGATATTTTGTTACATATCGTTAAGTCTTTTAGGCTTCTTTGTAACGCAGCCTTTTTACACATCTCGGCTAGGTACTGATAAGAGAAATGGATTCTGGGGATTACCCCAACTGTGTTTCCTGGGAATTTCTTTTGAAAAGCTTGTTCAAGTTCTTTCCCAATTAGCGGTGGCATCTTTCTAAAGAATTTTTCAGATAGTTCGGGGGAAATATATATTCTTCCTGATTTTGCCGCTAATATTTTGAAATCATTCATGTAAAAGAATAGATCCTTCACATGTTCACAGGATAGCCTTTCCAAATCCTGATACGCTCTGTCATGTTCATCAGTAGTTCCCTGATATGGATCTTCTAGAATTAATACTCTTCTGATATGAGATATTACGTTTTGCGTATCATCTGTTACTGCTTCTAAGGCTAAGTATTCGGCTTCAAAGGCCATTCTCCATTGGATCCAGATTTTCTTTTCTACTTTGCCTAATAAGTTTTCGATGAATTGTATTTTAGTTTTATTATTATCGAAGTTTCTTTCACTTATTAGGTTTAACGTTATTGATTCTCATCTTGAAATTACATCATTGTATAAGCCAATATCTTCTGGCAGGACTAACATTGCACCCTGCTTTTGCATAGCAGTTGGTAAGTTCCACTGCTCATTTTGGTGTGATCCGATTCCTCCGGGTAAACCTCTTGGTCTTTGCATGAATCTACTTCCTGATGATTCATCATCATTCCTTAATCTACCTGGTGGGTAATTTATTCTTCCCATCGTTGGCTCGGGGGGTAGATTATAATTTGATGTTATCGATGAAGATAAAACTGTGTTTTGGACAACAGGTTTTTCAAGGAATTGTTTCAGGATAGGATAATCTAATTCTGATTCTTGTCCCAAAATGTATACAGTTTCGGTTTCGAAAGAAGGCTTGTTCTTATTCCCACCACCTTTCGCGAAAGGATTTACGAAATCCTCTTCGTTTTCTTCATCACTTTGGTCCCATACAGGACCATCTTGTTCCACTTCTACTTCAGCCAAACTGACGGTTAGCTGAATAGCTTTCCAGTACGTGTCATCATCTTCCTCATCTTCTATTTCGTCATCGGACACGTTTACAAACAGTACTAAGGCTGTTTCTTCTTCTGACAGTTGTTCTTCATCATTAGTCCCAACTGTTAGTCCTTGAGATGGTTGTGTAGCTGCATAATTTTTGAATTTTAATAAAATTGTTCTGTTTGATCTCGTGCGAATCATAGCATCTTGTGGATGTTGTACTTCTGCTACACGTGGTGGTCTAATAATCCATCTTGATCCCCTTAATCCTTTTGTGGTATGTGATTGTCCAGGGATCGCTTGGACACCTCTACTGGTTAGGTAATCAGAAACTCTTTGTACATTATATCTAAAGCTAGTATAACTCGTATTAGATAGCCTACCTATTAATGATCATGTTAATAATAGGTTACTCTCTCTAGCTTTCCAGTTTTCATACCCATGTGTCTGAACTACCAACTGTATATGGTTGAAGAAATCAGCTATACTAAGCATCATGTTAGGTGCTAGGTATGCTAATTGGGTTCCGGTAGTTAAATCCATCTCCATTGTTCCAATTATGGATCTATCGTCTGCCCATCGGGTATCTCTCACCACTACAAGGGCGTTTACACCTGCTTCTCTACGATGTAGAGTATATAATCTTATCATTATTAATCCTAGGTGTAAATGTTGAAATCATGATCTTTGTATCTCTTCGTAACTCTGTTGGATAATAAATGGTAATTCTAACTGTTGTCCATCAGTTACGAGGATTCATTGGTCCGAGTAATGTTGATACACCCTATGTTGAGTAGTAGTCCAGCCATCTTGATAAAGTGTTTCTGCTGGTACTGACTGTGCTCTTCTGAACTGGGATATGTTTAATTCAGCGTCAGGATTTAATTGGCTCTCCAAACTCCTATTGTACCCGATCTGTAACCTTCTTTGTATTTATTGTCGTAGTCTCTGGCTACGTCTATAATTTCGGATTTGATCCTCAATTGTTGGAGTTTGATTCTCATTACGACTTTGTTGTTCTCGTTCTGAGATAGATGGTCGTGGTTCCATCACAGTCTGAGTACGTGTTCTGTTCATTTTCTTTTTCTCTTCTTCAAAAATTTTTAGTGGATCTTTGAAGACGTAGAATGGTACCTCCTTTTTCTTTGGTTTAGGGATTGGTTCACCTAAACTCAATTTCTTTAAATTCTTTTGTAACTCGTCAATGGTATTAGTTATATCAGCACTCGTCCCGGCTGACGTTTGATCAGCTACGACTTGCCTGATACTTCTAATGGCTTCTTTACAATCCTCCAAATTTTCAGTAAGCCTCGCCAAGAGTTGGATTATGGTGTTATTTTGTTTAATTATGGTAGCAGTACCACTCTTTGATTCAGTTGGTTTAACAAAACCAGTCGCGGGTTCTTCAATAGATTTGGTGGCTTTCAACGCTTCCAAGTAGTTTGTGCTCTTTTGTGTTATTCTCCAGTCGCTCATGTATTAAAATTTGGTTAAGTATGTGGTTTACTGACTTTCAATTTCAAATTTTCTAGGTCTACAGTTCAGGATTGGTCATATTTTGCAAATTTAAAAAGTATTTACTCAAAGTACGAATCTTGAAACAAGGGATACAATCTAATGGTTTAGTTTTCCCAGTGCCAAAAGTCATTTGGCATCATAGTGCACCATAGCATTTATATATATATATATATATATATATATATATGAGGGGGGATCCATGGCCTCCTTCTCGTGGCCTCCTCTTGTAGCCTCTTGTACTATTTTCCACCAAAATCAATGAAAATGGTCGATCCGGACCGTTAAAAATATTCTTCATACTAATATAGACTTAGAGACCAAATTTTAGATTTTTTAGATTTTTTTTTACTATTTTATTGGACGGGTTGAAAATTAGATGTCTATAAGTCGTTAGATAAATCCAATTTTCAACCCATTCGATAAAATAGTAAAAAAATAAAAAAAATCTAAAATTTGGTCTCCAAGCCTATATTAGTATGAAGAATATTTTCAACGGTCCGGATCGACCATTTTCATTGACTTTGATGGAGGAGGCTACGAAAAAGGAGGCTAGTGGATCCCCCCTCTATATATATATATGAGGTGGATCCATTAGCCTCCATTTTCCTAGCCTCATGTAGCATCTTCATCAAAGTCAATGAAAATGGTCGATCCGGACCATTCAAAACATTCTTCATACTAATATAGACTTAGCAAACAAATTTTAGATTTTTTTTACTATTTTATCGGATAGGTTGAAAATTGGATTTATCTAACGACTTATAAACATCCAATTTTCAACCCATCCGATAAAAAAATGTCAAATTTAGTCTCCAAGTCTATATTAATATGAATAATATTTTGAACGGTCCGGATCGGTCATATTCATTGATTTTGGTGGAAAATAGTACAGGAGGCTACGAAGAGGAGGCCACAGATCCCCCTATATATATATATATAGAGAGAGAGAGAGAGAGAGAGATAGGCTAGGGTGCTCCATGGAGCACCAAACCCCTAATGCTCCACACCGTATCTCCAATTTAAAAATTCCAACGACCGATCCGAACCGTTGAACATGATCTACATATTGAAATCTACTTGGAGATTGAATTTTACATTTTTTTTTTGAAATTTTTTGCTATTTTTTAGAGAGGTAGGAAAATTGCAATTTTTGTTGGTTCAGAAACCGTTTGATTAGCAACTTTTCTACCTCTTTAAAAAAATAGCAAAAAATTTCAAAAAAGTAAAATTCAATCACCAAGTAGATTTCAATATGTAGATCATGTTCAACGGTTCTGATCGGTCGTTGGAATTTTTAAATTGGAGATAACGAAAGTGGATCACGAGCGATTTGGTGCTCCATGGAGCACCCTAGCCTTTCTCTCTCTCTCTCTCTCTCTCTCTCTATATATATATATATATATATATATATATATATATATATGAGTCGGATAATTTTTGTTATTTTCGAATATAAATTCGTATAAAATTGAATATTATCCGATCCGTTTACACCCCTACTTTTATATCTAACCAATCCATTTTAGTATATGTGAAAGTGATATTTGACTTTCTATGGAATACAATTATGACTTGAAACTAAAACTAGAGAAACGAAAAAAAAACATTTTATCAACAAGAAATTGGAATAATCCTTTCATATATCACTAAGATTTCTTTTTTGTTGGAAAAACCGAAAGTACTCGAACTTATCACTAAATTTTGTTTATGGTGAGCTTAACTCAAACATGAACTTCGAGCTAGCTTACAAAAACAATACTGAGTTAAAATATAATAGTAATTAATGAATAAATGTAAAACTTTCTTATTCATATTGCATGTTTGAATATATATATTTGTGAGTGAATTTGCTTATAATTTGAAAATTAGTTAAAGATATTAAGAGAAGGGAATATGATAAGTGCTAATCTATTAAAATTAGAAAAGAGATTAAGATTTATTTTTGTATGAATATATAATTATTTTATATATTTAATTTGTATATAATATTCCAGTTAAATAAAAATGAAGTAACAAATGCCTGCCTCTTTATTTTGAGATGCATAAAAAAAATTATGTTTCCTAAAATATATTAAAGGGAGCTGATACACTGATACGCAATTTGATACTAAATTGTCATCTTCAGTTGCTATTTGATACACTGATACACGTCCATTTTTAGCGAAAAACGTCTCCATTTTGTGCAAATTGTCATCTTCAGTTGCTATTTTGTTATACACAATTCATACGCACGTCGCTATGCATGTTAAACGCGTTGTAATGCATGTTATTCGAGTTCGGCTGCATGTTAATTTATTTTGGATTTTCATTTTGTATACATGTGAATTTTGTATGCACGCATTTTATATTAACATACACAACAATAGAAAAATAATGTATGATGTTTAAGCTGCTTTACAATAAAAAAAACTACCATAATAACTAGAATAACATACACAACAACTAAATAAGTATGCATGTATTTTCAATTAATATGCATAACAACAGAAAAATGAAGTTTAAACTGCATTACATCACAAAACTACTATAACAACTATAATAACATGCATAACAACCAAATAAGTATGCATAGTAAATCAACTAATAAGCATAACAACAGAAAAATGAAGTTTAACATGCATAACAACTATAATAAGTAAGTATGCATAATAAATCAAATAAAATGCATAACAACTAGAATAACATGCACGACAACTAGAATAACATGCATAACAACTTATAACCAAAATAAGTATGCATAGTAAAATCAATCAACATGCATGACAACTAGAATAACATGCATGACAATCATATTTTGTATGTTAGCGTTTTCAATTAACATGCATAACCAAAATAAGTATGTATTGGTAAAATCAATCAACATGCATGACAACTAGAATAACATGCCTGACAATCATATTTTGTATGCTGTCGTTTTCAATTAACATGCATAATCAAAATAAGCATGTATAATAAAATCAATCAACATGCATGACAACTAGAATAACATGCCTGACAACCATATTTTGTATGCTGGCGTTTTCAATTAACACACATAACCAAATTAGTATGCATAGTAAATCAATTAACATGCATGACAACTAGAATAACGTACCTAACAACCATATTTTGTATGCTGACGTTTTCAATTAACATGCATAACAACAGAAAAATGAAGTTTAAGAGAAGATTAGACCGCGAAGACAGAGTAACGGCGCATGCACGAGAGAGAGACAGGGTAATGGCACACATGTGTCTTGCTGGAAATGACTAGACATCGAAAGTGATTTAACGGAGATACACCAGAGCCCTCCAGCGACTGAAAATATTCAGTCGGTATCAATTCGATATCGAATCGAGTATCGCTGGAACATTTTCCTATATTAAATTATCTTGATATTTAGGTGGGCGGGGATGGAAAAGTTCCAGCTGTTATTTTATTGTTTTTGACACTAATGAGAAAAAAGTGAAATACTTTTTCAGGGTAAGAACTTTGAATTTTCTATAAATGTTAGAATTTGAAATTCTCATGCAATTCTAAGATTTCATAATCCATGCTTTAATATAACGGATTTTAAAATAATAAAGATAGAATAACTCATTGATTCAATGTTTCAAATCGTAAGTGCATAATCAAGTGATGTACTTACGGTTGTACCAAATCTTAACTCGTTTGTTAGTTAGGTGTTCCTTCGTATGGTTGGCGTTTTATTTCTCTATCATTTAAAGGCTGAATTTCGATATTCATATCCTTAAATTTTTTAATTTAATGGAAAATGTGTACGAACTAAAATTTTGTACCTCAGTATTCTAAATTTTAAATTAATATAATACTTGTAGAGATCAATAAATAAAGAAAATTCAGATAACTTAAATATCCGGATCCCATATTCCCACCCAAGATACCCGTTTTTCTTTCTCTAATTTGACGAAACAATACTTCACGCTGTCCCCAAATATCTCTCTTCCGATCATAAATAAATCACATTTTTTTCTCTGCGCCTTTGCCTTCCAAGAATCGAATCTGCAATAGAAATCAAATCTGAAGGAAGAATCAATCAAGGGCAAACGAACTACGAACTAGAAGCAAGAATCGGCGCAACTTAGGTGAGTCTCTCTTTCTCTCTTCCGCTTCAAGGGTTCTTCCCAAAACACGCTCTTGGTTAGTCGGTTTGGAAAATCGTCGACAACTGGATCGTGGGTTTCCGATAGATTTTGCTTCTATGCTAGCAACAGTTGTTATTTTAGAAGGTTTTGATTTTAAGTAAGATACTAAAAGAACAATGGAAGTTGGGGGATTGAGAGGGGGGGGGGGGGGGGGGGATTCACATCTGGTGAAGTAGTAATCCAATGGTTGACAGAATTTTGAGATTTGTACGCACGAATCTCAAAGTTGTATGAACCACTCGATTACTACTTCACAATATGAAGTATTCCAGAGGATACGGACTCGGGGGGGGGGGGGGGGGGGTGCTGTTACTTCTTCTGCTCCTTTTTTGTTTGGCAACTCAAAACTAGTCAAATTTGTGGTTTCAGATAACACTACCAAGAAAAAAGAAAAGGTGGGGGTTATATTAGGGTATAACCATGCATTATAATACTTCTGTTGCTATTTTATACAGTTCTGGTAATTCGGTAAATTTAAGAATGAAAGAAATGCTGTACTTACAAGATTTATATTAAAGAACCTTAGTTTGAGGATCGTTGGACGTGTCAGTACATACTACATAGGCCTCTGAAGGAAAGAACACAAGGGAAAACGAAAATAAATGACTCTTTCAGTAGCCATATGAGTTTTAACTGGTTTCTGCACTCCACCCCCATATGATGGGATGGGGAGAGGTCATATAATTTTTCAGGACTTATAATAAAACAATAGTAACAATAGTATTCGTGGGTCTTTTTTGTACACTTTTCGGGTATTAGCTTAAGATTTCAAAAAATCAAGTCAATAAATTCTTGTGAAAAAAATAAACTTGCATTGATTGGTTACTGTTTCTTTTCTGAAAAGATTGGTTTGATTCCTAAAATATACTTTCTTGCAAAAATTTGATCTGATTTTGTCTACTAAATTAATGCACTTTTTTATTATGTATTCAGTATTTATGTACACTGGTGCAGTTGGTATCACTGAATTGTAATTTACATGGCTTATAGTTGGACACTGGTCGAGCCTTCTATTTATTGTTATTTTTTTGCTATTAAAAATCTTGTTACAATGTTAATGTCATAGTTGTATCGAGTTATCCTTGTTTCACACATTTCTGACAATGAAATATTGTTAATTCTGCAGGGCTAGTGTACAGGCCCTGCATATGTTGGCTGAGCCATCCTTCTGACTAAATCATGGTAACAGAAAGCTCTCCACGTTTGATAGATGGTCTCCCTAATGAAGTTGCCATTCAGTGCTTGGCGCGGGTACCCCTCTTCTATCACTCGTCTCTACACTTGGTCTCCCAATCCTGGCGCACTGCTTTACGGAGCCCTGACCTTTTTAAGATTCGAACCCACATTGGTGCCACTGAAAACCTCCTCTGTGTGCTCGCTTTCGACCCTGAAAATATCTGGCAGCTCTATGACCCCTTGCGCGACCATTGGATTACATTACCCATAATGCCATCCCAGATCCGGCACCTGGCACGATTCGGGGTTGCCTCAGTATTGGGTAAGCTCTTTGTGATTGGAGGAGGCAGTGACAGGGTCGACCCATTAACTGGTGACCATGATGGCATATTTGCGAGTGATGAAGTATGGTCTTATGACCCACTACGCCGTGAGTGGGCATGCAGGGCAAACATGCTCGTTCCACGTGCCATGTTTGCTTGTTGTTCCTTAGATGGTAAGATAATCGTGGCTGGTGGTTTCACCAACTGCCGGAAATCTATATCAAAGGCAGAGATTTATGACCCTGTGGCTGATAGGTGGGACCCACTGCCTGACCTCCGCCAGACACACAGCTCAGCTTGCACTGGGTTAATCATCAGCGACAAGATGCACGTCTTGCACAAGGGCCTATCAACTGTTCAGATTTTACAAGATGACTGTGAAAAGTGGAAGGTTGAGGACTATGGCTGGTTAGCAGGACCCATGTCAATGGTGCGCAAAGAGCTGTATGTGCTCAGTAATGGATGTATTCTTAAACAGAGGAGAGGGAATATGCCTGACAAGATGGTTTCTTGTGCATCAGAATTTCAGAGTAGGATTGGGTTTGGAATGATTGGTATAGGGGATGAGATATACCTTGTAGGAGGGGTGATCGGTCCAGGGCCTAGAAATCAGTGTATTAAGCAGCTTTCTGATGTGGATATACTGAATGTCACGAGCGAGAGGCCGACCTGGCGACCGGGATCTCCTATGACACGTTGCCGTGGTAGCATCCTTGGGTGTGCCTTACTGACAATTTGAGGTGGTGGCTTCTTTTCTTCTTTGGTTTTTCTTGGAATTTGTATCTCATGACCAACCTATTATTTTTCGGCTTTATTTTACTAGGTTCTTTGTTCCTTATGGTGTTTCTAGATTTTTCGTTGAGATCTCAAGAGCTGAGCCTCTACTTAGGGTCTCATTAAGGTACTTGGGTGAAATTATATGATGTGATAATTAAGTTGTTTGGTATTATTGAGCATGCATAATGTGCTATATCCTATATGGAGTTGATTGAACAAAGCAGATCATATTTTTTTTACTTGGATCTATTTGGAAGTTTGCTTGTTTTCAATTTTCTTTTTTCTTTACAATTTGATTCCTTATTATTGGTGGGGTATTTGCTTTTATAACATATATATATACATATGATATATATAAGATGCTGTGCTTGTAGGAACTGACAATTGTCATTTGCCTTGAGCCCTATATTACATAAGTTATATGGGCCTTGTGCAATGGGTTCTTTTGTGTTTTGTTGACATACACAATAACACGATAATTGATGTTTGGTGAAATATTATTTTCTATGATGTCAAAGATGTCATGTTACTGGTGCCATTTCATACGAAATGACTAACTAAAAAATAATTTTTATAGTTATTTCAGTGATGAACTGATGATGTTATATAATGAAAATCAATTCACAACGAAAGCAACTTTGCAGTCTAGCCCTCGTTTTCAACTGCAATAGTCTGTAACTCTCTTTTTTTTCCTAAAAAGGGTAAAAAACAATTAGTTAAGAAATTAGTACCTGTAGAACGATTTTTTTTTCTTTCTATTTTGTCAAACTCTGTTTGCTCAACGTCATGTTGCTGTATTTTAAAAGTGACATTTAACTTACAATTACACTAATCCTCTGCTGGTGAGATTGGTGAGAGCAATCATTGCAAGCATTACATTACATCTAGAAAGGTTGAAACAAAAATAGCTCGGTGAAAAGAAATGAAACGGAAAGAACAGATGCACTTGTAACCATGGCAAACGATTTACAGTATCTTGCATTATTGAATTTTTCTTTTTAGCACCATGCAATCCTGTTCATTCAGTCAAAATAGAGAGGAGCCCATCAAATTTTAACAAAAGACAAACCATCCTTCTCTTTCCATCACTACAAAAAAAGCTAACCACCCAATAAAACCAAATAAACCACACCATGGAATCTTGTTCTCTGAGCCTAAAACCCCCACAAAGAGAATATACAAAATTTTAAACAGGGAAAAAAAGGAAAAAGAAAATAGTCAAAATACTAAAGACAGTGGACTGCCTCTAGTCCTTTATCGGTTCATCTAATTCCAAATTAACATAGAAATCAATCCATAGACTCATCAAACAGCATCGCTTGGTATCTACACTCAACGCTGCAATATACGCTCTCCCCCCTGAAATAATAATTTTACATTTAGGTTTATCATTTTAAAATCGGTATTGTACATTCTCAATATTTAAACAATTGTATTTCTTGAAAGGAGCTTTTTTTTTTGACAAAAATTTCTGCAAGGAAAATGATAGAAAAGGAGAATGAAATTAGGTCAATGCTGCCAAACACTGCATATCATATAGTGTAAAGAAAAAATAAACAAGAATTGTATTGAAACATACCTGTACATGAAAACATTACTGCCTGTATTGATATCTTTGTTGCAACCATGGCAAAAACTTAAAAAACCACCAGATTGGCTCAATGATTGATTGCCGCCGCAAGAAAACCGATCACTACTATCGCACCTCCACTGTACCATAGGTCCCTCGGTACCAGGACTCTCTACAACTCGGTTATCAAATATGTGAGTAGTTCTCGGATTGGGGCCGTGTGATATAATACAAGTGTAATCTTCAGATAAAAGCTCTAAATCTCTTGGCGAGAGGCACCCGTTGGATCCAATCGGGGTTCTATCTATAGGAGAACACAAAGCAAGTTGAGAGCTTTTGTTTTTTATACCAAATTCTATATGATGTCCGGTTGGTGAATGAGGAGGTACTTGAATCTTTAATTTGGATCCAAAGAGAACCATTCTACTATCCTGGCATGAACCCGAGTTGCTATTCATTTCTTCGTCTTTAAGTGCTTCGATCAGACCTAATCCAATAGGTTTTGGGTCGACGATCTTGGTTTCTCTAAAAATGGTGGAAGGAGAGGGATGAGCCCATGTTGGTTTTGTAAATTTGGAGAAAGGTAACGGTTCAAGCGTAGAGGTTGGACTTATGGAAACATACTCTGTTTCTTGGCCAGTGCTTGTGTTGCTAGCCTTTGGAGCGAGACCCAATAAGAGTCTCGGGTAATTTTGAAGAGGAGAGGTGGGTTTGTCTCTATCCGTAGAAATACTCTGTTTATTGTTGCCCATTGATCGTGATCTCTTTCTAATCATCATATGTTGTATCAATCTGAGAAACATCTACGACAACAGAGAAGCTCTGCAAATTGGATGCCAGGGAACTAAAATAAATTGAAGGTTGAAGAAATAAGAGGTTGTGTACAACTGCAATTAAATGGTTAATTATAAATGGCTTACAAGTATCGTGTTGATTCCTTTTGATCAGTGAGAAGGAAGCGAGTTCGATCTTGGGTTTCATCTAAATCGTCATTGGAACTGGAATCTCTCTCTCTCTCTCTCTGAAAATCAAGACTTGATATATATTTACACTATTATTTCCAGCTGTATTACGTTGAATATAATAAGAGAACAAAAAATATATATTACCAGAGCTCCATCCTCAAAAACCTCTCTCTCGCTCTATATATCTCTCTCTAGTGCTCTACAGTACGACTAAAGCTTTGAAAGCAGATTAGTTCAGTGCCTATCTTTTGTTTCTCTCGTTCTGTTTCTCTGGTAGAGTAGAGAGGTGAGAAAAGGAGGGCATCAAGATGAAGCTTTAAAGAAGGTAACTCTTGGGACTCGAGATGATTAAGCGACATAACTATCACTGAACAGAGACAAAGAAGAGAGAGAGAGAGAGACGTATACTTCACAAAAGAACGTTTGGTTGTTTCTTACAAACCGCTGTTCTCTGTTCTCTGTTTCTGTTTCACTTCACAAGAGGAGCTCCGTGTCGATTATGCGCTCATCTTCAATTATTGGATCGGGTATGTATTATGAATAATAATAAGGGTTAAGGGAAGACTGGAAGAGGGATTTTTCAAGTTTCAATCAGTTATCGGGTCGGGTACATATCTATTACCCGGAGAACTTAGGTCCGTTGGGATCTCTCCAAATTCGATGCGTGGGATCGTTCGGGATTCGTTATTGTGATGACATCGCGTGCCCTAGTTTTAATTTCAATTGATGTCTTAGTTTTAATCGTTCGGGTACATATCTCTGCGAAACATTATTCTAGTAAGAATACCGAAAAATGTTAGAAACACTGTAAAGATAACCAACGAACTAAGGATTCCGAAAGTATGGGAAATTGAGTGATCGATTGGGTTCCTCAATAAATATTCAATGGACCCACATGTCATCCAATTATACACACTCAATTAATTGTATTTGTCGTAACTTGTAGTTATATCCCATCCTTTATTTATTATTTTTTTTTTCAGAATCAAAATTTGAAATTATCCTTCATCCATTCAGCACCACTTCCACACTCTGCGTTTCATTGCTATCGTGATGTCTTTATCAACTACTTTTAGTGACAAGCGATGCCTTCTTTTGTCGTTTATTGTTTTTTTTACAGTGTTACCCCTTGAGCAGTTCAACTGTTTGGCAGTATGGCTTCAGCCATTAAAATATCGTCACGTCTTGACAGAAACGACTCTATCATAAATGGGCCCACAGTGTACACGTGCGAATGGGCCCACCATGGCCCACACTACACGGGCTGGGTTTTGTTCAGGCCTCAAACGTAGCTAGGGGCTGTACGCCAGTACCTCACTGTCACTGACAGTGTAAATGTAAATAATTACATCAAAATAAGGGTTTTGGTGGTTATGGTGACATGATTGCACCAAATTACACAGCTTTTTTATCATTCACTTATGTCTTTTTTTATTTCAATTGAATTGAGTGTAAATTGAAGTAGGTCAAACTTCGAATTCAGTAAATATGCACCACGGCCACCAGCGATATTATTTAAACCAACCAAGTGCAAAGGTACATAGCATGCTAATACTGTAATACATTTAGTGCAAATAGAAAATTCAAATAAGTTCTAATAAGTAGGTCCTGAAACGACAAGCTGATTGGTTTTCATTTGGCTCATCTATCTCAATATCTCATCATGCCTTGTCAGTAAAATAATTGTATTGTTCAAGAAATATGTAGAGCAGTGACGATTACTGACGAACTGATGAGAAACAAAGGTGTACCTCAAGGAGATCAGTTTAACTTCAGTTTAACATGAGGTTGCCGAACCACCGAGACAAAAAAGGCGCTGAACCGCCACAGAATTGCGAAACGACGGAGTGTGAGAGGTTGAGAGCGTTGCTGCTGAAGTTTAAACCAACAAGACGCAATTTTGGGGAGTGGGAGTGAGACTGAGACGCCGGAGAGTGAGAGAGGTTTTATGATTTCTAGGTTACATGGATGTATTTGTGTTTACTAGGTTGATAGATTCTTTGGTAAATTGTATTGAGATTAACAGGCTAACGGAAAATAGTAGCGCAGCCAACTCATGAGTTGGGCTGAACTCGAACTCAACTCGTGAATCTGTCGAGTTGATCCAACTCGAGTTCTGTTAGCTCGACTTAGATATGAGGTTTTTTGAAGTCGAGTTCAAGCAGCTCACGAGTTACAAGTTTGACCTACTTCAATTTGGTTGGAACTAAAAACTTTGATGTTCTTGTAATTCTGTTTTACATAATTTGAAAGCAAATTGTAAAACAAACTGTTTTTCTAATATTAAATTCTAAATTAGCAACATACACCAATTTTTATTCTGTTAAATATATATCTTAAATAGATTGTAATGCAACTACTAATAATGAATTCCTTCAGCTGAACAGAAAAAAATCTCATATTGAAACCTCGTTAGATATCACGATCTTTCAAAATATTTTCTTGATATATATAAATCATTATATCTACTAGATTCTAAAATATTAGATCTAATGATAAATATCACCATCTTTTTAACTCAAAATTGATAGAGCACTTTTGTATATTTTTTTTTTTATTCATTGTCCGTAAGCTTACAACACACACACTCATAAACAAATCAGAAAATAAATTTGAAAAATCCTCTCTAAAAGTAGTCCCTAACAGAGCTTGAACTTCAGACCTCTTTCATAAAAATCTTGTACTCACCACTACACCAGATATAATTTGACACTTTTGTATAGTTAAAAAAATAAAAACCAACAACACGTACAATTTATTGTTCTCTTGCGCGAAGTTAAAAAAATGATACTACAGATAGTACAATGGATGTGAACTCATTGACAAGGATAAACTTGCCAATCTTCTAGACACTTTTTTCTAATAAAAAAAAAGTTAAAATAGGAAAAAGTTTACCGAGTTATTATTGACCTGCTTTTGTTTCAAATTCATTCAATTTTAGTGTAGCCATTCATTTTATCAAGCGTTGTTAAAATTCGACGTAGAATGATTGATCACGAACGGTTCGGATTAATTCTTCTCGCTTCTTGATCTTTTCTTCTTGTAAAAATCATATCCTTCAGTTTCAAATCTAACGAACCCGAGCGGAATAACAGAGTTCTGTTATTCCTATTCGAAATAACAGCGGATATGAATTCGGCGATTTCCATGCCACTGGTACAAAAAATAGGTCTAAAATAATAACAAAGTGACCTTAGTGTACCAGAAAATATGCTACTGTTCCCTGAGACAAGGCAATTCAAAGAGGTCCCATGTTTTGCAAAAAAATTTATTACCATATGTCCTATTTCTGTATACTAGTCTTCCCTTTCAAACCCGGAAACTATCCGTTACCAACTCACCAGTACGTAATCACGCTTATAAAATACTGGTGAACAAATTCGATTTGATAATTCATTCCTTTCTTTATGAACAAATCAACTTCCATGGGACACGTTGGATGATATAAAAATGCAATGTCTATACATTGGTTGGTGTCTAATATCTTATCAGTAGATTGAAAATCACTATTCTGGATGAACGGATACTATTTTATTTTAATAATAGTGTTATTTTCGAAAGGAAGATTACACTGTACAAAATTTTGGTTTTGATAATTTTTAGATGTTACAATTTAAATTTAAATCTAATATGTATATAATATTATCCAAAACTACAATAGTTAAACTGTCTTTTAAAATCTCTACATATGTTTATTTGTACATTTACTGACATAAAATTTCAGTGATTTGGAATTAACAATCTTTTGGCATATTTAGGCGAGAAATGTGACAACATTCAAATTTTCGATTCAAAAACATTTAAAATAATCAAATAATAAATTCTAGAAAGTCACAAACTATTTGCAACAATTAAATCGATATATTTTCAAAAAGTATCTTAAATAACACAACTTAGGTGACTCTGATACCACTTGTTGATGCAATTCAAGAATTAGATTTGAGCCACAATATCAAAATCATAATATAAGCAATTGTAGTTCAATTATAACCTCCATGCAATTATTTAAAACATAAAATAAACAAAAGCGGAAGCAATACTTACTTTACATTCCTACAGTCTCTCTTGTACTCTTATCTTTATTCAGGAGTCATTGGAGATTGTCGAGCAGCACTGCAGTATGCTGGTGGTCCTTCCAAGCAATCCTCGGTGCAAAAATATGTTTTCGAGGTTACGAACGTATCAAAAAATAACTTTCTGTAATGGAGGAGAAAATGGAGGCTAATTCACAGCACGTTCCCTAGAATTCGATTCCGATAATGCTTGGAGACACATCGCCTTTTATACTAGTGAAAACGTATCATGAAAAGATACCGAATTAATAGCAAATATTTTTCGGAATATTTGATATTAAATTCTCTCCAATTCTTTTTCAAATTATCATATTTACTGCCATAAACATGTGATCATAATTTGATATTATTTGCACAACAAGTCAGAAAAGAATCTTTCAACCGAATAATAAATATATTAAAAAAATGACAACTATACAATCCGTAAAAATAGTAGTGATAGTGGGTATTAAGGTGTCATAAAACCGTAGAAACCCGTGAATTTTTTAGATATTTGGAATTCAATTTCTGCTAGGGCTAGACAAAAAGCTCACGACTCGTGACTCGTTCGTAACTCGCTCGGATTTTAGCTCGTTATCAACTCATTCAGATTTAACTCGAGTTAATCTGACTCGAGCTGTGTAGCTCATATAAATTACGAGTTGAGTTTGAGCTACTGTCAGCTCGCTCATTAACTCGCTCAGATTATTGTACTGCACATATTTTTTTCTCCTAACATAACACGTACTTTGTTGATACCTTCGTTTTAACTTTTTTTGATAATTTTCTTCTGTTTATATTGATATAAATTGTAGTCAATTTTATTCTTGCATAATTAGCTCTAATCAATGTTTAAATATATAAAAGATAGAATTTTATATGTTTTTAGCAAACTTAATTGTAAATTCAAGCTAATTAACGAGTTATGGACATACCCAAGCTTTTCGCGAGTCGAATACGAGCTGAATTTTCAGCTCGAAACAATACTGGTGATTCGAGCCGAACTGACTCTTATAATTCATGAACCGAGTTCGAGCTAGCCCGACTTCTCAAACTCGCTCAAATAACAGCCATACTTACTGCTAACTTTTTCTGGCTCATTTTTGTGGTTCAAAATTACATTGAGCTATACGAAAGAATAATTTACAAACCACAGTTTCATAAATTCCAATATAGTTATTTTCTCCAATTATATTATAGATAATATTATTTGTTACAAATTCATCAGTTAAAGAGCAGACCTCGCATTTCCACTTCCACACCTCTTCTTTCTCCACAACAACGCCGGTTCTTCGAGTTTTGCCTGGAAAAAAAAATCAAAATCTCGTAAAAAGTATTTAGAATTTTGCTACTTACCACTTTATCTGACAATTGAAAATATATACTTTTATATGTGGTTGATTAAATTATTTTTATTTTTGACTAAAAATACAAAATACATAAAAGATGACTTAATCAAACTCACGTGACAATTAATTATGTATTTTGAGTTGAGGTATAGCTTAGTCCAATTGACAAGAGAGAACAATGGTGCAATTAATATTACATAGCAAAATTCGGAGTATAACTCATCAATAAATATCTAGTATAGTTCACCAAAACTTCCATTCCTGCTCCAATTTGCATCCTCCGATTAATAATACATACAACTTGATCAAATCATGATAAGTTATGAGACAGCCTTTTCAAAAGAAAGAAAGAAAAGGTGATTAGTAGATTGAAAAAAGTAGATACAACATTGGAAACAATGGAAGTATGGAGGGGGTCCCTCCTAGGGAAACTATAAAGGTCGGGCCGGACTTTACAAGGGCCGGACTTAGGGACCTATGAAAGGGTCGGGTAAGGATCGGATTTAAAGAAGGCTTAATAGGGGCCGGATAATAAGGATTTTGTTCTAAGGAAATAGGTCCGACATCTCTAAGGTCCGGCTCTTATCAGGCCCTCGGGGTTGTAGAGGGCCGAATCAAGGCCGGGTAATAAGGGCTTTGATCTCTTTTTTTATTTATTTTTAATTGTGAAAGGGTTGATAAGGGTCTGGGGGGCTGACGTGGGTAAGAGTTGCAGAGGGTCGGATCAGGGCCGGACGGGATCAGGGTTTGAAAGGGCCGGGTAAATAGGAGCCTGTATTTTTGGAATGAATTCGGCCCTTCTAAGACCCGGCTCTTTCAAAATCTTACTAAGGGCCGGATCAGGGTTGAATCTGACAGGAACTTTACAGGAGTCAGACTGGAGGCCGAGGGCTTATGGCATATCACTAATCCCTCCCCTATATCTGTTCTCTAAACCGACAAGACATTAGTGAAAGCCTGAACATACGTCTACTGGTATATTAAAAGGATCAGGGGTCGTTATTTCGCAATATACCGGGTCCACTCATGGTCCATGAAAACAAATTTGTGTGTTGGGATAATTTCTGATTCTCATTCGTTGTGAGCGAAAATGTTGTTTGGCAAAAAAAAAAATTTAGTTGAAATAAGAATTACATAAACTGCTAAATTTGTTGTTCAATTTGTGCATACGAAATAGTATATTTTGATATTTCATCTATATGATGTTATAGTCTCTTCTATTCACTATTATATTTTTTATTTCATGTCCGCCACTTCTTTTGTGTTGGAATGAAGGTCTATTTTGATATTCTTTGAGTGTCAAACGGATCCAAAGAAAGTACCTTAAGTTAGGAGGTGACAGGATCGAATTTGAATGGAATTTCTTTTTTGAGTAATTCAAAATTGGAGAGGTAACCATATTTATACATAAACCTTAACCAATTACTATATGTTGTCACATAAAAGATCTGCTCTTGTAGTAACTATATAGAATATTGTTAAGTGATCCCCTCAAAACAATTTATTTGAGTTATTAATTGATGAAATTATACCAAAATCTAAATTTATTTTAATTGATGGATACATAATAAAGTCAATTATAGTGTAAATATATTACTATCATATTTGAAAGATCAGGAGGTTCAAATGTCATCATTTTTGTGTGCCTCTATCATATCTTCAAATCCACACTATTAATAAAACACAGTGAGTTAGACTATGGTAATTAAGCACGGAGCTCTATCGTACTTACGATCATATCTCGAATTTTAAAATGCAAAAGACTGATCGGAACAGTTGAAAATATTATCCACACCAAATCTATTTAGGACCAAAATTTTATTTTTTTGAACGGATGAATAGAAAATTAGTTAAATTGAAAGTCTGTAATCGTCGGTACTCAATTTTCTACCTATACAATCAAATAGTAAAATAAGCCCAAAAATGGGAAAATTAGGAATGCCTATTAGAGTAGCTATAAAAGTAGCGCCAAAGAAGATCATAGCTAGTTGTAGATTGCATGGTTTGGTGCTACAGCATTTCCAAATGATACATCAACGGAAAATTTTCATAGAGGGCCTAGCAGCAATAAATTTCAACAGATAGGGCCGGAGGCACTCTAATAATTGCACAGAGGGCCAAGGGCGCGACCAATAGTCGCGCCCCTAAGTTTTTTGATTTTTTTTTTGCTGAATTCAAGGCCGTTTGCAGTGCATTAACGATCTGTGGGCCCTACAAGTCAGGGGCACGACTAATACATGCGCCCCTGACATTCTGGGCATTTTTTTCTATTTATACACATTTTATTAAATATATTAAAATAGTAATTTTAAAATGCACTTATTATATTTATTATTAATAGATGTGATAATATATTAAATATAAATATTATATATTTAATACAAGTAATGATATATTTATATTGAATAAGTAATAATATATTTATTATGTATAAGTAATAATATATTTAAAATAATATTACATATGAATTATTACATTATTATATATTAAAAATATTAAATATATTAAACTTAGTTATTAAATTTAATTTATAAATATTATTACATTATTAAATATATTAAAAATATTATTACATTAATAAATATATTATTAAATATATTAAAAATATTATTACATTAATAAATATATTGTTTAATATATTATATATATTATTACATTAATAAATATATTATTAGAAATAAAAATATTAGAAGTAATAAATAGGAGTTTTTAAATATATTAAACTTAATTATTATAAAGGTATAGTTAGTAATTATTAAAAATTGAAATAATAATAGATTGAAGTGTTTTTTATTATAAGTGGAAAGGTTTATAGCTATTAATACCAAGAAAGTTACAACTATTTCGAGAAATACAAATGGTCCAGTGGTAGGGGGGTTTGAATAGAGGCGCTGAGTTTGTGTGAGGGCATGGGTTCGAACCCCCCTCCCTACATTTTTTCGTATTTACTTAGGGGCGCATGTATTAATCGCGCCCCTAAGTGCTGAAACAATCCAGAGAACATCCAGAGAGCTGTTTTTGTTTTCAGCACTTAGGGGCGCATGTATTAATCGTGCCCCTATCTTAACACTCAAAATTACAAGGCAATTAAACAAGTTTGAAACAAGACAACTCCTTCTGTTAGCTTGTTTCTTGTTTAATTTTCATTTTCCTAAATGTATTACAAGGCAATTAAACAAGTTTGAAATTTTTTTGGTCATTCTTTAAGTTTGAAACAAGATTTTTTTTTGTTTACTTTTCTTTTTCCAAAATGCATTATAAGGCACATAACAAGTTTTAAACATCGATATAATTAAACAAGCAACATAAAAAGTAATTAAAGCAACATAAAAAGTAATTAAACAAGTTATTAAACAATTAAACAAGTTTTCAACAAAACAAGTCTCAAAATAGCACAAACATAAAAACATACATCAAACATGCATCGATCTAAATAATATCAACCCCCCTATCCCGACGACCCCGACCGCGGCCACGTGTATCATAAGCGGAAGGGGTATAAGCACTAGGCGCTCGAGCCGTCCTAGTAGTGCGCCGTAAAGGAATGATGTCCTCGTCTTCATCATCAGGGTTGCGTGCTTGGCTCGAAGAGCCAAACACGTACTCGGCTGCACGCTCCACCTCGTCCTCTATTGTACGCTCAACATTTGGTTCCGGTTGGGCGGCTCCGGATCCTTGGCCGGGTTCCCATACTCCGCCCTGTGATAGATGTGAGTAAGGAGGGTGAAAGAGCGGCGCCTCGGGCATCTGACTCGCTTGCTCGGGCATCCGTTATATTAACACATATATTAACATATATTCAATTTGGGACTAATTTATTTGTCGAAATTGGTACAATACCAATTTTATATCAATTTGGTACAAACAATAATAACCAACAATAATCGACTATTTCTTGGTACATATATTAACAAATATATGTTTAATAACCAACAATAATTGAACATGCAATACACAACAATCAATATTGCCAATAATCAACAAATATTCAACAAATAATCAATAATTACCAATAATAATCTAAAATCCTCACAATATTGTCAATAATCTAAATCAATCACCAATAATCTACTATAATCAATTATAATCAACAAATACTACAAAAAAAACTCAATTATTAGCCATGCAACTACCATGACACAATTTTTCAAAAAAACCCCAAAAATTCTCACAATATTGACAATAGTATATATCAATCACCAATAATCTACCACAATCAATAATAATGAACAAATACTACAAAATAACTCAATTATTTGCCATGCAACTACCATGGCACAATTAAAAAAAAAACCTAAAATTACCTTGAAATGATGATGAAGATCAAGGGGAGAAGAAGGAGATCAATGAAGCAACTATGGACAGCAAGGAGAGGAGAGGGAGAGAAGAATTGGCCAAAAACAATGAAGGAGATGGAGAGGTAGAGGTAGGGAGTAGAGGGGGCGAAATTGAGAGAAAAATAGGGTTAGGGGCGGATTTGAGGGAAGAAATAAGAAATAAAGGGAAGGGAAAGGGTTTTATGGCAGCACACCTTAGGGGCGCGACTAATACATGCGCCCCTAACGAATTAACTAAAAACAGCTCTCTGGATGTGAGATTTCAGCTGTGTAACCATAGGGGCGCGACTAATACATGCGCCCCTATTTTAATTCACAAAAATGGCCAGGAGGGGGGGTTCGAACCCATGCCCTCACTCAACCCAGCGCCTCCAACCCCCCTTGCCACTGGACCATTTGTATTTCTTGTAAAGTGTAAAACATTTCTGTTATTAATAGGGTTGTAAGTTTTCCAATTTTTTAATAAAAAACACTTTAATATTTTATTACCTCTATTTATAATAACTATATTCCATATATTATAAATACTGTTATTACTTCTATTTATAAATAATATTTTAATAAATAATTTCACAAAATATTTAAATATTTATTACTACTTATAATAATTATATTTAATTACTACTTATTTGTAATAATATATTTATTAATGTAATAATATTTTTAATATATTAGTTCTTCAGCTATGTTTAATAATATTTTATATATTTAATAATGTAATAATATTTTTAATATATTTATTAATTTAATAACTAAGTTTAATATATTTAATATTTATTAATGCAATAATATTTTTAATATATTAGTTCTTCTATTTATTAATTCTATTAAATATATTATTACTGATATTAAATATATCATTGCTTATATTAAATTTATCATTACTTATATTAAATATATTATTACTTAATTAAATATATCATTACTTGTATTAAATATATAATATTTATATTTAATATATTATCACATCTATTAATAATAAATATAATAAGTGCATTTTAAAATTACTATTTTAATATATTTAATAAAATGTGTATAAATAGAAAAAAAAATGCCCAGAATGTCAGGGGCGCATGTATTAGTCGCGCCCCTGACTTGTAGGGCCCACAGATCGTTAATGCACTGCAAACGGCCTTGAATTAGTCGCGCCCTTGGCCCTCTGTGCAATTATTAGGGTGGCTCCGGCCCTATCTGTTGAAATTTATTGCTGCTAGACCCTCTATGAAAATTTTCCTACATCAACATGTCATGTCGGCGTGCATTCATGCATGTACAATTATACAGAGGTCCATTCAAATTTCAAACAAAATTCGAGCATACAGTTGAGTGTTGCTTGAAGGAAGCATCGGCTTGTGCATGCATGATGCATATATATATACAATTCAAAACGGGACCATTTTTAAAGGGGTTACTGGATTTTGGTTGGTAAAATTAGGCGTACATTGTTGCAATATTAGGTGTTAGCATCAACTTAAATATTTTTTATGGAAATTCAACTTAAATGTTTCAGTTTTATAAAAGATCATAAATGAACACTAGAACTACATTAACCACAGAATAATACACTATTTTATGGGCTCGCATTAGAACTCTCTCTTTTAAATTCTTTAATTTGTAGAAAGATTAACCCACGCAATTATCAATCAAAAACTATAACCCATGACCCATGAAATCGTCTCTTAATTTTAAGAATCTGGATCAACTGTAATATAAATTTATATTATTTGTTGTATCTTTACATGAGATGATAGATGGTTTTTATATACACTCATTTCCGACCATTAAAAATCATATTTAGCTATGTCTAACGGCTATATTTCACAAGAAAAGAAAGTAGGTGGATGTCATATTGCATTTAATATGAACCCCAGCTTTTATTAACTTTCCAATGATTGTCCTTGTCTAAGGACTTATTTGTCATTTTTGTTTCATTATTTGTCATCTTAATCTTCTATTTCTCTGTTAGTTAAGTGATCTAGAGGACCAATCATTTGTGATGGTACTCTTGTTTAGTTTTATGTATTAGATAATTTATATCATTTTGTTTCTTGAGTTTTATATATTTCATTGATTATTTGAGTTGAGGACTTTAATTGTAAAACTCTATGATTGATTATTAAACTCTTAATAGTCTCTAGTCTTATATCATTAGCATGGAACACTGAATGATTATATATATAGACTAGTATGTGGATTAATGCGTGATCATGTTTCACAGATCACTGATACGAGGTATCTGTTTAATCACATAGATATACATGTACGGGGTACATGATATTGAACATGACCCACCTTGACTTGCTGTAGAGATTGTGTTTGTGTCATCAGCAAAGTCATAAATAAGTATTGATTCTATTATATGAGATATCATAATTCTAGATAATTAATGTATATTTTGTGCGATTATCAAACGCTGCTTTTAACCGAGGGCTATAAAGATAATTTCCGGATATACATAAATTATGTTAGAAGTTATGGATAGTCAATAGGATATATTTGTCTGTCTCATTTCATATGAGATTAGTGATATCTCTGGGCCCCTTGATGCAGTGATAATTATTATGCATGCATTTGTGATCATGGGATGATACAAATAATAATTATGCACTGAGGATCAAGAAAATGATTAATGGTCAAGGATGACACGTTTCTACGCTTGACATTAATCAATGATTTACGCGACAAAAGGAATCGATACAAAAAGAATAAAGGATCACGATTTGTCTATTTTTGACCGGGCAATCATAATACATTGCTAGATGTCAATTATGATTTATAAATTAATATTTATTAATTTATTACTTATCATGACATGGATCCTACTGTATCACTCTATTTGACAAGTTGAAGCATAGAACAATTAATTAATTATGTGAGACAAAATTAATTAAATTTGAATTGAATCAATTTGAGTGAGACTTGTGCTTGGGTTCAGAGTGAACCAAGTCTATGAGATTTTCACTATCAAAGGAAAACACATAACTTGGTTGTCGTATTTTTGTGTGGCAGTAATAAAAAAAATGAAACTGCCAAATCATCAATTGTGCAACGTATGAATTAAATGCCAAGTTAATGTGCATCAAATATATTATTGATATGTGACTCTCTCACTACTAATCTCATTCTTTTTGTCCTTTTGGTTTCCTGGACGTGAAAAAGGTTTTAGAGAAAACAATTCCAATTCAATAAAAGGTTCTCTTTTCCTCTCATGTGTTGAGACATAAAAGGATATTGAGATTTTTTTTTGTTCTATAGAAGGTATAGCAACCTTGCTTCTACTTGCAAGGAGTGCACGTGGTAGAGGTTTCACGTTTGGGAAGCTTTCGTGAGATGAGACGTCAACCGACATCCTTGCGGTTGATCTGTAAAGACGCGAGCAACCTCTACGCAAAAGAAGTCATCACGCTTGGTTACGATACCAAGTAATGTACAAAATTCACAACCTTGTTAGATTCGAATTTTATACACATGATTCTTGGGATTTAAATTGGGTTGCATGAATATTTTTAAAAATTCCGCATATCATGCACGTAACAAAACCCTACATTCTCAACACTCCCTCTCAAGCTACGATTGTATAGATCATATAATCCTAGCTTGCAATATATGTCTTCAAAACTCTTGGAGCTCAGCCCTTTTGAATATATCTACTAATTGATCTTCACTCGTCACAAATGAGATTTTTATTTCACCCCTTTAAATTTTTTTCTCAAATGTAATGATAGTCTACTTCGATAATTGATTTTAGCTTTTTGTTTCTCTATGTGACTAGATTTTCACCTACAAACGTGCAATATTCGATAATTGATTTTCTATCAAATTTCTCAGTCCAGTCTGCATCGAAGTAACCACACACATAGCTAGAATTATTATTTTTCATCCATATTCTTTTCCCGGGTGAACCTTTAAGGTTCCTAAGTATTCTATTTATAGCATCCAAGTGGGATGTACTTAGTGCATGCATAAATTTGCTTATTTGACTTACCATATATGAAAGATCCGGTCTTGTTATGGTTGAGTAAACCAATTTTCCCACAAGTCGTTGAAATTGGTTTATGTCATTTATCGGTTCACTATCTTCAGTACTTAGTTTTACATTTGTTTCAATTGGAGTAATGGTCGGTTCGCAACCCAGCTTACTCGTTTCATTAAGTAAATCAAGAACATATTTTCTTTGGGGTATAAATAAACTCTTTGTAGAGTGAGCAATTTCTATTCCAAGAAAATATTTTAATTTGTGTAAATCTTTAATCTCAAATTTTTGTTTTAAGTCTCTTTTAACATTCTCAATTTCATTTATATTATTTCTAGTTAGATTAAGTCATCTACGTAAATAAAAACCATGGTAGTGTCATTGGCATCATGTTTGGTAAATAGAGAAATATCGACCAAACTCATAGTGAAATTACAAGATAATAAAAAGTGACTAAACTTGTCATACCATGCTCTTGGAGATTGCTTTAGTTCATATATTGATTTCTTTAACCTACAAACAAGATTAGAGATACCTTTTTTGTGACCGGGTGACAATGTCATATACACTTCTTCATCAATTGTTCCTTGAATAAATGCATTCGTTACATCTGTTTGGTTCAAAGTCCATTTTATATGGTGGCAATGGACAAAAGAATTCTTATTGTCTTCAATTTCGCTACGGGTGCAAAAGTTTCATCATAATTAATATCGTATGTTTAGGTATAACCTTTTGCTACCAACATAACTTTATACCGTTCAATAGTGTCATTACTATTGTTTTTTATCTTATAAATCCATTTGCATCCAACGAACTTTTTATGGTTTGGTAGAGTACATAATTTTGAAGTGCTGCTTTTTTTTTCAATGCATGTAGCTCTTCATAATTTGTTGGTTCCTCATTTTTAGATAGTGAATTCACAAAGGCATGATGCTCATGAGAAATATTATTATAAGAAATACAATTTTGTATGGGCTATTATATCGAATATGTTACATATTCCTTTAGTCTTGTAGATGGTTGAGATTGTCGACTTGTCCTTCTTAATGGTACTTCGTCCTTATTGTTTTCTTCTTGTGATTGTTCTACTTGTATATGTGATTGTCCTTATTGTACAAGTGGTTGTCCAAATTGCGCTTAGGTTTGTTCAACTTACATATGTGGTTGTCCTTCTTGCACTTGTGGTTGTCAAATTTTCCCAGATAATGGTCCAGTTTCTTGGAGTTCTTGAATACCTATCTCATTTCAAGGAGAATTTCTCTTCTTTTCAAGTTAGTGAGATAAGGTATACAATCATTTGGCAAAAAAAAACTATCAATATGATTGTTTTCATCATTTTTATAAAAATGCTCATTCTCAAAAAATATTACATCTTTTGATATATGGAGTTTCTTGGTTGTGGAATCATAACACTTGTATCTTCTTTTTTTCTAACGAGTATCTCACAAACATAGTTTTTATTGAGGTAGTGTCCAACTAATATGTTCTATTTTTGTGGACAAAACAAGTATAACCAAATATTTTAAAATGATCAATGTTAGGTTTACTTTCATAGAGCAATACAAATGGAATCTTAAAATTCAAGGTGGCACTAGGTATCATATTTATTAGATAGGTTGTGGTTAGAACGGCTTCCAATCAAAGATTCTTCGGAACATTGCTTGAAATAGAAGTATTCTAGTTACCTCAAGTATATGGAGATTTTTTCTTTCGAAAACACCAATTTGTTGAGGTTTATACACACACGTAGTTTGATGGATAATACCCTTTTGTTTAATAAAAATTGAAAAAAAAACTTATTTACAAATTAGGTTTCATTATCTGTTCTCAAAACTTTGAGTCTTTTGTTAAATTGTGTTTCCACAAAATTTACAAATTCTTGAAAATGTGAAAAACTTCACTTTTATTCTTCATCAAATATGTCCAAGTTGTTCTTGAGAAGTCATCTATAAAAATAAAATAATATCTAAAATCATTGTAGGAATTTATGAGAGCGGGTTCCCGTACATCGAAGTGAACTAGCTCAAAAATATCAATACTCTTAGTAGTTGAATTACAAAAGGAAAGTCTTGTATGCTTAGTAAGCTCGCAAACTTCACAAGTGCTACAATCCATATTATAAAAATTAATCATAGACTTAAGAATATTGTCGAAAGGATGTCCCATCCGCTTGTGTTAAAGTTTGCTTAAATCTTCATGTTGAGAATATTCTTGTTGCTATCCAAAAAATATAGCCAATTTTCTAATGATCCTTCACCAATTTTTTCGTTGGTGAATAGATTGTGAAAAATAACATTTTTTTTAAAGATAATCTCATAATTTAATTCCTTTCTTATAGATAATAGATTTACCAGACATCTTTCGACATAAAAGACATCTTGAAGATTTTTTTTAGAAAAGATACTAATCATGTCCCAACATTTAATCTTCATTTTCTCATTATTGACTACTGTAAAATATTGCTCATCTTTGATTGGATGACATTTTGTTTAACAAGATTTGGTTTCTTATCATGTGATTGGTAGCATCAGAATCAAGAATTCATTTGGTACAGTTATTTGGAGCATAACAGTGGTAAGTCATATTGTCAAACATTTATTTTCAATTGATCTCCCTAGACAGGAGTTAAAACTAACTGTATAATTCAGACTTGGCAAGTCCTTTAACAAACTGTTTATTCTCTTTACAAGATGTTTAGTTCTTTTTACAAGACTATTTGTCCTCTTTACGGTTCTCGATTAATGGAGTAATTTTATATGTAAATTTAAAATTAAGTTTAGTTGAAGCTTGGTCCATATTTTGGTCTAGTATTGCAGAGGTTAGTCGGCTAAGTTTGGTCTCCATCCGACTCCACCCTTTCCATCGCTCTGTTCTCTTTCACAAAGAAAATCTTGCGATTCTCCTCCTCTCTCGCACCACCAGTGTCGCCTCTGACTCCCCTTTCTTCCTTTCTTTTGGGCCGAAAGTGAGGATAAAGGGTCCAACAACCATCTCGGTTGTGACCCTCTATATTATAGTGGGAACAATTAACTCCCCTCCCCCTTCTAGTGTTAGGATTTTGAGTCACGACGATGAAAACATGAGCCTCCGGCTTCGGTTCAGGCTGGAGGTACCCATAGCAACAAGCCTCGTCTCCTCTTGTTGAGTGCGACATGCTACCTCAGTAAAGGCCAGTGGTTTGTCAGAATTAAGAATTTGTACTTGAATTACTTCGTAGCTTGGATCTAGGGTATTGAGGAGAGATTAGACCTGATCATGCTCTTCTCTTTGCTTGAGCGTTGCCAAGTCAGTGACTAAAGGTCTGTATATTTTGACTTCCTCATATTTTGCCTTTACTTGCCCAATTAATTCAGACATTATTTTTGCTCCTTTAGTGAGTTGCGCTATTTCCTTCTTAACTTGAAAGCATTGAAAGTTGTTGGTTTGATTGTCATATTGTTCTTCTATTGCATTCCACAGCTCTTTTGTTGTTTCATAGAATACAATATTTTCGTACACATATGGCTCCAATGAGTTGACAATCAGTGTGTGATCTTGTCCATCCCACTGATCTCGTTCTTCTTGATCTGGCCCTTTCTCCTCTTGTATTGGTTCGCTACCGTTTACAAACCCTATAAGGCCTTTGCCTTTTAGAGAGATTCTTGCAACATTGCACCATTGAAGATAATTTCTTCCATTAAGAGGAATATTGGTAAGTTTTTTAGAAGAGTTAAAATTTGATTTTGGTCTTTGTTGGTTTGATTGTGTGTTTGTCTTAGGTTCAGACATTGTTGGTTTTGATTTTGTTTACTGGTATGAGTTTTGGGGAAGCTTGGGGTCAGAGTTGCTCTCATACCATGTTAATTTTAAGAATCTTGATCAGCAGTAATAGAAATTTCTATTATTTGCTGTAAGATGATAGATGGTTCTTATATACACTCATTTACAATGATAAAAATTCTATCTAGTTGTGTCTAACGATTATATTTTAAAAAAAAACAGAAAATATGTGACTGTCCAATGGCTTTTAATATGAACCCCAACTTTTATTAATTTTCCAATAATAATCTTTGTTGAAAGAGTTATTTGTAATCTTTAACTTCATTATTTATTCGCTTAATCTTTTATTTCTCAACATCATCCATCACAAAAGATGCACAATTTTCCCACATCCAACTTTTGCTTCTCCTAATTGCAGGTGATGTAAGGTACACAATTTTCTATATCCAACTTTTGCTTCCCCTAATTGCGGGTCACAATCACATGTTTGAACAGTTATTGAATCAACTACATACCCACAGTAAATACCTTTTTATTTTTTTAATGAACCATGATGCTAAGAGAAAGTCTTAAGTCTTTGACCACAGGACAATAATGAATTAACACAATAAATTAATAATAAATGAAAATGAGGGGTTGATCTCTTACTGGCTAAACCTCTTACACGTTTCAGAAATTAGCACCTCTTTTACGTTTAACCGTTTTTGTTCAAAACGAAACGGTTAACACAAGTTTTTGTTTTGTTTATTAAATGAGACATTTAACGTAATTTTTAGTTGTTTCCTCCGTTCAAATGAAACGATAATGCAACTCAACTGTTACGTCATGTTTGTATAAAGCATCGATCTTTTCGAAGTAAAGTTACAACTTAAGAGTTAGTAATTAAATAATGTTGATATATTGCATTTTCAGTTTCTTATAAACTTTTAGTTTTAGTGTCTTTTCAGTTCATTATAGGGGTTATAGCGCTTTTTTGTTTTGTCTCTTTCTAGAATACTCTGTGTCTCTGTCTCTTCTTCTCGAGGACTGTCTGCATCATTTCTCCCTCTCTTCTCTTAACTCATAAGATAATTTCATCTTTCCTTTCTCTTAAGCTTGCTTCGCGCGCATTTTAATGTTCAATGTAGAAATGTTACTAATTAGTTTAAAATTGGAAATTATTGCTTTGTAATTAGTTAAAAAATAGTTCACTAATTAATATTAGAATGATTTCACTTTCAATTTATTCACTGATCGCTTTAATTATTCAGTTAAATTTAGAATTTTGTGTTAGGATTTAGAGTATAATCAATTATGAGTTGGCTTAGGGTTTAGGATTTAGCTATAATCACTTATGTTCATTGATTTTTTTTTTAGAAATGTTCACTATTATATAGTAATAGATCGGCCAATTATCGTAATTTGTTCACTATTTTTTTAACAAAACATATGGACCAAATAGAGAAGACCAGGCAAGTCGTCCAGATCCTACTCAGGGAGATTCATCGATACAATATCGTTTATCCTTCTTTACAGTCTGTGGCCAAGGACCTATACTGGTTAACATCAGCCCAGGCGCCCAAGAGCAAGAGCAAGGGAAAAGAACCAACGATAGTGAGCAACAAGCCAGCAAGAAAGAAGAGGAAAATACAGCCTCGGCCAACCAAGTCCAAGAGCAAGGGAAAGAAGAAAATGATGGAATTCAATGAATGGTGTGACTCTCCATCTGACAGTGACACTGACAATAAGAACTAAAAACTTTCTTTATCAAAATTAGTTAGTTACAAAATCTATTTTAAAATACAATTTCTAAAAACACAATAGTAAAAACTTTATTTATTTATTTTAGGTTCAGTAGATTGGAGACTCTTAAAGGAATATGAGGAATTGAATGATGAAGATGATAAGTCCTTTGGATGGAAGAAGTCCTGGGAGTGGAACCGAAGTTCTTGAGGGAGGACCAAGGTGTTTGTATCGAGTTTAATTCCTGACTTTTGATTTTTTTTGCATAGAGTTTATACATGAGTTTTTTGTTTGTCTAAATCCTAACTTGTTTTTTTAGTGGTGATTGGTGCAATACATTTTTTGTTGAGGAAATTGATGAAAAATAATTAAGTTAATTTTTAATGTTATGTACTTCAGTACTTCAATAATGATTAATGAGTTTATTATGTTCTAAATGCTTTTCTATTTAACGTTTTTGCAGCTTCAAAGGGAACGAAAATTAAACGTTTTAAACGTTTAACTGTCTAATTTTAGCGCAACATTTAGTGAAATACAAAATTCTTATATTAAATTAACAAAACGTTTTACGCAACTCTGTTACCATTTTCTTAAATAAAACATAAACACAACAATCCATTTGCGTATTTATTTAGTTCTTTTGACACTCCTACTATCTAGTGTAAGGAATTAGGGATTAATTGCCTACTTATTAGTATATAGGTGCAATTATTCCTTTTTAGATAAGCATGTCAATTTTACCAAAACCACGGGCAGTGAATTGGATTCATCGCACATTTCTTGTTCCCTTTCTTTCTATATCACCCCACACACGTCAACAAAAAATTCCTAGCCAGTCGTTTGCTTTTTTCTTCCTGCAATCAAGAACTTTCAAATTGCAAAACATTCAACTTTGGAAAGAAATCCTATGCTCACCAAAATAAAATTAAAAAAATAAATATTTTTCTCCCATAACACTTCCTTTGTCGTTTACCAGTACATGTGTCGGTACCTCTAGTGCTCGTTACATTACACTTGTACGTTATATTACACTTGTACCAAGAAATTAAATTCGTTGACATTGAAATATCTATATGGTAATAAAATATACAATTGCTGACGGATTGCAATATCTTATTTTTCTAATCTTTTAATCTGGATCAGCTCAATATAGATAATGAATGAATTAGTTCAATATAAAAAAAAAATCAGAATTTCACCTATGTTGATCTGTTCGTTCGTTTTTAATTCGAAAGTTCATAAATAAATAAATAACAAGCTTTTTTTCTTCAAAATAATAGCAGATTCGAACCTATTGCTAACAGGTAAGGTGCAAACGGAACGAGATCACCTGCTACGTTGTAGGTACCATTATATAAAATATGGACCTTTAATTTGCATCAAAATACACCATTTTGGGACGATCGTGTGATGCAATGCAAGAAATCCAAACTCGAAACTTTTAATAATAATAAAATTAAAAAGAAAAAAAATCGGAATGGAACAAATACCCAAAAATCACAAAATAGAACATTTGTGTTCTAAGTTCCTGGACTACGTTCGGATTTTTAGATTTCGGACTTGTTCAAAAAAGTTTCTTTAAAAGCATGTCTATTAGAAGAGTTCGAGCTGAGCGAAAGTTTTTTTCAGCTGAGTGAGCGATCGAGCGTTTAGTTGTCATATAGGAAGAGGAAAGTTTGAGAAGAAAAATTGTAATCTTTGTCACTTATCTAATTTTTTTACTTGATTGCTTGATTATATTATTTTTAAATTTTATAGTTTTTCTCATAAATAATTTGACAATATTTAATAGTAATAATTTGTACTGATTAATTGTGATTTTAAATTGTATTATGCATTGTAGCATAGCTCAACTCAAGCAAAATGATTCCAATTTATGTGTATTTTGACGGTTAAATATGAAACATGTCGTATGGTATCGAGTATAGTTGTGGCCCTAAATTGTGATATACCGACGGTTGAAAATAATTGAGAGTCAACATTCGATGAATGTTAATGCTTGGTATAACAATGTTGTTCCCTTATTTATGACTTTTGTCTAATTCTCATACGTGATGATATTGAGTGGCAAATGATATTTTCAAATGGCACAAGCAGAATTGAATAGAAGATTTGTTGAATTATATGTTGATCTAGTACCAAGTGATAGTGATAATGTTGGTAGTTTTACTAACACTTTACTGGAAACTAATATAACAATTGAGGAGCCTCTGATCGTAACTAGAGATCACATATCAATTATAGATATGATAATCCAGAGTCCCGATGCAGTTACTTATAATCTTGATGCAACTCATAATAGTCCTAACCCGACTCTTCATAACCCTTCCGAAAGACATTCAGTAATTATTGATATTAATGAGTCCACATTTGATATTCCTGAAGGCCATGAAGACGGCAACAATAATATATTACCATACGAGAAATAATGAGAAATTGAAGAAGATTACGGATACACATCTAACGAAGATGATTAAGATAATCATATTATATTTGTAACAACTAACTATTATTTTTCATTCACATCCATGTAAAGTTTGTGATGTGTTGAATTGGCTACTCATATACCTCTAGTACTGGCTGCTCGAGTATGGAGGATATCTATGAGACTCATATAGCTACTTTAAACATTTATTAGAATATTAAAAATTATTTACACACGAAAATTTAATTTATTTATTTCAATTACCAAAGTAGGTGGACTAACAATGAACTCGTCGTAACCGATATCTCCGTGATAGTAGTCGCTCCACCTCGCTTATGTACCCTCTACAGGAGACTCCTTTGGAAGCTCGGGCTCGTCATCTACCGGGATGTCCTCTACACGTTCTGACAAGTTTTCCCTCAGCATTCTCTAAAATCGAGGGTCCTGACTGACATCATCCATATGCCCTTGGCACTATAGCAAAATCTATTTTCCAAACCTCTTCACCCCCTGGGTAACGAATTTTCGGACTGCGACCACAGCATCCTTAAATGCTCACATATCATACAAAAATATAATTTTTAAAGCTTCAATCACGGAACAATAACTATTAATTTTAAACAAATAAAACCAAGAAAGATAACTCACCACTTGAGTATATACATCACTATCAGATGCATAAATTTGGATACTAGCAGGCTAGAGAGGATGAGGACGTGGTTGTGTGAGATCACTGCCATGGTGACACTCCAAAAGAATCGTCTTCATGTCATGTTCCTCGTACCACTTCATATACTCACGAGAATACCATCGCTGATCGTGCAGGCTGTCTAACGAAACATGATAATCTCGCAGTGCGGTGAAAGTGCAACATAGCAATTCCAATGAAAACCCCAGTTGTAACCCCTCAGCATACCAGCATGATCTACACTCTCCAACTATAGATGTTCATCCCAAGTTAACAGGGTCGACGACGGAACTCTTTGTCGGTAACCAAACTGTTGCATACTGTGATCAAGATAGTGGTAAGATATTATCTAGAAGTGAATCATAGGCATCCTAACCATGCAAATCTCACGATCGCGATGTATGACCGATGGTAAACACGACAATAATCATCATAAGGCTCCCAAACGATATCATAAGTGTCGCGCAATTTCTCTAAAACATCCTGAGGGTGAGATGGACCGTTATTATGAGGATTATCACCAATAATTTAGGATCCCTCCACATCCTACCATAAGGCATACACAAATCCCGATTAGGAAGACCCCATGCATCAAACTTGACCTTTCGGCCCTTCAAAGGCTGACTGACTCGAAGCCGATCCCAAGACCAAATTTGTAACAAATCTAGTGGACAGAAAATAGAACGAATCTTCGCTCAAGTGGCAGTCGATAATGAACGATACAAGTATGCCAAAACGGCACCTCCAATTGTAACTAACTGTACTATCCAAATTCTGCAAAAACTGCAGATACATAACTAGTACACAATCATCGTTTGAGCTAGGAAACACAATCCAACCGAACAAATCCATAACATAAGCTCGAGTACAGTGGTCAACCTGCTCAGGAGTGGAATTGTTCAGCATCTTACCGCACGCAGTCCGCAACCACTTCAACCTCATATTGTACCCTGAAGCAAGCCGCATTTGCTGACTCTCTCTTTAATGCACCCTACTCCATGCATCATCCTCCGAGTCTAATTAATTTCACTATTTAAACTAAAAAACTAATTTAATAATTAATTTATCAAGAACTAATTTAATACGACAAACAATTAATTTATTCAAGAACTAATTTCTCTATTTACAAGTAATTTATCAAGAACTAAAGGAAAATTACATAACAAAAAAAATCGAAACAGAGGGAAAGAGTGAGAATAACTGCTGGTGATTATCAGTGGTTGATGTCAATGGAAGAGAGAAATAGAAGAAGAGATGAAGAGTAAGAGGTGTATCAGTAGGAGAAGAAATTTGGGAAGAGAGTATTGGAGAGCGGATTTAAAACAACGTGTTCGGGATCTAAAAACTCGAATCATGTTCGAAATCGTAGAATTCAGATTCATATTCGGGATCTAAAAATTCGAACGTGATCCGAAATCTCGAATATTCTATTTTCTTAATTTCTAAAATATTTGCTTCACTCCGATTTTTTATTTTTTCATTATTAAAATTTTCTGAATCCGAATAGTTTCTTGATGTTGCGCGGTAGAAAAATAAGTCCGGTGCAATTCGGATAGGCATCACAGTCTCTGTTTGGTTGAAAATTGATTTGAGGCAAATGCTATAGGTACACTGGTACAATCATTATGTGACCCACACCACACCACGCTACACAGTACACACACTCACTCCTAGGCTTAAAGGTTCGCGTGGCTCATCTGCGTCTTGTGCAGAGAAATCGTTTATTTATTTATTTTATAAATAAATGGAGAGTTACATATATGCCCCTGCAACGTCACCAATTTATTTATGATTAAATGTCATGTCTAGTCTAGTCTCCTGGTATTGATTTGAAAATTTACAAATTACTGTTTGTAATGTCACCTTGCATTCAACCTGGTATCACGAATTTATTTTCCTTTTGTTATTAACTTATTATGAAATGAAAAATTTGGAGCATGGACGCAGTATTAAGGTGCAAACTAATCGAACACTAACGAGCTGAGTTAAGTTCAAAATCGGTTCGTTACTTAACGAATGATAACGAACGAGTTCATAACGAGTTTTTGACGAGTCAAACATGGACGAGCCACAAGCTACAAATATTTTTGATACTTTTGGACAATATGTTAATTAATATTGTGCAACTTGTACTTCAACTATTGCAGTTAGATATTAATATCTATCAATTAACTTTATATAACATTGTGATTCGTTAACGAGCCGAGCTGGACAAAGTTCAAGATTAGCTCGTTAACTTAACGAACTGATCAACTCGTATCGTTAACAACTCGAGCTGATAACGAACAAATTCATAATAATTTTTTTACGAATCAAACACGGACAAGTTACGAGGCGCAGTGTCTACTTTGAAAAATTATCGGCGCAGTGTTGAGTCACATGTCTCACCTCCCTATGAAAAGATGCGCTAATTTGGGGTCCGAATATGTTGCTCGTAAATTCCTGCTTGCTTTCCTGCTTGTCTTCGATCCGACCGCTCGATCGCTACGGACGACTGTGATTTGATTCAGGGGGCAGATGCTTTGGCCGTTAGATGAGTTTTGAACGATCCAAATCGAAACAAGCAGGAAAGCAAGCAAGAATTTACGAGCAGGAGATCCGGTTGCGCTAATTTGACTCCAACATTATTTAATAATAGAATCTAGCGTGATTCAATTTAGCGCCGATATATTTCACGCGGTGAGTCGATATTACATCGATGCTCCCAATTTTTTTCTTGCATGATAAAAATAAAAAGTCAATTTCATAATGTAAAAAAAATAGAGATTATTTGTAATAACTTTTTTAGCAAATCCTTTTTCAAATATTCACCCACAATCATGTAAGATGAAAAAAAGAAACGCACTATAACAAACTGTTCTTTGAAAAAACGGCTCCTTCCTGATACTAGAATTCTCTTCTTGAAAAGAAAGCTGCTAATACAAGGCCATTCTATGAAAGAAGGATCATGTTTAGTAATATTTCGATTTTTTTCGATTTCGCATTTTTTAAATTTTGTTTGACATAGAATTCAACCTATTTATAATAATTATAATTTCACAAATATTAGTTATACATATAGGAGGCAAAATCGAACTTGACCCAATAAATCACACGACCTGCTAAACACGAACCCGACCTAACTTAATTCAGATAAAAAATCAAACTAACTTCAAACTTGGCTCGATCTCAATTGACTTGAAGCCCAAGCCAGAACGACACTAGATAATTCGAATTCCGACCTTGTCGGCTCCAAGACGATTCAAAATTTCAACAGATGCAACGTCAAATGACTTGAAAATCGATCGAGTCTGGCCATAGATGACATTGTTGTATTAAACTATTTCTCGAATTTGTCGATTTGCAAAACTAAATTTTTATATTTAACATTTTTTTTGAAGTTTTTATTTAGATTTCAATTCAAAATAAAATAAAAAGAAAACTCAAGGACTAAGCTCAAGGATATCAAGGGATGAAGCAATCAAGCTATATCATATGCTAGGTTAACTCTACTTGAGTTTCTAATAATTTTAAATCAATAAAATTGAGTCAAAACAAACAAGATTGAAACCTAAATAATACTTTGTTGTACAATGTTATACTTCGTTACGCAACGAAGTACCAAAGAGCAATGCATAATAGTTGTGCAACAAAGTGAAATTTCCAGAGAGCTGTTTAGAAGGTCTCATACTTCTCTGTACAACGTTGTAGGAAATTCATCCTGTTGTAACAACCATTTTTAAAATCCCTTACTTCGTTGTGTAACGAATTGATTTGTTGTGTAACGAAGTAAGAAATTAAATTCAGTGCAACAGTTATATTTCTGACATATTCTGCTTTATGACTTTCCTCTTTTACAACGTTGTACAACGATGTAAAGGAAATTGATCAAAATAAAAAGTTTTCAAGCTCTATTTAAAAGGAATCATTCTTCCATTCTCCATAATCATTCTATGCACTCGGAAAAAACAAAATACCCCCATTAAATAGCTTGAAACCAACCTTGCCAAACCCCTTGCTAAAACTCTTGCTAAGACTCAATCTTATTAATCCAAAACTATTCTAAACTCTTAGAGAGATTTTTTGAAAAAAAAAATATTCTACTATTATCTATCGTGTGTTTTGTCTTTGTACTTTAGATCTAGTCTATAACCATTGTGTTGCAAGAGCAAGATTACACCTTGTGTTAGAGTTCATTCTTCTACCGATGTGTGTAAAGAAGATTGAATTCCGAAGTTGTATTTGAACTCTTTGAGTTATTGGAGTGTACCGATCTTGTTACCACAAATGCAGGAATCAGGGATTGGGGATCCGAAGACGTAGACTAGGCAGAAGGCATAGTTGAACTCTGTCAACATATCGCGCGCCTTCATTTGTTTAATCTTTGTAACTCTTCTCTATTTAATTTAATTTAATTTAATTACTTGAGAAGAATTGCTTTGTTGATTATTATGCTTTCGCAACTAGAAATTAATTAAATCAAATCGACATTTAGACTTCTCCAATTAATTGTTAGTAATTCTTTTTTGAGAAGTGTACCAATTGAATTGTTCAAATTGATTGTATAATTTAATCTAGAAATTGGAATTAGAAATTCAATCTTTGAAAAATTACAAAAAGGACCCAAGTATTTAAGTTAGGCTTTAATCACCCCAAAGTATCTACAAAAATGAAACACGACTCCACTCAGTTTTTTACAATCTAAAATTCGATCCAATATGACAAGGGTCGACCCAAAATCGACTCGATGTGACACCCAACGACTCAAAACTCGACCCGATCAGACTCAAAAAAATAATTTGAACTAAAAATATTGAACCTTGAATTATGTATTCATTTTTCAATACTTGAATATAATTTAGTTATAATATTATGAAATTCACTATACTAACAATTTTTCTAGAAATTGAGTGTTCATGAAATTATGATCCCGACGATCAAATCCATTCTGATCTGCTCATTTGTCACCTCTAAAAAATCATCGTTGGATGATTGCAATCCAACAGAATACACAAATCTTTGAAACTAGAAAAAAGCGACAATGAGTAACTCAATGTTCGGAAAAAGACAAAGACGAACAACGTAAAATCCGATCAGATCCCGTCCGACCTTATTTGAAACCCGAAAAAAGTGATACTTGATGATCTTGATGATCAATACAAATCGGAATATAAAAAAGGCGACATTGTATAACCTGAAATTTGATTCGATTTGAAACTCATAAAAGCCGACACTGGATGATCCGACCTAAAATCCCAAAAAGATTGATGTTAGATGATCAAAAACTCAACCCAATCTTGTCTGACCCAATCTGAAATCTTAAAAATTCTTACTGAAAAACAATTTGAGATCCAATACGATCTCATCCGGTCTAACCCGTAACCCATAAATATGAACGTTTGAAGATCCGAAACTCAATATAATCTCACCTAATCTAATCTGATCCAACCCATGATCTGAAGTGAAATAAACCGTCTGGATCTGATTCGATCGAACCTGTCTTAAATTCCACCTGTAGATAAACAAATGTAGCCTATTAAAAAAAGTTATACCTTGAGATCTAGATGAATAATATATTTAATTTTTTTTATATATTTTAGTATTTCACAATTCATTAGAGTTTAGCCCTGACAAACTTTCATTTAATGCCTTCATAATTAATGTGTGATATGATTTGAGTTGACATTAAATATTAGATAAAATTTGGATCGAACTTTCTGGTCACACTTTTTAAAATCGGATCGGACCGGACGGTCCAGTCGAAAAAAACCGGAACCAAGGCTTTTCCGATTCGGTCTACAGAGAAAAGCAGAAATGCAGAGGACTCGCTGAAAACCGATTTAATGCATCGATTTTATTAAAAAAACAGTGAACCGATTAGAAATAAACCCGGTTTTAACCACGATATCATCGTCTTTTCGATTCTACTCTCTGCGTATTTCACAATTTCTCTTTTTAGATGAATTTTCTGCCCTCTCTCTTCTAACCAGATTGGAATTCATCGCAAAATTTAGGAAAAATATCGAAAATGATTGAAATCATGCTGATATTATGTCGTCAAAATCTTCTCTTGATCAATAAAGACCTCCATCTCTCATACGTCATTCTTGATGCAGAAGAATTTCTCCACATTGATTTGTAGTGGTTGAAATTCAAAACAAGAGCAAATTTGTAAGCATCTTGTAATTATTAGACATTTTTGCTTGTAAATGGAACTTAAAGTTAGTTATTGTACTTGGTCAAATTTAGTCTAAATGTTGAACGTCCACAATATGTTCGATGAAATGCTCAAGTGAATTTATGCATCAATTTGCCCCTATTTTTAGGTTCCATGCTTTGGCTATTGGTGGATTTTAATTTTCTGTAAATTGATTTCTAGATATATAGTTGAAAGTAAAATGAATTTTTTTGTAATACATGCATTTGAACTTCATATGCAATAGTGTGACTGTGAACCTTTGAGCATTCTGAGACTTTAGCTCAACACCATTATAACATGGCTTTGCTCGCATAGATCAACATCACAAACTTTAAAATTCAACGAGTGTAATGTGCGTTAAATATATTAATAGGTTCATCCATCTAGAAGAAACGAAATTATTTTCATGTCAACTCCTAACGGAAACCAGTAAACCAGAAAAAATATATGTATCACATTGCAAATGATCTCAATATGGTGTCATATATTTCAATGTTCTTTTTTCATTCTTTGTTCATTAAAACTTGTGGATTAGTAGATATTTAGAAGTTAGATATAACTATCGGTTAGTGTTCGCAGACATGCTAAAGCAGCAGAATGGTTGTAGCAGTGTTGGCTAGCTATGCAATTGACTTTATTCAATGTGAAATTGATGATTTCCACAATATTTCTCGACTGGTACAAAGAAAGCAAATGGATAATTTTTTAATTGATAGATTTAGCAATATGGTTGTTGACTAATGACTGCTTTGGACAAAAAGTCGGGATAATTTTCATCTAAATTGAGTTTAAGTATATTTCTTTTTTATATATGGTCATTATGTCGGAATAATATAAGTGTTTGAAAAAATCAGCAGTTGAACTGGTTGATCCAGCGGTCCGATCAATGAACCGGTGACCCGAAGGTTTTTCGAGTCGACGTCCGGTCCGATTTTAAAAACACTGGTCACACTAGATTATCTATGTTGACACGTTGTCAACATTAGTTTTGGAGTTGTTTCTACTTCCAACATGTCCAGAGAGACGGAGAGTAAATAAGCTTGTTTTTTGTTAAACTATAACAGAGGAGATTTAGCAATTTTTATAAAATAATAATTATTGAAGAAATTATTAAATATTATTGTCAGAAATAATATAATCTCTGAGAATAAAACAACGGCTATTAAATGTAGGAGTATTAAGGCCAACGACTATTTATAAACAAGATTGTCTTATCTTTTCAAACTTTTTTTTTCAAAATTCCAAAATAACAGTTATTTAAAATAATCACTGTTGTAGCTCCACCTAGAGCAACGGTTATTTTAAATAATCGTTGCCTTTTTCGCAATCCTAAAATAAATTCCGCGTCTCTTCTTCTTCTTCTTATCTCTCTCTCCCCCCTGATCGCATTCGTCTAGCAGATCTCTTTTTTTTTTCCTTCCTTCTCTTCTCATCGCTTGGTCACCTCCACGTATAGCCACCTCCATACCTCTATGACACACAGACACACACACACAAAATTGACCGCTCTCTCTTCTTTCTTCTGACCGCTTCACCAATCTAGTACTTTTCTTCTATCACCGACGCCTCCAAATCACTAGGCCGCTCCACCTCCTTCCTCCTTCTAAGGTATTTTTTATTTTTGTAGCGAAATAATTGTGATGTATTTTTGTTTTTATCTTTAGTTAAGAATAATTAACTACTAATTTGGTTAGTGAAAGTGTTTTTTTATTGTAATGAAGTGTTTTTTGGATCTTAAATATTTTTGGTATATTGAGTTATAGGTGAAGGAGAGGTTATTTTTTTGTTTCTCCCCTGACCAACGCCTTTGATCGGGGCATGAGAATGATTTACTCTGCTAGATCATCAATGTCCTCCACAAATCTCGTGTTTTTCTCCTCTCGCTGACGATCATTGTCGTATTTTCTCCTCTCGATGTGCCTTCTCCTCTCATCGTTCCATTTGGTAAAATCTAAACCCTAACTTGAACTAAGTTGCCGTGTTAATTGAAGCTTGAATTTATAAGTTATCGTGTTTATCTATTGTCTTTATAAATTTAATCTTTAAGAATGAGTTACACAGACAAGTAATTAAGTTGGTGCTCTCAGAAACATGTTACACAGACTCTTGATTGTTGCCTATGAATTAGGCCCTTTTAGGAATGAGTTGTACACCAATAAAGTTGTACCAAGAAATTGAGATCCTCTTTTGCAATATTCGACAGACCTAACTCCGATTTTGGTTATGTGTAAGAATTCAGTTTTCTGGTAAAAAATCTAACATGAGATGTCATTTAAATTACATCAAAGAAGAAGCATTCATCTTCTTGCAATCTCTCTTGCATTTAAATTTCATGAATGACCTAGTCACAGAGAGTAGGTCCATGCAACAATTTTGCGGAGTTTGCTTGAAAAATAAATAGAAACAAAAATAAGTAACCAAATAAATACATACAATTGTAGGTCAAGAGTTTGTGAAGTTTTCTAGACAAGTTGTGCATTCCTCTAGAATTAGTTTCATTTGTATTCATTTTTCTTATTAGCTAGAGCTAAAACACATGTGACATGTATGCTTTCTATGCATTTTAAAGAATCCTTAAACTACAAAACACACAAGAAAAATAAATAAGTTAGTACAATACTTGATGATGGTGAAAAAATGAAAATCCAACAATAGAAATAAAAAAAAAATCTTATTTCACTCTAAATAGCTCTTGTGTTTCATTATAAAGAATAACTATTTAATCTATTTTTCTTTAGATGGTACTTTCTTCTTCATAGGTGAAGGATTTTTTTTCCTTTAAGATCTCTAGAAACAAAATATTTACATTGATACAAATGCATCCTCTCATGTTAGGTCCTTTTTCTTGAAACTAACCCCCTTTATTTGGTGGATCTACATGTTCCATCAGAAGAGTGGTTCAATTTCTTCGTAAACACCCTAATAGGATATCACATTTTTTTGCATCATTGTAAATTTTTAGTTTCTAAGGACCTTAAATGAACAAAAGCCTCTACTTATGAAGAAAATATGTTATCTAAGTTAAAATAAATTAAATAACATCCTCTTTATGATGACATACATGAGCTCTTTAGGGTAAAATCAAACTTTTTAATTTGTATTGTTGGACTTTCTCCATGCTTCACATATATCAAGTATTGTACTAACTTGTTCGTATTTATGTGAGCATGGTAGTTTAAGAATCCTAAGTATATAGAAAGCATACATGCCACTTGTGTTTCACCTCTAGCTAATAAGAATAATGAATGTAAATGATATCAACTCTAGAGAGGAATACACAATTTGTCTAGAAAGCTTCAAAAACTTCAGGCCCGCAACTATATGTAATTATTTCGTTACTTGTTTTTTGTTTCTATTTAGTATGCAAGCAAAATTATGCCAAATTGTTACATGGACCTACCCCTATGACTAGGTCAACTCCTTCATGATATTTAAATGCGAGAGAGATTGAAAGAAGTATAGAAAATGCATGTTTCTTCTTTGATGCAATTAAAAGGGCATCTCATGTTAGATTTTTTTTATCAGAAAACTGAACCCCTACACAACTACATAATTTCTGAAGTTAGGTTTGTCATATATTGCAAAAGAGAGGTTCAATTTCTTGGTATAAAACTTTTATGAGATCTCAATTTTTTGTATTGTTGTACAATCTTTTGTCTGTATTTATGTTTTTTTGTAGGCAGCATCTTGCGAGAGCTATTGGGTAGCGTGTTAGTTAGAGTTTCAAAGAATGGGTAGCTCAATGCATGCATTTGTTGTCTTAGCTAACAATTGACAACAAATCAAATAAGGTCAGATCTTCTGTTATATTTTTGAGTAGGAAATTGAACCCCTTCTGTTAGAGTTATCAGGTAAAAGACCTAATAGGAAATCTCGTATGTGTATCGTTGTAAATCTTTTATTTTCTAAGATAACAAATGCATATATTTGGGCTAGTTTGAGATTATGAGAAATATGCTATTCTCCACCAAGTTGTCTTAGTCCTTCTTAGTGCAAATGAAACCAACTCTACACAAGAATGCTCGAGAGAGGTATGAAGATGGATGCTTCTTCTTTGATGAAACAAATGACAAGAATTATGTTATCTATTTTGTCTCGTTATAGCTCTTCTAGTTATTTTATAGTTAGATGCTTTATTTTCATATTGTTTCTTTTTTGGTTTATTGTGATATTGAAAAGATTGTAATATGACAGTTTTATGTTGTATGTTTATATATTTAATTTGGAATATTTGTGATGATAATCATCATTCTAATGATACATTATTAGCTAGCAAAATTGAAACTAGCCATAATTTATAATCATTTAAAAAACAAAGATATAAGACAATGGTTATTTATTTGGTAAATATTGTTCTAAGTATCTTTGGCAACGGTTATTTAGTAATAACCATTACCTTAGGAGCTCTATGGCAAAGTTATTTATATGATTCAGCAACCTCTTAGACAACAATGGTTGCATAACCGTTGGAAAAAGCAATTTTTAACCATTAACATATCTTTTTTTTTGTAATAGTGTTGTTAATTATGATCTCTCCTCATCTATTTTGAACGGTTCACGTGTCATATTTTTTTTTCTTTCCTTTAAAGATACATGTGTTGTACTACAATGCAATTTAACTCTTATATTTATTTAAATTATATTATGTCACTAAGAATTTTTAATATTTGGGTGGTTAGATATGGTTTTCGTGCGATAAAATCACTTTCACGAAAATAAATTTTTTTATCGTGAATTTATCACAGAACAAACTATGGACGGAACAAAATTGTTCATTTTCTCGAAAATAGTATTAGCTTTCACAGACCGGATTCTAACTAAAGTTCAGTGATAAATCTAAAACAATTTTTTCCAGTAAAATAACAGTATTTAATAGTAAATTTTTTAGCTAAAATATGGGGTAAAGGTTTACAAAAAATTTCGATAATGCCACTTGCCATTTTTAATACCAGATTTCACAGAAATTTGGTGATAAATGATCGACACTAAAGCCCATTTCTGTAGTAATGTGAATATTGGCAGGCTGAATATATTTACAAAAGCAAAAAAAACAACAACGAAACCTTTATTCCCAAATAAATCAGGGTAGGTTAGAAATGAAACCCAATCTGAAATGAAAAAAATAATAGAAATAATAATATAATAAATAGTAAAATAGTAGTAAAAATAGAAGCATAATAGTAATGCTAATAATAATAATAATAATAATACACATTGTACAAATTATAAGTTTAAACTAGCGCTCTACGTCGTTAATCCTGGACTAAAGTCGTACAACTACAATACTACTTCTAAAATTTAGCTTGTCACGATTCTGGTATTTGGATCGCTGACTTTCATGCATTCCTATTTGACACCAACTCTTTGGATACATTCCATGTCTTTAAGTCTCTTTTTACAACTTCATCCCATGTCATTTCGGTCGACATCTACCTCTTTTTGTGCTTTCGACGCGACTTAAAACTCCACTACGTACTGGTGTATCAGAAGGCCTCCGTTGGATATGTTCATACCATCTCAAACGATGTCCCCGACCTTGTCACATATATCATCATTCCTAATGTGATTCCTTCTTGTATGCTCACATATCCACCGTAACATGCGCATCTATGCCACGCTCATCTCTTGTATGTGTTTCCCTTTAGTAACTCAACATTTTGCACCGAACAACATTGCAGGTCTGATCGCCGTCCTATATAACTTACCTTTCAATCTTTTTGGAACCTTCTTGTCGCATAGGATGTCAGATGTTTGTCGCCATTTTATCCAATCCGCTCTTATCTATGATATCTTCATCAATCTCGCCATCACTATGTAACATCAATCACAAATATCAAAAGTTGTTTGTTCTAGACATTACTTGTCCATTTAAACTGACATCTCCATCTTATGATCGTACGCAACTAAACTTGCACTTCATATACTCGGTCTTAGTCCTACTAAGTCTAAAACCTTTTGATTCTAAAGTCTTCATCCACAACTCTAATTTTCTACCTACCCCTAGCTTACTTTCGTCAATTAGGACCATCCGCAAATTCCATCTTGTGGCATTAAACTTGAAGGTTGTGTGTTTTGAAAGTTATCTTTTTGATAACACTTATGAATTGTTTATGATTTTAAATGTTATTATACATTTATGTTCCTTGAGACTGATATGTTATATCTTTAGAAGCGTTCAAGAAGATGATCATGGTCTTGAACCATAGAACTCTTTAGATGAAAGATTGTCATGTCAATTGAAAGTACATTAAAGGGAACATTATTTACCATGAAGATTGTCATGTCAATTGAAAGTACATTGTAGTTCTATAAATGTTGATAAGTGCTTAGCATTCAATGACATGAGTATATAAAATGTTGATTCTTTATATATTGAACATGACCTAACTAGATGGAGCATTATATGGATTGGTTTTGTGTCATTAATGTTTCCAATGTGTCTTTGAATCTTATATATGAGACATGTAGGTTTTTCACATGAGAAGTATATAATGTGATTACTATTAAAGTCCATTCAAATGATTGGAATGATATAGTAATTCGTTATGTACAACTTGTGCAGAAGAAATTTATATGTCAACATTATTATTGTCCCTCAAATATTTGAGTTATGATATTACTGGGCCCCTTGGTAAAGTGAAATTGTATTGCATGCAATATAACTGATGTAGTTATACTTATAATTCACTTGAGAGACTAAGAAAAGAATATAATGCAAAAATGACACGATCCTATTTTGCATATTATTTAAAATATCATGAGACAATGATAGACACAAATTAAGTGGATCAAGCACGTAACGACTATGTCGTTTGGGAGACTATAATGTAGTGATAGAACCTCTTATAGTCTATAATATAAAGTATTTTATATTATATCCCAAGATGACGTAGATTCTCTGTAAAGTCACACCAACTGAACAGAAACAACAAGTATTTTACATTTTGAATGATGTATTTAATCTCACGATGTATGAGTTAAAATGCATGTGATAAAATGTTAAAGTAATATGTAATGTAAAATGACATGCTTAGATCATAAAATAAATTTATGAGAATATATATGAATATTATTTTGTATAATGTTTGAGAGCATTATAAGAATAATAAATTAATTCATATTAGAATAATATAGTAATATTATTTACTCATAAATTAAATCCTTGCAAAATATGATTAGGGAATAACAAGAGAGTAGTCATAGTCATTTGTGTAAATAATTAACACAAGTGTTGCCCTAGGGCTTGACTATATAAATAGGTATGTTTGAGATGAAAAATGGCTTTTTCTCTCTCTTGCTACAATGAGATGAATAGTAATCTGTGAATAGTAACCCTCATTTCCCCTCTCTTGTGTGTAGAAAGAAAAAAAAAACTTCATTGTTCTTCTTTCCCTTCTCTTGCAAGGTTTAGCCACCAAATGAAATAGCTTGTTCATTGAAGATTGAAGATCTAGGTGGTTGGATCTAAGTTCTAACCTCTACATCCATCTATCTAAGGATGCTTTAAGTTGTTGTTTAGGTTCAAGGTGAACCAAGAGACAAGGGTGCTTCCATGGCCGAAGAAGGAAGACGACGGTTTTCATGAGACCTAGAAGAGGAATCGACTCCTCTCTACAAAGAGATTTGACAATCTCTTTAGGTATAACCTTTTATCCACTCTTGTGCAAGAAATAAATGTATTATTTTATGTTTTGTTGATGCACAAGAGGTGTTTGATGAAATGTCATAGTATAATCTTGCTTGCAATTGTTATATAAATAAGATCCTTTGTGTATTGTGTTAAATAGAGGCAAAAATTTTAATTTTCGTCTTCTTGAACTTACACATGAAATCCCAACAAAACTATTGTAGAAAATATGAAGCAAATTCCATCTTTCGATTCCATGATGTGGGAAAAGCTTTCGGAGTTCTTGGAATCTCTCCCAAGCCTCGCTCATTGTCTCCGCCGCCTTTTGTCGAAAGTTATGAATTTGGTGGCGCAAGGAATTGGTCTTAGAAGACGAAAAGATCGGATCTCGTCCGACCCGAACCATGACCCGAAAGTTGTCGATGCAGCCCGACCTGAAACCCGACCTGACCCGTCACCCGAAAAAGATTGACGCAACCCGACCCAAAACCCGACCTGGCCTCGCCCGACCCGACCCATGACCCGAAAGTTGTCGACGCAACCCGACCCAAAATCCGACCCGACCTCACCCGACCCGATCCCAACCCAACTATTATAAACGGTCAAACTAACCTGACCCGACTTGCCACCTCTGGGTATAACGTCATGCACACCAAAAATATTTTATTATTTTTGATGCATTTAAAAAAATTATTTGCATGTTTACTTCTTGTTTTGCATTAAAAAATCTAAAAAAAATCATAAAATCTAATTGTCTTTAGATAATTAATCTGCTAAACAACCTTTGATCGATGAGTTTGACTAATTCACTCGTCCTTAGATTGATCTTTGGTCAGGAATTTGTTGTGCTATTTTATTATATCATAAGTATTTCAAAAAGGGTTTTCTTTACCAATTTGAGTTATGGTACTTTAGTGATAGCAGTATTTGAATTAGTGAACTCGTGTTACAATGTGTAAGCCAAGTCTCAGACACGCTATGCCAATAGTTCCCGAAAGGCTTTGTGCCCGAATGAAGCTTTGCGTGAGACTCAGTAATCATTTCTTAATTGGACTTAATTGAACAAAGGTGTAAATTATGAAAAAGTGTGATATGGTTGAAGTCCTTAGAACAGATACATCCGCATATAATAAAAAAAGAAAAAAACAAAAAAAAATAAAAATGAGTGAGCCAAAAATAGACAGATGCACAATGAAAAAAGTCAATAGCACCAGACACAATTTACACCCTTGACTAAATTTTTATTTTTTCTTTCAAAGAATTTTCTGAAATTGTCTTACACTTGTAGAATTGAGGAAAATATTTCAAGATTTACTAATCTAAAATATCACGATAACTTATTGGTAAAGAAGTAAATATTTTTGCCCCGATTAGAATACTTATGGATTTGATAAAAATAGAACAATCGATTTATTTAAACTTACCAAAGATTTTAACAAAGGGCTTGTTCAGTAGCGGGTTAATAATCTCACCAAAAACATGGTTTTATTTTTACATGTAGTTTAATAATTTATTTCTTATTATTTATTTTCGTTCTATACAAAACAAAAAATTATGCTTGTGATGTGAAGAAGAACATTGAAAAATATTCGAATAGTTGAATACCAATTTGTCTTTTCAAAATATTTCAAAGATCACATGTGAAAACAAATGCGTTATGTTAGAATCTAGTTTAGATACTTGGTGTAAAATGAAATAACTAGCCCTTGGAAATTCTCGTAAGTATTTAGACTTGCTTGAGGACAAGCAATTAGGCTTGGAGGAATTTTAAAAAGCCAAATTATACATGCATTTATCTAGGGTTAAGTGTATAATTTAAGCCAAGTCTAGCATGATTCAGAGTCAAATAAATAAGTTTTATTACAAAAAGAGTTCAAGTCACTACCTTTCACTGTTTTAATACAAAAATAGGTATTTGGAGCAAAATAGACAAAATGGATGTTGGATAATTAATTGGTGCAATTCAAGTTAGAGTATCACATAATGAACCAATCCCTAATCTAAAATAATTGCAATTCAATAACAATTGCAACTCAATCAATTTACTGTTCTGACATGAATGAAAGAAATAAAGAGCGGAAGCGTATTTTACTTACTTTCCATCTCCTTTCGTTGTCTCTGGTCTTTAGCTTGATCAATATCGGAGATGTCTTGATTCTCGGAAGTCCTTCACGTCGTGCCTTTTCTCGATGAGTCCTTCCAAGCGATTTGGGGTTGCCTTTTTCTTTTCTCTAACGGTCACGAAATTCCCGACAGAGTACCAATACTTAATGGAGAGTATATGAGTGGCTATGCACAACTCATGTTCCCTATCAACAGTGAATTTCTACTGTAAACCAGTACCCCTATCGTTTGGAGACCCGAGACTTTTTATAGGGGTCTAAGTGTATCTTGGAAAAATGCCAGATTAATTATCAAATATTCACCAAATATTTGTAATTATATTCTCTCCAATTCTCATCCAAATTCTAATATTTACTGCTGTAAATATATCCACAAATTTGGTACAAAAGCTAAATTATCCAATCAGAAAGATAACGGTAGATCTAGGCAGTCAAAACATGCCTTACAGTATGTCTCTTGTGACCGCAATGAATCTCATTGCGGCTGCAATAGACTTGACAACTTCCTTCCAAGTCTCTTGCAGCCACAATGGGATCTATTGTGGCCGTAAACAATCATGCCAAAACAGCAGATTTTGTTGTCAAACTTCCCCTACTGTATTGCGGCTGCAATGGATCTTATTGTGGTCGCAATAGGTCTTCGTTTGTGCTGTTTTGCTTGGGCTTTGATCCAAATTAAGTTGGATTTAGCCCAAACAATATTTCTGACTTTACACTAAGACCGCTATATAGTTTAATTGATCATAATCAGTCCATTAATAATTATAATCAATTTGTTTTATTTCTATATGCATTCATGCCCAAAATCTTGGTGAAATACGTATAATGCCTTTAATATTAAATTAATCACCTTTTAAGGTATTTCCACATATTACTCCTCGTAAAATTAGCGACAGTGCATGGCATGTAGTAATCATATAACATGTAGTTCAAACTTAATTGACGTCTCAATTCTAACATTGGATGCTTCGGGGAAAGCTAGGATTCCAGTTGGAGCAATTGGACCATCTGCCAGGTCAATTGCGGCTGCAATCAACCTCTACAACAACTTAGCAGCAACCCCAGCATTAGTATAGTGGTAAGTATTCCCTAGTTGCTAGATATAGGTCGCAAGTATACAATCATCTATTGTAGTACTTAGGGGTCGAATCAACAGGGATAAATCAGACTTAAACTTTCAGATTTAAGCAAATTTAATTTAAGTAAAAAGAAAAACTAAACGAAAGGTTTCAGATTTGGATTGATTTGTGATTGTAAATTAAAATTGAGACTGATGTGAATTCTAACTCAATTGACAAATTGATTAGGGCTTGTTAAGATGTACTATCCACAATTGTCGATACTTATTTGGTAAATAATTTCTTGGTGTTATGAGGGTACGATTTGCAGATTTTGGTACCAAGTGATATTTATATTTAGATACCGTGTTTGCACTAGGTATGGCTTCACCTCTCGATTCTTATTTAAACTAGTCAAGACCCGTTAAGTTCATACCGTCCTAATTATCCTAAGTCATCATATTTCACCTTTCGATACTTGTACAATTCGTTAGAATAATTAGGTCAAACCGGTAATCAATAAACGTCACCTCTCGGTCCTTAGTTCGTTGGTTACCCTACTTCCTATGGTCTAGATCTAACATCCAATATTTCTATTGCAAATATTAAATCTTAAATTCAATCAATTCAAATAGAAAGCAAGTCATAAAGATAAAATATGCAATCAATTAGCGAGGTTTTGGTTTTCATATTTTGAAGGCGCAGTTAACAAGATTGGTACTAAGAGATATTTCTATGTTAATACCTTATTTAAACTAGAATAAATTTTACCTTTCGGTACTTGGTTATACTAGTCTAAATTTGTTAAGTCCTAATTGTATTCTACTTAGACAATTGTAATTCACCTCTCGATACTTCGTACAATTATCTAATTCAATTAAGTTAGTCTATAGACAATAATCGTCACCCTTCGGTACTTAGATTATCATCTACCTTGTCACTTATGGTCGGAATCTAACAATTCTATTTCTCAATTTTAGTTATTAAATCTTAAGTATGCGATTTGATCAAGATCACAATAAGCAATTAAAACAAGTACAAGTCAAAATAACAAAAATATGCAATACTTAGCCAATTAATCATTTTACTTTCTATGATCAAGGTTTAATTCTAAATCCTAGATAACAATTCATGAGATTGCAACAATTTAAATAGAAAGCAAATCATAGAGTCAAACAAAAAATAACATTACTCAAACAAGAATTTCTAAAAGAGGTACAAAGAAAGATAGAGAAAGATAGAGGTATACAATCAAATTTTCTACAAGGCTTGGGCTGTTCTTCTTATTCTTTTTCATCTCTCTCTTTCTGTGAAAATCCTAAGTTTACTCTCTGTTAACTGATTGAAATTCGTGATATGGTTGTCCTATAACTACAGGTATTTACAAGGAACAAAAATCCTCAAAATAGAATTCTAAAACTAGCATTTTGTGCATGTGCAAGTCTCTTGCGGGAGCAATAACTCCTCTTGCGACCACAATCTCTACCACGTTCTGCATGTTCTACTGTGTCTGCAATAATGGCTCTTGCGCTCGCAATGGGCTTGAGTGGGAATTGCCATGTCTTTGGAAGTGGTCTGCCAACTTGTATTGCAGCCGCAAGGATATACCTTGCGCCCGCAATAAAACTGGGATTGCTGCTAAGTTGTTGTAGAGGTTGATTGCGGTCGCAAGGATGGTTCCTACGGCCGCAATCGATCTGGTAGATGGTCCAGTTGCTCCAACTTGAATCCTAGATTGCCCCGAAGCATTCAATTTTGTTCATTTTTCTCCAAATACCTGTTTTTGCTTTAAAACACTGCAAGGTAATGACTTGAACTCTTTTTGTAATAAAACTTATTTATTTGACTCTAAATTATGCTAGATTTGGCTTAAATTACACACTTAACCCTAGATAAATGCATGTATAATTTGGTATTATCAGACACACTCTCCGAGCATAACCTTACAATCTACGCAAGCTCGTTTGTCCTCTCTCCTAGTAAGAACACAATCGATCTGGCTCGAGTGTTGGCCACTGCTGAAGGTAACTAAAGTTGTTTTCTCCTTTATGATTCCTATCACCATATCCAAATCCCATGTGCACTCCTTCGAAAACTCACTAGTTGTACCAACATGACTGTTGAAGTCTCCTCCTATAAAAAAAACTTTTTGTCGCTAGGCACACCTCTAAGTATCTCTTCTAGATCTTCCCAAATTTGTTTCTTGACGTTCTCACACAAACTTATTTGTGGGACATATGCACTAATGATGTTTAAAACTAATTTGTCAACGACCAACTTGACTAGGATAAGTCGATCTCCTTGTCTCCTAACGTCGCCAACTCCGTTCTTGAGGTCCTGGTCAATTAAGACGCTTACTCCATCCTACTTTATTTTGTACCTATGTACCATAGCGTAAAATCAACATTTTCTACCTCCTTCACCTTCTGACCCGTCCATTTAGTCTCTTGAACGTATAAGATATTTACACATCTCTTAATCATTGTATCAATTAACTCTCATAGCTTATCCGTTAAGGATCCTACATTCCAACTACCCAGACGGATCATATTATCCTCGGTTTGCTTCCTTACCCCTCGCACTCGTCGAGTAAAATGCATAGACCCTTGCTCATTTGTCATTATACCCGAGCGACGATGTAGCGTGTCACTAAGGAAGTGACTTCCCGACCCTTGCACATTTAAGAGGGTTACGCCCCAACTAAAGTCTATTGGATTTCATTTTCATGAGAGTGACTAAAATTTTTTACTTCGACTCGTCAAGTTTATCACAACCTTCTATTTTTCGGACTTCAAACCGGCTATGCTGAAACAACACAGACAAAATTAGATTGAATATATTTGACATAACTTATTTATTATAAGTAAAGACAAAAGAAATGGTGATCTAGTTTTTCCATAACTCCAAAAGTATTATATTTATGTAGTTGAAAATTTGGTGATGCAAGAGAAAGAAACAGGATATGTACCCCCACTCATGAGATTATGACAGTTATTATATTAAAATTAGTATTAATCAGTAATAACCACATAGTGACGCTTAATTACCTGCTTATCTTATTGGAAAACATTACTCAGTTTATTGATATATTCAATCAACGTCTCTAATTTTTACGCCAGAAAGATAGTTTGAAAGACAACAAAAAGGATGGCGTATGAACAAAGGGAACAGAAATTGGTTCTCACTAACCAACAAAGTTATACCTCACTTCTTTTGACAGTGCATTGTATTAATTAATATAATAAAATGCAACTAGGAAAATGTTACATTGGATCAGACAAATCTGTGGGCAGGTGGTGTTCTTTCAATTTAAAATTTTGGCCTTATTACACGCGTTTTACATTTGGTCATTCAGAAAAAATATTTTGTGGCATGGTAATGTGTTGGTGCTTGATTTTTTGAAAATGTAAAATTTAATGTACTTTTAATTATTTTTGTAGCGAAAAATGAGTTTTAATGATATTTTAGTGAATTTTAGTGAGTTTGTGTTCGAACTTGACCTCAATCTTAGTGTCCGGACTTAGTTATGTCCGAGCTTAAAAAGTCTCTAAATCCGCTCCTGATTGAAGGCATACAATGTACAAAAATCATATCATTTACCCACAAAAAAACATCATAACATCTTTAAAAATTTCTTCGGTAATACTCAAAATGAAATCTGCTAAATCCATGTCTAAAAAAATACAATTATTAGGTGCCACTTAAAATGTTTTAATGATATATCATAACAACAGTACTTTACTACACTAGCAATTGATGTTTACAAAAATGCACTAGCACATCAAGTTTTAATAAGAAATATTTAAATTAATTTAACTGTTCAATTAACGAAATAAAACTAAATGTTCAGTGTTGATATTTCATAGGCTAAATCTAGTATTTACTTCCGACTTTTATGGTACATTCAATTCTTGTAATACATATATTTGAAAAATATTATTAGAAAAGATATTAAAATTAAAGATGTACTCACAGTTATTATGATATGACTTGTATAAAATTTGAGTCAGATTGAAAAATATTTAGCCTTCCATGGAATAATTTTAAGCTTTTAAAAGTGGAGTTTAATGTTATTTGATGACACAACCAATGAAATTTCAAATTGACTACTCAAATTTAATTTATACACATGCTATCTAAACAATAAAAAAGTATCTATGATTTTGTTTTGTAATGTGAATAACATGTCTCAAATACACGCACGCACACACAATGACACAAATGATGCCATACTTTTCTAATACAAGTTTGGCATGAGATTTTCTTCATTAACTGTATCGTTGAACTGAATTCTTACCTAATTCAGCAAGAAATGCATGATTGCTCAAAATATTCGAAGGAGATTGACATTAACAAGGTTATTAAAGAACTATAAATAAACTCCCCAACCTAACTACCTACCTCAAATTTATGTGATTACAATGCACATATCTAATTAGAAATGCGATTTGTCAAGTCTTATCTAGTGTAGTGGTAAAACACAAGACTTTTATGTGAGAGATCTGAGATTCAAGCCTCGGCAGAGACAATTTTAGGGAGGGTTTTCAAGTTTGTTTTCTAATTTTTTTGTGGGTGTGTGTTGTAAGCCTACGAACAATGAATCAAAAAAACATTAGAAATGCGATTGACAGTGAGATCATATACAACACATATATAAATAAGAAAAGGATTGCGATGGCAGGGTTAGTAAATTGAAAACAAATGATTCATGGTCTGCAAATCAATGGGCATCACATAACAGATAAGAAACATAATTGAAGAATATATAATGAGCATGGCTAAAATAATATGCATATTACATTTCATTTTGTACTATGCATATAGATATAGGTCATTAAATTAAGATTTAAGTTTCTCAATAAATTCTTCATATGAAAATATTGTAGGAAATCAAATTTCGTGATTTTTAGAGCTTTCTAGCTATTTTTTAAATATTTTTTAAAAACAGTCCAGATTTAATACTACAAAAGTGTCATTTCTGAACTGTTTTTAAAAAATATTTAAAAAATAGCAAGAAAGCTCTAAAAATCACGAAATTTTATTTCCTACAAGATTTTGATATGAATAATTTATTGAGCAACTTAAATATCAATTTAATGACCAAATTAAATACAAATGGGCGCATAATACGTTATGTGGTGTACTATGCATATTATTTTAGCCATGCTCATATATAATAGGATATTATAAATCTCTTTTTAGAACTGCAGGTAATATTTCAATTTCTTTGGATGTGGACTCTTGAGAAGATAGAGATAAGGTCACTATTGATCAGGTTGAGAGTCTTATAAAACCTTTTACTGAGGACGAAATAAAAAATGGTATCTTCTCATCAGCATGTGAATAAGCACCAGACTCAAATGATTTCATCTTTTCTTTCTATCATAAATACTGAAATGTATTGAAAGATGATATAGTTGAATTGTTAAATAAATTCTACACTTTAGAATTAAATGTGTCAAGGTTGAATAGGATTGTAGCTAGTGTGGTTAAAGATGTTGAATGCTGCAGAGATAAAACAATTTATACATATCTTTTTTAATAGAGTAAATATAATTGTCATTCATATTAGCGTCCTTCTTACGCGTCCCTTACTCAAATGCAATGACAAATTATTTTTAATTCTTTGTATAAATATTTTTATTGAACAAATGCAATGATAATATTTTTTGAGTATAAAGACTTATATTAAAAAAATATAAAGACTACTACATTTGAGTATAAAGATTTATATGAAAAGCGTATAAGGGAGCTTGTAAGGGGGACAGTTAGTCGCTTCCTTTTTAATAATTGAAGCTATAAGATAATAATCAAAATATTGACAAGTATGCTGGAGCATGTTGCTACAAATTAAATAGATCAATCACAAGTTGTATTTATGAATGATAGATACATTATAAACAATATAGTGTGTGCAGAAGAGATTATTCACTTCACAAAAATACACAAATTAGAGAGACTGGTTTTGAAAGTGGACCTAGAAAAAACTTATGATATGATTAATTGGGATTTTTTATTTGATATGATGGAAAAAAGAGCTTTCCTAGGAAAATGAATTGAATGAATTAAATTACTTTTGGAAAATGGAGAAATGTGTATAATTATAAATGGTACTTACTCCAATTATTTTGAGATAGAAAAAGGCTAAACTAAGGAGATTCTTTGTCTCCATTGTTGTTCAACTTAGTTCTGATACATTGAATATTCTCGTGAAGCTTTTAAAGGAAGTAAATTCGCTAATTGATATAAATAAGAACTTGACATAACAACAAATAGGATGCTAACAATTAATGATTGAAGTTTGTATGCTAATCATTTTCTACAAATTATAAAATAAATTTCTCAATACATGGGCGATTTCTATAAAACTGGTGCTAACGATTAGACCTTATCAACAAGAGATCGATTTTAAAACTAACTTTGCAATACATTGGCCATTCCGTCGGAGAATAAAACGCATTTCTCGAGAAAATCCACTTTAAGAAATGAGATATTTTAATTAATTCCACATGATCTTTGCGGGTAGTTAAGTTGAATTTTTCATGCCAAAGGAAGTCAAAGATAAGATGGAGAAATGTAACTGCAAGTCACAGGTGATTTTGTAATGTATATTACATGAAACAAAGATGGAAGCGAGCTTTGGCATTATCTAGTTTTGTCTTGATCAGGATTTTTGTAGTTATTTCTAGAAGTTTGACAAGTGGCCTTACAAGAAAATACAAACTGTATATATCAAATGGCCCAAGTTATAAGTTCAGCCCATTAGGCCAGGTTTTAAATTGAACAAAATTTAAATGGGCCCAATAAAAAGTGTGAAGATCTTCTATTATTAGTTTTACACTTGCACATAGTGTCGGTTACAGGAGATGTGTCATGTCATCATTTCGAGTAATTTGCAAAAATGGCAAAAAGAAGAAGAATAAAACAAAAGTTCGGCTATAATTGACAATTCATAAGTTTTTGGTTTGCACAGTATAATTGTTGAAGAGTGAGGTCCATAGAGTGCACGAGGAGAGAAATTTCTCAATAAAACACAGTAGAGTTGATACTTGATACTGTCTTGTTGGTGATGTACAATTCCTAATTGATTTAACACGAAATAATATGGTTTTACTAACAGTTTTAGTAGTACTATTTACTTGATTTTCTTTCAGTTTCTATGCTTGTTATATTTCACTGGTACATGGCCTGAATTCCTGGCTATACCAGTGGACAGTACTAACACTTCAAAAAATAATTGTGGGTAAGAATTTTCTGGAAAAGTGCAAGGAAATCTGTAGGATTCTCAAGTTTACTTTCTTTTCACTGATCTTTGTTGTTGCGTGTAGACGATTCAATTGGGTATTATTAGAAGTAGGTTGGACACAAATGAACTGGGACTTGTAAATATATGCTTCTATAGTTTAACAAAATTAATCGCTATTCCATAAGATACTTTATTTAAAAAAAATAAAATTCTGTCATTTACATATTTATAGCAATCTTTCTAGTATTAGCATTTAAATTGCTCGTTTAGCATCCAATACAATTAGGAAGAATAACAATAAGAGATTAAATTAAAGTGATGAACTACAATTCATATGTGGTCCAATCCTTGTTGTCTTATTGGGCAGGGGCATGGAAGGGAGAACTCTATTCTGTCATGGAAAAGTGGATCAAGAACTTTGGCCATAAGGAAGAGCAGTTGAAGATAGAAGATGATCAGCAAGAAGAAGCAAAAGTGGATGAAGGGATGCAATTGGTGCTGTTGGATGAAACACTGTGGTTGAACAGGGCTGTTGATGCAGTTGTATGATTAACAACCTGTCCTTTTATTTTACATTTACTGTTTTTTTCTAATGTTCTATTCTGCATCATATACTGGATGCAATGTGGTGTTGTCTTTAGTTTTGTCAGATTTAGTTAACTGGGCGATGTTGTGGTGTTGTCTACATGTCTAACAGTGAATGAATAGATAGAACAGGTGCACTGGTATCTAAGATGACGGTACCAATGCAGAAGTTTGATTTTTTTTTTTATTTGAGTCAGTAGTTATGTCTCTCGGAGTGAGACAACTGTTTGTTTGTTCGTTATTATGCTTCCTTTTATTAAAAGAAGCGGTAGGGCGCTCCCTACTTTTTTCAAAAAAAAATAATCATATGGTCCAGCTTGAACCACTTCTATTAGTACCAACTGGTACCATGTTTGATAGGAGCAGTTCAGGACTTTTTGAACTAATTCTATTAGTAGCAACTGGTACGATGTTTGATAGGGCAATACAGGCCTTTTTTAACTACTACTAATACCAACTGGTACGATGTTTGATAGGAACAATACAGGCATTTTTTAACTACTTTTATTAGTACCAACTGGTACCATATTTGATAGGAACAGTACAGACCTTTTTGTCTATGTAGGTCCCATTGAAGCTCAGTAGCATGCAACTTTTGAGGAAATAAGCAGCAGTATCATAAAACAACAAAAAAATGTGTTTCTCATAAGCATGGAAAATCTTGAAATTAAATTATTTGGTGGAGATGTAAATAGACCTAGTTCTAGGAAGACAGGAGCATGTGTGAGCACTTAACCTATTAACTCCACTTCATATACATAGTCTTATCTATACTCATATCGACTACTCAACTAACGCAATCAAGCATCATTTATTTCCATCAGAAAAGAAAGATAGTGAAATTTGATAGTGGTGTTGAATGACAAATTAATGATTCAGAGAATATATCCTACCAAATAACCTCCTGCTTAAACTTTATGGTCACCATGCATGATGCATGTTGTTCTACCTTACTCAACAAAAACATCTCCATAAAGAAAATATAATAAAAGAGGCTCCATACTTCCTTTCCTAATCTAATGATCAAATCTTGTACTGAAATGGTTTGATAGTGAGGTTGCACCTTTAGTTAGTTTTGAATTTTGAAAATTGCCTTTTCACTTAAGTGCTTGATTGATATTGGATTAGCATCATGTTGGCTGTGCTTTCTAAGCAAGATCAGAATTGCTTAGACTTTCTTTCTGTTCTGAAATGCTTCTATTGGGGAATGCCTAGTCCAGATGTGATAATTTTACAGCAATTTTTTTAGTATTTTTTAGTAAAGATCAACAAAGGATACGATCTAGGTCGAATTGAAATCATGTAAAAGGGCTTGCTATCCGGTACAACCTTTAAAATATTTCAATTTTATAAATTATCTTAGGCTACTATAGTATATATCATTATTCCCCTTATCTGTGGCTTTAGGCAAAGGTAACATGTTAGACAGCACAGACAGAAAGAAAATCATTGATATGATTCAATAATTGCAGTTTAGTCGACTTTAAAAAAAAGTGAAAAAACACAGAAGAGAGAGAGTTCCAGTAGGCACGTATGGTAGGGTCTGAATCGAACAATTTAGCCTTCAATTATATTGAAATTTGCAAAAGTAGTTGACTTGAGTGCCTTTTTTTCTGCATTATGAGGGGTATGCTCAATTAAAGCTTCAATTAAAGCTAACAATCATACTGGTGGTTAGTACTATATATATTTCTTTATGTACGCACTATGCATTGTTCAATAAATAAAAAACAAACAAACAAAGTTTGTGGCTTAAATTTTAAAACAACTTTGAACAAGGGAACAGAAAGAATGCTCCATTTCACATATATATGCAATCTAAGAAACATTGTCAGCTCATTTGAGGTCTTAAATAGGTCCAAATAAAAGAAAAAGGAAAAATGTATTTCGTGATATTGGCAAATAACTAGACGACAATACAGGAAGCAATAACATACATAACTTACACAAAGTTGAATTATGCCTTTCAGATTCAAATTAAACTTACATAAAGGGTGGTTGCCTCCGTACGTATATCAAAATATTACATGTACCTTCAAAGATGTCATTTTTAGTATTTAAGTGCAATAGGCTTCTGAAACAAAATAACAAAGTTGATAAACAGAAAAAAATGCCGTCTTAAAATGTGTTTCTTGGGATGATTAGAAAACAATAATCAAATATTAAAAATAAATGTTATGTCTCAAATTTTTCATTAGCCGACAAAACTTAGTAACAAAGTTAAAGAGTAAAAAAAGGTGTCAAAAGCAAATCACTAATAAGGGGGGAGAATCCAATTCTCTATTTAATTAACTGCCCCCAAATATCACTTAAACTACCTTATTATAAAAAATAAAAAATAAAAATTGAAAAAGTAGTATGGCCACCCACGGCCACAATAGCATCCCCAACCAACCTATTTTGTCTCACACTCTCATAACATATCTCTTATATACATAAGTCCCTATTTCCTGCACACTTCTCCTCTTTGCGTACCTTAAAAACAAATCCTCAACCCCTGCAATTAATAACACAGTGAACACCATAGTACTTGAAAAATGGAGACAGAATCAGCAAAGTGTGAGTGTTGTGGCCTAAACGAGGAATGCACCCAAAACTACATTGTCGAGGTAAAGTCCAATTTTGGTGGTAAATGGTTATGCGGTCTCTGCTCTGAAGCGGTACGAGATGAGGTGGCAAGGAGGAAAAAAAATGGAGATGACAGTTTAGAGGAGGCTGTGAATGATCACATGTCATTTTGTCGAATGTTCAAGTCTAATCCCGCCATTCGAGTTGCTGAAGGAATGCGACAGATGCTAAGAAAAAGGTCGAATGCAACTAAAGTATAGTTCATATATGTGCTATCTTTGACTAGGAGTTGAAACTGGATGTTATTTTGCTGCCTTTCTTAACAGTAATTTTTGGGGGAGGAGTTGGGAGGATTAATATGAGATTTCTGGTGGAAGAGATTTTAATTATTTTTTGTAAGTGCTGTGATTGACTGTTAAGTATACAGTTGCTCACTTGGTCTGATATACAAAAATATTCTAAAGAGCACTTTAGCAATTTCACATGAGACATTTGTAATTTTACTGATAAAACTTGAAGCAACTATTTTGTTTTTGGTTCAAGAGAGTAGTTTATATGACTGCATATGCAGGTGCCAGGTGGTAATCAAATAACGTACCATACCATTGTTTCTTCAGGTTCAGTACATTGTTATTATCTCACTTCTGTATCTTAAGTTCCCAAACTGAAATTTGTTCCCCTTAAGTTCCCAAACAAGGAATATATTGTCATACTGTTTACTGGTTTGAGTTGGATTTCGCATGTGGATTTGTTCATCCGATGGAACTCGGCTTCTTTGTAAAGTGTGTTATGGGTGCAAGAATTTTTATCTTTCTCATTTCCCTGTTGGATTTCTGTTTCTCAAGAGAACTTAAATTATTCTCACTTGCCATAATACTATGTATCCAATCCAATCCAATCAGAAATTTCACTACGGAAGATAGGGAAACATGAGACCAGTATTTCATGAAAGTGCAATTTTTTTTAATCTAAGCCCTCCAGCTTAACAATTTGAAAGTGATAGGAACTAAAGATGGATTATCAAAGTAGGTTTCTGTTATTTATAGGAATCACTAATTTGATCAAGAACCTACCAATGACATTGCCTGTGTACTTTTGAATTTGCTAATCAAAATGAATCAGATTCCAACATAGTTAGTTTGTTTTTCTGCAATAAAAGATGCAGCTTGTACTTCTATAGTATTAGAACAACTTAAAGCCAATTATGGAGGAACTTTATGAACTTTGTGGATACTTGTTCTCCCTATTTCCATTTATTTCCGTTAGAGGAAACGATAATTTTTAGGGGGGATATAATGAATGTGGGTGGTTACAGATATCTAGTTGAAACTATGTTTTTTTAAAACTATGTTTTTAATACAGCGAAACAACTTAAGTCTATAATTTTTAGAGTAAATATAACGTCCCCATCCTCCTGCCCCCCTTATGTGCCTCGGCGTTCAAAAGTTTCTTCATATGTGAACGTCGTATCAGATCTCCTCTCAACGCGACTTCATCACCACTGCATCCCCCGACCAGCTTCTTCCTTCGGTGGCGAGGCTGATGCAGAGGTAGACGATCTCCCTCTCACTAGAGGAATTCATGCCAGTACATATCTATGGACTAAAAATGAAAAATGGCACATCGTTTGTTGCACAAGCTCTGAGAATTCTCCTTCCTTTTCTTCACCCCCTCATATCAAGATCGACTACAATATGTTCTCTTGTAGAAACCCCGGTGCACTGGAGAATCCAACTCGTCCGGGGATGAAAGCAGCTGGTTCAACACTGATGAGGAGTACAACTACGACACCTATGGAAACTTCTCTATAACTAGTGATGCAAGAGAAAGGAACTGTTTTGCCGTGTCGAAGGTATTGGCCGATCCGAGAGGGGATTTCAGGCAGTCGATGGTTGAAATGGTGGCACAAAATAGGATATATGATGTCGAGGAGCTGAGGAGGTTGTTGCAATGCTTTCTTTCGTTGAATGATCGCCGCCACCGACAAACAATTTTATCTTCATTTGTTGATGTCTGGTAGCAATAGTAACAATTATTTGCATTTACTTCTTATTTCTTCTTATAATTGAGTATTGGTGTGCTTCCGCAAGTCATTATACTAGGACAAGCAAGTCTCTATATTGTGACAATCAAGTCTTTATATTACAACAGACAAATCTTTACATTTAAAAATGTAGCAAAACTGCTGCAAAATTGGAACCTGCAAGTCTGTATATTAAGACAAGCAAATCTCTATATTGTGACAATAAGTCTTTATATTACATCAGACAAATCTTCATATTTAAAAATGCAGCAAAACTGTTACAAATTTGGGACAAGCAAGTCTCTATATTTCAACAGACAAGTCTTTATATTTTATAAATGCAGCAAAATTACAACAAAACTGAACCTTCAAGTCTTTATATTAGAACCATCAAGTTCATATTTTGTGACAATCAAGTATTTATATTATAACAAACAAGTCTTTATTTTTAGAACAGCTGCAAAATTGCAGCAAAATTGTGGCAAAATTGCAGCCAATTGTAGCCAAATTGCAACAAAATTGAATTAAATATGCATGTAATATAAAGACTTGTACGTGCGACTATTAAGACTTTGTATGATTTATATAAAGACTAGGATGCACTACTATTAAGACTTCATATAATTTATATAAAGACTTGGACGCGCAAAGTGTTAATTTGCAGCAAATTACAGTCAAATTGGAGCAAAAAATGCAACAAATTTCAGCGAAATTACAGTAATCTTATTAACATGTAACATAAAAAGGGAGGGCTTGTGGACAGTATTGAGTGCAATTTGCCATAAAACTGCACCAAACTTTACAAATTTAAGAACTTGTGTATTAATTAATGGCAAAAAGACAATTTTTGCATGAATTAATAACAGCAGTATTATTTAGTGCAGCTATTAATAGCGGAGCTATTAATAGCAAATAGCACAACAGAGTGGAGAGGAATTAATTGGTCAATGGCTGAATTAATGGCGGTAATGAGTTAGTAGGCAATAATTAGTGATTTAATGATAAGAGTAGTTAGGGGAACGTGTAAGGAAGACTTGTAAGTGAGGATGTTAGCAGCTTCCTAATTTTTAATATAGAGAAATAACTTAAAGAAAAAAAAAAAACTAGTCTTAAACACAGTTGCTAAGAGCAATGCTCTTCATATAGAAGACACGGATTCAAAATTCAGTGAAAGCAAAATGTTACAGAGAATTTTAGATCAAATTTGAATGAGAGCTAATAGATAGATAAGCAATTCGATATCATTATTCAATATGCGATTGTTATTCATGTTATTTTATTATGAAAAAGTGCTATGCATGTTAAGCGCTTAATTTGTTATGCATATTAAACGACTAACATGCATAATAAATTTTTTGAACAAAACAACATACAATTAAACTGAAATAACAACATAATAAAACGTGTAACATACATAACAAATGCGTATCGAATAGTGATATCGAATATATATCGTCCGAACATTTTCTAATTTGAATTAGACTTAAGTGACAAAATTTCTCTTTTCTATTAAAAAATAATGCCAATTATAGAGAAAACTTACGAGTACTTGTTTCTTTCTTTAATTTCCTTAGAAGAAATGAGAATATTTGTGTGAAAGAATATAATATATTTTGAGAGCTGCGCTTGATACGTTTGATACGTGAACACAGACGATATGCGCCACGACTTAGCTAGACGCAATATATGTGTGGATGAAAATGTTGTGATGCTACAAATGTCATTTGACAACTCAACTTGGCGTGTACGTGGATGCTTGCAACTTATAAACATCGCACATAAGTATGGCTGTCTAACGTGATCGTTGATCACGGAAATTCTCTCTCCCGTTTGCGTTTCGTTTTTGAAACGATTAATTGTTTTCTTTCCGTTTTCGTTTTGTCAAGGAAACGAAATAAAATTTTGGTTGCGCGATCATTCCTATACTTTTAAACGATCAAACGATTTGAACAACCAGTAATTAACTACAATTGATTAACTTTAATCTAATGGACAGAAAGTCAGAAATCATCGTGTGGCAACTTTCCAGCTTATTCGAACAAAATGAAATCACTAATAGTGGGACGTACAGAAAAATTTATCAATAAAATGGAATGATATTTTGATAGTTCAAACATCCAAATACATAAAATATAGTGATAACATCCATAAAAATTAATTTCATACTGCACAAAATGAAATCACTAATAGTTACCTTCGACAACAATCTGAATATCTGATCACCTTGATTTTACCCTATTTCTTTCTTTCTGTCTTGTGGTTTCAGGTTTCTCTTTCAATCTGTGTTTCTTCCTCTCTTTCAATATGTGTTTCTTCCCTGTCGCAATTCTAATATATAACCAAGTCATCAAATCTTGGTCGACGATATGGCAACAAACGAGATTGGTACGAAATTGATACTATACTGATACAAAATTTGATACAGCAGTATCTACAGTCAACAGATCTGGAAAAAGGGAAATCCAGGAGAGATGGCTGATGGCTCGCAATCCTTTTTTTTGCAAGAGAGAGATTTGCGGCGGCAGAAAGAGTAGAGGATTGAATTGAGGATCTGAATGTTGGATTGCCTCTTTTGAACTCGTAGAATGGGTAAACAAAAATGACAAACAAAACGAAAACGAAAGGTTGCTCTGTCATTTTCG
>CAXKVX010000662.1:0-281260 GCA_964058865.1 Eleocharis quinqueflora | reverse complement strand
ACACTTCTCATAGAAGTATAAGTGCTTTGTGGTTTTTTCTTGAATGATTATCACCAATAAATGAAGTACAATGATTAGAAACCATTCTCCTATAAGTATAAGTGTTGTGTGGTATTTTCTTGAATGATTATCACCCAAAAATGAAGTACTTTTATTATAAACACTTCTCATAGAAGCATAAATGCTTTGTGGTGTTTTCTTGAATGGTTACAACCCTTAAATGAACTACTCTGAATATAAACATTCTCATAGAAGTATGAGTGCTTTGTGGTATTTTCATGAATGGTTATCACCCATAAATGAAGTACTCTGATTAGAAATACTTCTCATAGAAGCAGAAATGCTTTGTGGTGTTTTCTAGATTAGTTATCACCCATAAATGAAGTACAATGATTAGAAACTCTTCTCATAGAAGTATAAGTGCTTTGTGGTATTTTTTTGAATGGTTTTCACCAATAAATGAAGTACATTGATTAGAAACAATTCTCGTAGATGCCTAAATGCTTTGTGGTGTTTTCTTGATTGGTTACTACCCATAAAAGAAGTACTCTAGTTAGAAACACTTCTCATAGAAGCAAAAGTGATTTGTGGTGTTTTCTTGAATGGTTATCACCCATAATTGAAGTAGTTTGATTAGAAACACTTCTCATAGATGTCTAAATGCTTTGTGGTGTTTTCTTGATAGGTTACTACCCATAAAACAAGTACTCTGATTAGAAACACTTCTCATAGAAGCATAAGTGCTTTGTGGTGGTTTCTTGCATAGTTATCACCCATAAATGAAGTACTTTGATTAGAAACACTTCTCAAAGAATTACAAATGATTTGTGGTGTTTTCTTGATTGGTTAACTCCCATAAATGAAGTACTCTGATTAGAAACACTTCTAATAGAAGCATAAGTGCTTTGTGGTGGTTTCTTGCATAGTTATCACCCATAAATGAAGTACTTTGATTAGAAACACTTCTCAAAGAATTACAAATGATTTGTGGTGTTTTCTTGATTGGTTACTACCCACAAATGAAGTACTCTGATTAGAAACACTTCTCATAGAAGCATAAGTGTTGTGTGGTATTTTCTTGAATGATTATCACCCAAAAATGAAGTACTTTGATTATAAACACTTTTAATAGAAGCGTAAATGCTTTGTGGTGTTTTCTTGATTGGTTACAACCCTTAAATGAACTACTATGAATATAAACACTTCTTATAGAAGAATAAGGGCTTTGTGGTGTTTTCATGAATGGTTATCAACCATAAATGAAGTACTCCATTAGAAATACTTCTCATAGAAGCATAAATGCTTTGTGGTGTTTTCTAGATTAGTTATCACCCATAAATGAAGTACTCTGAATAGAAACTCTTCTCATAGAAGTATAAGTGCTTTGTGGTATTTTTTTGAATGGTTATCACCAATAAATGAAGTACATTGATTAGAAACAATTCTCGTAGATGCCTAAATGCTTTGTGGTGTTTTCTTGATTGGTTACTACCCATAAAAGAAGTACTCTGATTAGAAACACTTCTCATAGAAGCAAAAGTGATTTGTGGTGTTTTCTTGAATGGTTATCACCCATAAATGAAGTACTTTGATTAGAAACACTTCTCGTAGATGCCTAAATGCTTTGTGGTGTTTTCTTGATAGGTTACTACCCATAAATGAAGTACTCTGATTAGAAACACTTCTCATAGAAGCTTAAGTGCTTTCTGGTGTTTTCTTGAATGATTACCACCAATAATTGAATTAAACACATCTGAAACACATCTCGTAGTAGCATAAGATGCTTTGTGGTGTTTCTTTAATGGCTACCACCCGTAAATGAAGTACTCTAATCAGAACCATTCAGAAATTAAGTACTCGGAAAATAAGCACATAGTGTAGTATTCTATGCTTATTCATGGTGTTTTGGTGAATGGTTACAATACTTAAATGAAGTACTCGAAGAAAAAACTCCCCTTATAGTAAGATATGATGCATTGTGGAGTTTTCTAGAAAGTTTACAACTCATAAAGGAAGTACTTTGATCAGAAACACTTCTCATAGAAGCAGAAATGCTTTGTGGTGTTTTCTTGATTAGTTATCACCCATAAATGAAGTACTCTGATTAGAAACTCTTCTCATAGAAGTATAATTGCTTTGTGTTATTGTTTTGAATGGTTATCACCAAGAAATGAAGTACATTGATTAGAAACAATTCTCGTAGATGCCTAAATGCTTTGTGGTGTTTTCTTGATTGGTTACTACCCACAAATGAAGTACTCTGATTAGAAACTCTTCTCATAGAAGTATAATTGCTTTGTGTTATTGTTTTGAATGGTTATACCAAGAAATGAAGTACATTGATTAGAAACAATTCTCGTAGATGCCTAAATGCTTTGTGGTGTTTTCTTGATTGGTTACTACCCACAAATGAAGTACTCTGATTAGAAACACTTCTTATAGAAGCATAAGTGTTGTGTGGAATTTTCTTGAAGGATTATCACCCAAAAATGAAGTACTTTGATTATAAACACTTTTCATAGAAGCGTAAATGCTTTGTGGTGTTTTCTTGATTGGTTACAACCCTTAAATGAACTACTATGAATATAAACACTTCTTATAGAAGAATAAGGGCTTTGTGGTGTTTTCATGAATGGTTATCATCCATAAATGAAGTACTCCATTAGAAATACTTCTCATAGAAGCAGAAATGCTTTGTGGTGTTTTCTAGATTAGTTATCACCCATAAATAAAGTACTCTGATTAGAAACTCTTCTTATAGAAGTATAAGTGCTTTGTGGTATTTTTTGAATGGTTATCACCAATAAATGAAGTACATTGATTAGAAACAATTCTCGTAGATGCCTAAATGCTTTGTGGTGTTTTCTTGATTGGTTACTACCCATAAAAGAAGTACTCTGATTAGAAACACTTCTCATAGAAGCATAAGTGCTTTGTGGTGGTTTCTTGCATAGTTATCACCCATAAATGAAGTACTTTGATTATAAACACTTCTCATAGAAGTATGTGTGCTTTGTGGTATTTTCATGAATGGTTAACACCCATAAATGAAGTACTTTGATTAGAAATACTTCTCATAGAAGCATAAAGTCTTTGTGGTGTTTTCTTGATTGGTTACTACCCATAAAAGAAGTACTCTGATTAGAAACACTTCTCATAGAAGCAAAAGTGATTTGTGGTGTTTTCTTGAATGGTTATCACCCATAATTGAAGTAGTTTGATTAGAAACACTTCTCATAGATGTCTAAATGCTTTGTGGTGTTTTCTTGATAGGTTACTACCCATAAAACAAGTACTCTGATTAGAAACACTTCTCATAGAAGCATAAGTGCTTTGTGGTGGTTTCTTTCATAGTTATCACCCATAAATGAAGTACTTTGATTAGAAACACTTCTCAAAGAATTACAAATGATTTGTGGTGTTTTCTTGATTGGTTAACTCCCATAAATGAAGTACTCTGACTAGAAACACTTCTCATAGAAGTATAAGTGCATTGTGGTGTTTTCTTGAATGGTTATCACCAATAAATGAAGTACAATGATTAGAAACCATTCTCCTATAAGTATAAGTGTTGTGTGGTATTTTCTTGAATGATTATCACCTAAAAATGAAGTACTTTGATTATAAACACTTCTCATAGAAGCATAAATGCTTTGTGGTGTTTTCTTGAATGGTTACAACCCTTAAATGAACTACTCTGAATATAAACACTTCTCATAGAAGTATGTGTGCTTTGTGGTATTTTCATGAATGGTTAACACCCATAAATGAAGTACTTTGATTAGAAATACTTCTCATAGAAGCAGAAAGTCTTTGTGGTGTTTTCTAGATTAGTTATCACCCATAAATGAAGTACTCTGATTAGAAACTCTTCTCATAGAAGTATAAGTGCTTTGTGGTATTTTTTTGAATGGTTTTCACCAATAAATGAAGTACATTGATTAGAAACAATTCTCGTAGATGCCTAAATGCTTTGTGGTGTTTTCTTGATTGGTTACTACCCATAAAAGAAGTACTCTAGTTAGAAACACTTCTCATAGAAGCAAAAGTGATTTGTGGTGTTTTCTTGAATGGTTATCACCCATAATTGAAGTAGTTTGATTAGAAACACTTCTCATAGATGCCTAAATGCTTTGTGGTGTTTTCTTGATAGGTTACTACCCATAAATGAAGTACTCTGATTAGAAACACTTCTCATAGAAGCATAAGTGCTTTGTGGTGGTTTCTTGCATAGTTATCACCCATAAATGAAGTACTTTGATTAGAAACACTTCTCAAAGAATTACAAATGATTTGTGGTGTTTTCTTGATTGGTTACCTCCCATAAATGAAGTACTCTGATTAGAAACACTTCTCATAGAAGTATAAGTGCTTTGTGGTTTTTTCTTGAATGATTATCACCAATAAATGAAGTACAATGATTAGAAACCATTCTCCTATAAGTATAAGTGTTGTGTGGTATTTTCTTGAATGATTATCACCCAAAAATGAAGTACTTTTATTATAAACACTTCTCATAGAAGCATAAATGCTTTGTGGTGTTTTCTTGAATGGTTACAACCCTTAAATGAACTACTCTGAATATAAACATTCTCATAGAAGTATGAGTGCTTTGTGGTATTTTCATGAATGGTTATCACCCATAAATGAAGTACTTTGATTAGAAATACTTCTCATAGAAGCAGAAATGCTTTGTGGTGTTTTCTAGATTAGTTATCACCCATAAATGAAGTACAATGATTAGAAACTCTTCTCATAGAAGTATAAGTGCTTTGTGGTATTTTTTTGAATGGTTTTCACCAATAAATGAAGTACATTGATTAGAAACAATTCTCGTAGATGCCTAAATGCTTTGTGGTGTTTTCTTGATTGGTTACTACCCATAAAAGAAGTACTCTAGTTAGAAACACTTCTCATAGAAGCAAAAGTGATTTGTGGTGTTTTCTTGAATGGTTATCACCCATAATTGAAGTAGTTTGATTAGAAACACTTCTCATAGATGTCTAAATGCTTTGTGGTGTTTTCTTGATAGGTTACTACCCATAAAACAAGTACTCTGATTAGAAACACTTCTCATAGAAGCATAAGTGCTTTGTGGTGGTTTCTTGCATAGTTATCACCCATAAATGAAGTACTTTGATTAGAAACACTTCTCAAAGAATTACAAATGATTTGTGGTGTTTTCTTGATTGGTTAACTCCCATAAATGAAGTACTCTGATTAGAAACACTTCTAATAGAAGCATAAGTGCTTTGTGGTGGTTTCTTGCATAGTTATCACCCATAAATGAAGTACTTTGATTAGAAACACTTCTCAAAGAATTACAAATGATTTGTGGTGTTTTCTTGATTGGTTACTACCCACAAATGAAGTACTCTGATTAGAAACACTTCTCATAGAAGCATAAGTGTTGTGTGGTATTTTCTTGAATGATTATCACCCAAAAATGAAGTACTTTGATTATAAACACTTTTAATAGAAGCGTAAATGCTTTGTGGTGTTTTCTTGATTGGTTACAACCCTTAAATGAACTACTATGAATATAAACACTTCTTATAGAAGAATAAGGGCTTTGTGGTGTTTTCATGAATGGTTATCAACCATAAATGAAGTACTCCATTAGAAATACTTCTCATAGAAGCATAAATGCTTTGTGGTGTTTTCTAGATTAGTTATCACCCATAAATGAAGTACTCTGAATAGAAACTCTTCTCATAGAAGTATAAGTGCTTTGTGGTATTTTTTTGAATGGTTATCACCAATAAATGAAGTACATTGATTAGAAACAATTCTCGTAGATGCCTAAATGCTTTGTGGTGTTTTCTTGATTGGTTACTACCCATAAAAGAAGTACTCTGATTAGAAACACTTCTCATAGAAGCAAAAGTGATTTGTGGTGTTTTCTTGAATGGTTATCACCCATAAATGAAGTACTTTGATTAGAAACACTTCTCGTAGATGCCTAAATGCTTTGTGGTGTTTTCTTGATAGGTTACTACCCATAAATGAAGTACTCTGATTAGAAACACTTCTCATAGAAGCTTAAGTGCTTTCTGGTGTTTTCTTGAATGATTACCACCAATAATTGAATTAAACACATCTGAAACACATCTCGTAGTAGCATAAGATGCTTTGTGGTGTTTCTTTAATGGCTACCACCCGTAAATGAAGTACTCTAATCAGAACCATTCAGAAATTAAGTACTCGGAAAATAAGCACATAGTGTAGTATTCTATGCTTATTCATGGTGTTTTGGTGAATGGTTACAATACTTAAATGAAGTACTCGAAGAAAAAACTCCCCTTATAGTAAGATATGATGCATTGTGGAGTTTTCTAGAAAGTTTACAACTCATAAAGGAAGTACTTTGATCAGAAACACTTCTCATAGAAGCAGAAATGCTTTGTGGTGTTTTCTTGATTAGTTATCACCCATAAATGAAGTACTCTGATTAGAAACTCTTCTCATAGAAGTATAATTGCTTTGTGTTATTGTTTTGAATGGTTATCACCAAGAAATGAAGTACATTGATTAGAAACAATTCTCGTAGATGCCTAAATGCTTTGTGGTGTTTTCTTGATTGGTTACTACCCACAAATGAAGTACTCTGATTAGAAACTCTTCTCATAGAAGTATAATTGCTTTGTGTTATTGTTTTGAATGGTTATACCAAGAAATGAAGTACATTGATTAGAAACAATTCTCGTAGATGCCTAAATGCTTTGTGGTGTTTTCTTGATTGGTTACTACCCACAAATGAAGTACTCTGATTAGAAACACTTCTTATAGAAGCATAAGTGTTGTGTGGAATTTTCTTGAAGGATTATCACCCAAAAATGAAGTACTTTGATTATAAACACTTTTCATAGAAGCGTAAATGCTTTGTGGTGTTTTCTTGATTGGTTACAACCCTTAAATGAACTACTATGAATATAAACACTTCTTATAGAAGAATAAGGGCTTTGTGGTGTTTTCATGAATGGTTATCATCCATAAATGAAGTACTCCATTAGAAATACTTCTCATAGAAGCAGAAATGCTTTGTGGTGTTTTCTAGATTAGTTATCACCCATAAATAAAGTACTCTGATTAGAAACTCTTCTTATAGAAGTATAAGTGCTTTGTGGTATTTTTTGAATGGTTATCACCAATAAATGAAGTACATTGATTAGAAACAATTCTCGTAGATGCCTAAATGCTTTGTGGTGTTTTCTTGATTGGTTACTACCCATAAAAGAAGTACTCTGATTAGAAACACTTCTCATAGAAGCATAAGTGCTTTGTGGTGGTTTCTTGCATAGTTATCACCCATAAATGAAGTACTTTGATTATAAACACTTCTCATAGAAGTATGTGTGCTTTGTGGTATTTTCATGAATGGTTAACACCCATAAATGAAGTACTTTGATTAGAAATACTTCTCATAGAAGCATAAAGTCTTTGTGGTGTTTTCTTGATTGGTTACTACCCATAAAAGAAGTACTCTGATTAGAAACACTTCTCATAGAAGCAAAAGTGATTTGTGGTGTTTTCTTGAATGGTTATCACCCATAATTGAAGTAGTTTGATTAGAAACACTTCTCATAGATGTCTAAATGCTTTGTGGTGTTTTCTTGATAGGTTACTACCCATAAAACAAGTACTCTGATTAGAAACACTTCTCATAGAAGCATAAGTGCTTTGTGGTGGTTTCTTTCATAGTTATCACCCATAAATGAAGTACTTTGATTAGAAACACTTCTCAAAGAATTACAAATGATTTGTGGTGTTTTCTTGATTGGTTAACTCCCATAAATGAAGTACTCTGACTAGAAACACTTCTCATAGAAGTATAAGTGCATTGTGGTGTTTTCTTGAATGGTTATCACCAATAAATGAAGTACAATGATTAGAAACCATTCTCCTATAAGTATAAGTGTTGTGTGGTATTTTCTTGAATGATTATCACCTAAAAATGAAGTACTTTGATTATAAACACTTCTCATAGAAGCATAAATGCTTTGTGGTGTTTTCTTGAATGGTTACAACCCTTAAATGAACTACTCTGAATATAAACACTTCTCATAGAAGTATGTGTGCTTTGTGGTATTTTCATGAATGGTTAACACCCATAAATGAAGTACTTTGATTAGAAATACTTCTCATAGAAGCAGAAAGTCTTTGTGGTGTTTTCTAGATTAGTTATCACCCATAAATGAAGTACTCTGATTAGAAACTCTTCTCATAGAAGTATAAGTGCTTTGTGGTATTTTTTTGAATGGTTTTCACCAATAAATGAAGTACATTGATTAGAAACAATTCTCGTAGATGCCTAAATGCTTTGTGGTGTTTTCTTGATTGGTTACTACCCATAAAAGAAGTACTCTAGTTAGAAACACTTCTCATAGAAGCAAAAGTGATTTGTGGTGTTTTCTTGAATGGTTATCACCCATAATTGAAGTAGTTTGATTAGAAACACTTCTCATAGATGCCTAAATGCTTTGTGGTGTTTTCTTGATAGGTTACTACCCATAAATGAAGTACTCTGATTAGAAACACTTCTCATAGAAGCATAAGTGCTTTGTGGTGGTTTCTTGCATAGTTATCACCCATAAATGAAGTACTTTGATTAGAAACACTTCTCAAAGAATTACAAATGATTTGTGGTGTTTTCTTGATTGGTTACCTCCCATAAATGAAGTACTCTGATTAGAAACACTTCTCATAGAAGTATAAGTGCTTTGTGGTTTTTTCTTGAATGATTATCACCAATAAATGAAGTACAATGATTAGAAACCATTCTCCTATAAGTATAAGTGTTGTGTGGTATTTTCTTGAATGATTATCACCCAAAAATGAAGTACTTTTATTATAAACACTTCTCATAGAAGCATAAATGCTTTGTGGTGTTTTCTTGAATGGTTACAACCCTTAAATGAACTACTCTGAATATAAACATTCTCATAGAAGTATGAGTGCTTTGTGGTATTTTCATGAATGGTTATCACCCATAAATGAAGTACTTTGATTAGAAATACTTCTCATAGAAGCAGAAATGCTTTGTGGTGTTTTCTAGATTAGTTATCACCCATAAATGAAGTACAATGATTAGAAACTCTTCTCATAGAAGTATAAGTGCTTTGTGGTATTTTTTTGAATGGTTTTCACCAATAAATGAAGTACATTGATTAGAAACAATTCTCGTAGATGCCTAAATGCTTTGTGGTGTTTTCTTGATTGGTTACTACCCATAAAAGAAGTACTCTAGTTAGAAACACTTCTCATAGAAGCAAAAGTGATTTGTGGTGTTTTCTTGAATGGTTATCACCCATAATTGAAGTAGTTTGATTAGAAACACTTCTCATAGATGTCTAAATGCTTTGTGGTGTTTTCTTGATAGGTTACTACCCATAAAACAAGTACTCTGATTAGAAACACTTCTCATAGAAGCATAAGTGCTTTGTGGTGGTTTCTTGCATAGTTATCACCCATAAATGAAGTACTTTGATTAGAAACACTTCTCAAAGAATTACAAATGATTTGTGGTGTTTTCTTGATTGGTTAACTCCCATAAATGAAGTACTCTGATTAGAAACACTTCTAATAGAAGCATAAGTGCTTTGTGGTGGTTTCTTGCATAGTTATCACCCATAAATGAAGTACTTTGATTAGAAACACTTCTCAAAGAATTACAAATGATTTGTGGTGTTTTCTTGATTGGTTACTACCCACAAATGAAGTACTCTGATTAGAAACACTTCTCATAGAAGCATAAGTGTTGTGTGGTATTTTCTTGAATGATTATCACCCAAAAATGAAGTACTTTGATTATAAACACTTTTAATAGAAGCGTAAATGCTTTGTGGTGTTTTCTTGATTGGTTACAACCCTTAAATGAACTACTATGAATATAAACACTTCTTATAGAAGAATAAGGGCTTTGTGGTGTTTTCATGAATGGTTATCAACCATAAATGAAGTACTCCATTAGAAATACTTCTCATAGAAGCATAAATGCTTTGTGGTGTTTTCTTGATTAGTTATCACCCATAAATGAAGTACTCTGAATAGAAACTCTTCTCATAGAAGTATAAGTGCTTTGTGGTATTTTTTTGAATGGTTATCACCAATAAATGAAGTACATTGATTAGAAACAATTCTCGTAGATGCCTAAATGCTTTGTGGTGTTTTCTTGATTGGTTACTACCCATAAAAGAAGTACTCTGATTAGAAACACTTCTCATAGAAGCAAAAGTGATTTGTGGTGTTTTCTTGAATGGTTATCACCCATAAATGAAGTACTTTGATTAGAAACACTTCTCGTAGATGCCTAAATGCTTTGTGGTGTTTTCTTGATAGGTTACTACCCATAAATGAAGTACTCTGATTAGAAACACTTCTCATAGAAGCTTAAGTGCTTTCTGGTGTTTTCTTGAATGATTACCACCAATAATTGAATTAAACACATCTGAAACACATCTCGTAGTAGCATAAGATGCTTTGTGGTGTTTCTTTAATGGCTACCACCCGTAAATGAAGTACTCTAATCAGAACCATTCAGAAATTAAGTACTCGGAAAATAAGCACATAGTGTAGTATTCTATGCTTATTCATGGTGTTTTGGTGAATGGTTACAATACTTAAATGAAGTACTCGAAGAAAAAACTCCCCTTATAGTAAGATATGATGCATTGTGGAGTTTTCTAGAAAGTTTACAACTCATAAAGGAAGTACTTTGATCAGAAACACTTCTCATAGAAGCAGAAATGCTTTGTGGTGTTTTCTTGATTAGTTATCACCCATAAATGAAGTACTCTGATTAGAAACTCTTCTCATAGAAGTATAATTGCTTTGTGTTATTGTTTTGAATGGTTATCACCAAGAAATGAAGTACATTGATTAGAAACAATTCTCGTAGATGCCTAAATGCTTTGTGGTGTTTTCTTGATTGGTTACTACCCACAAATGAAGTACTCTGATTAGAAACTCTTCTCATAGAAGTATAATTGCTTTGTGTTATTGTTTTGAATGGTTATACCAAGAAATGAAGTACATTGATTAGAAACAATTCTCGTAGATGCCTAAATGCTTTGTGGTGTTTTCTTGATTGGTTACTACCCACAAATGAAGTACTCTGATTAGAAACACTTCTTATAGAAGCATAAGTGTTGTGTGGAATTTTCTTGAAGGATTATCACCCAAAAATGAAGTACTTTGATTATAAACACTTTTCATAGAAGCGTAAATGCTTTGTGGTGTTTTCTTGATTGGTTACAACCCTTAAATGAACTACTATGAATATAAACACTTCTTATAGAAGAATAAGGGCTTTGTGGTGTTTTCATGAATGGTTATCATCCATAAATGAAGTACTCCATTAGAAATACTTCTCATAGAAGCAGAAATGCTTTGTGGTGTTTTCTAGATTAGTTATCACCCATAAATAAAGTACTCTGATTAGAAACTCTTCTTATAGAAGTATAAGTGCTTTGTGGTATTTTTTGAATGGTTATCACCAATAAATGAAGTACATTGATTAGAAACAATTCTCGTAGATGCCTAAATGCTTTGTGGTGTTTTCTTGATTGGTTACTACCCATAAAAGAAGTACTCTGATTAGAAACACTTCTCATAGAAGCATAAGTGCTTTGTGGTGGTTTCTTGCATAGTTATCACCCATAAATGAAGTACTTTGATTATAAACACTTCTCATAGAAGTATGTGTGCTTTGTGGTATTTTCATGAATGGTTAACACCCATAAATGAAGTACTTTGATTAGAAATACTTCTCATAGAAGCATAAAGTCTTTGTGGTGTTTTCTTGATTGGTTACTACCCATAAAAGAAGTACTCTGATTAGAAACACTTCTCATAGAAGCAAAAGTGATTTGTGGTGTTTTCTTGAATGGTTATCACCCATAATTGAAGTAGTTTGATTAGAAACACTTCTCATAGATGTCTAAATGCTTTGTGGTGTTTTCTTGATAGGTTACTACCCATAAAACAAGTACTCTGATTAGAAACACTTCTCATAGAAGCATAAGTGCTTTGTGGTGGTTTCTTTCATAGTTATCACCCATAAATGAAGTACTTTGATTAGAAACACTTCTCAAAGAATTACAAATGATTTGTGGTGTTTTCTTGATTGGTTAACTCCCATAAATGAAGTACTCTGACTAGAAACACTTCTCATAGAAGTATAAGTGCATTGTGGTGTTTTCTTGAATGGTTATCACCAATAAATGAAGTACAATGATTAGAAACCATTCTCCTATAAGTATAAGTGTTGTGTGGTATTTTCTTGAATGATTATCACCTAAAAATGAAGTACTTTGATTATAAACACTTCTCATAGAAGCATAAATGCTTTGTGGTGTTTTCTTGAATGGTTACAACCCTTAAATGAACTACTCTGAATATAAACACTTCTCATAGAAGTATGTGTGCTTTGTGGTATTTTCATGAATGGTTAACACCCATAAATGAAGTACTTTGATTAGAAATACTTCTCATAGAAGCAGAAAGTCTTTGTGGTGTTTTCTAGATTAGTTATCACCCATAAATGAAGTACTCTGATTAGAAACTCTTCTCATAGAAGTATAAGTGCTTTGTGGTATTTTTTTGAATGGTTTTCACCAATAAATGAAGTACATTGATTAGAAACAATTCTCGTAGATGCCTAAATGCTTTGTGGTGTTTTCTTGATTGGTTACTACCCATAAAAGAAGTACTCTAGTTAGAAACACTTCTCATAGAAGCAAAAGTGATTTGTGGTGTTTTCTTGAATGGTTATCACTCATAATTGAAGTAGTTTGATTAGAAACACTTCTCATAGATGCCTAAATGCTTTGTGGTGTTTTCTTGATAGGTTACTACCCATAAATGAAGTACTCTGATTAGAAACACTTCTCATAGAAGCATAAGTGCTTTGTGGTGGTTTCTTGCATAGTTATCACCCATAAATGAAGTACTTTGATTAGAAACACTTCTCAAAGAATTACAAATGATTTGTGGTGTTTTCTTGATTGGTTACCTCCCATAAATGAAGTACTCTGATTAGAAACACTTCTCATAGAAGTATAAGTGCTTTGTGGTTTTTTCTTGAATGATTATCACCAATAAATGAAGTACAATGATTAGAAACCATTCTCCTATAAGTATAAGTGTTGTGTGGTATTTTCTTGAATGATTATCACCCAAAAATGAAGTACTTTTATTATAAACACTTCTCATAGAAGCATAAATGCTTTGTGGTGTTTTCTTGAATGGTTACAACCCTTAAATGAACTACTCTGAATATAAACATTCTCATAGAAGTATGAGTGCTTTGTGGTATTTTCATGAATGGTTATCACCCATAAATGAAGTACTCTGATTAGAAATACTTCTCATAGAAGCAGAAAGTCTTTGTGGTGTTTTCTAGATTAGTTATCACCCATAAATGAAGTACTCTGATTAGAAACACTTCTTATAGAAGCATAAGTGTTGTGTGGAATTTTCTTGAAGGATTATCACCCAAAAATGAAGTACTTTGATTATAAACACTTTTCATAGAAGCGTAAATGCTTTGTGGTGTTTTCTTGATTGGTTACAACCCTTAAATGAACTACTATGAATATAAACACTTCTTATAGAAGAATAAGGGCTTTGTGGTGTTTTCATGAATGGTTATCATCCATAAATGAAGTACTCCATTAGAAATACTTCTCATAGAAGCAGAAATGCTTTGTGGTGTTTTCTAGATTAGTTATCACCCATAAATAAAGTACTCTGATTAGAAACTCTTCTTATAGAAGTATAAGTGCTTTGTGGTATTTTTTGAATGGTTATCACCAATAAATGAAGTACATTGATTAGAAACAATTCTCGTAGATGCCTAAATGCTTTGTGGTGTTTTCTTGATTGGTTACTACCCATAAAAGAAGTACTCTGATTAGAAACACTTCTCATAGAAGCATAAGTGCTTTGTGGTGGTTTCTTGCATAGTTATCACCCATAAATGAAGTACTTTGATTATAAACACTTCTCATAGAAGTATGTGTGCTTTGTGGTATTTTCATGAATGGTTAACACCCATAAATGAAGTATTTGATTAGAAATACTTCTCATAGAAGCATAAAGTCTTTGTGGTGTTTTCTTGATTGGTTACTACCCATAAAAGAAGTACTCTGATTAGAAACACTTCTCATAGAAGCAAAAGTGATTTGTGGTGTTTTCTTGAATGGTTATCACCCATAATTGAAGTAGTTTGATTAGAAACACTTCTCATAGATGTCTAAATGCTTTGTGGTGTTTTCTTGATAGGTTACTACCGATAAAACAAGTACTCTGATTAGAAACACTTCTCATAGAAGCATAAGTGCTTTGTGGTGGTTTCTTTCATAGTTATCACCCATAAATGAAGTACTTTGATTAGAAACACTTCTCAAAGAATTACAAATGATTTGTGGTGTTTTCTTGATTGGTTAACTCCCATAAATGAAGTACTCTGACTAGAAACACTTCTCATAGAAGTATAAGTGCATTGTGGTGTTTTCTTGAATGGTTATCACCAATAAATGAAGTACAATGATTAGAAACCATTCTCCTATAAGTATAAGTGTTGTGTGGTATTTTCTTGAATGATTATCACCTAAAAATGAAGTACTTTGATTATAAACACTTCTCATAGAAGCATAAATGCTTTGTGGTGTTTTCTTGAATGGTTACAACCCTTAAATGAACTACTCTGAATATAAACACTTCTCATAGAAGTATGTGTGCTTTGTGGTATTTTCATGAATGGTTAACACCCATAAATGAAGTACTTTGATTAGAAATACTTCTCATAGAAGCAGAAAGTCTTTGTGGTGTTTTCTAGATTAGTTATCACCCATAAATGAAGTACTCTGATTAGAAACTCTTCTCATAGAAGTATAAGTGCTTTGTGGTATTTTTTTGAATGGTTTTCACCAATAAATGAAGTACATTGATTAGAAACAATTCTCGTAGATGCCTAAATGCTTTGTGGTGTTTTCTTGATTGGTTACTACCCATAAAAGAAGTACTCTAGTTAGAAACACTTCTCATAGAAGCAAAAGTGATTTGTGGTGTTTTCTTGAATGGTTATCACCCATAATTGAAGTAGTTTGATTAGAAACACTTCTCATAGATGCCTAAATGCTTTGTGGTGTTTTCTTGATAGGTTACTACCCATAAATGAAGTACTCTGATTAGAAACACTTCTCATAGAAGCATAAGTGCTTTGTGGTGGTTTCTTGCATAGTTATCACCCATAAATGAAGTACTTTGATTAGAAACACTTCTCAAAGAATTACAAATGATTTGTGGTGTTTTCTTGATTGGTTACCTCGCATAAATGAAGTACTCTGATTAGAAACACTTCTCATAGAAGTATAAGTGCTTTGTGGTTTTTTCTTGAATGATTATCACCAATAAATGAAGTACAATGATTAGAAACCATTCTCCTATAAGTATAAGTGTTGTGTGGTATTTTCTTGAATGATTATCACCCAAAAATGAAGTACTTTTATTATAAACACTTCTCATAGAAGCATAAATGCTTTGTGGTGTTTTCTTGAATGGTTACAACCCTTAAATGAACTACTCTGAATATAAACATTCTCATAGAAGTATGAGTGCTTTGTGGTATTTTCATGAATGGTTATCACCCATAAATGAAGTACTTTGATTAGAAATACTTCTCATAGAAGCAGAAATGCTTTGTGGTGTTTTCTAGATTAGTTATCACCCATAAATGAAGTACAATGATTAGAAACTCTTCTCATAGAAGTATAAGTGCTTTGTGGTATTTTTTTGAATGGTTTTCACCAATAAATGAAGTACATTGATTAGAAACAATTCTCGTAGATGCCTAAATGCTTTGTGGTGTTTTCTTGATTGGTTACTACCCATAAAAGAAGTACTCTAGTTAGAAACACTTCTCATAGAAGCAAAAGTGATTTGTGGTGTTTTCTTGAATGGTTATCACCCATAATTGAAGTAGTTTGATTAGAAACACTTCTCATAGATGTCTAAATGCTTTGTGGTGTTTTCTTGATAGGTTACTACCCATAAAACAAGTACTCTGATTAGAAACACTTCTCATAGAAGCATAAGTGCTTTGTGGTGGTTTCTTGCATAGTTATCACCCATAAATGAAGTACTTTGATTAGAAACACTTCTCAAAGAATTACAAATGATTTGTGGTGTTTTCTTGATTGGTTAACTCCCATAAATGAAGTACTCTGATTAGAAACACTTCTAATAGAAGCATAAGTGCTTTGTGGTGGTTTCTTGCATAGTTATCACCCATAAATGAAGTACTTTGATTAGAAACACTTCTCAAAGAATTACAAATGATTTGTGGTGTTTTCTTGATTGGTTACTACCCACAAATGAAGTACTCTGATTAGAAACACTTCTCATAGAAGCATAAGTGTTGTGTGGTATTTTCTTGAATGATTATCACCCAAAAATGAAGTACTTTGATTATAAACACTTTTAATAGAAGCGTAAATGCTTTGTGGTGTTTTCTTGATTGGTTACAACCCTTAAATGAACTACTATGAATATAAACACTTCTTATAGAAGAATAAGGGCTTTGTGGTGTTTTCATGAATGGTTATCAACCATAAATGAAGTACTCCATTAGAAATACTTCTCATAGAAGCATAAATGCTTTGTGGTGTTTTCTAGATTAGTTATCACCCATAAATGAAGTACTCTGAATAGAAACTCTTCTCATAGAAGTATAAGTGCTTTGTGGTATTTTTTTGAATGGTTATCACCAATAAATGAAGTACATTGATTAGAAACAATTCTCGTAGATGCCTAAATGCTTTGTGGTGTTTTCTTGATTGGTTACTACCCATAAAAGAAGTACTCTGATTAGAAACACTTCTCATAGAAGCAAAAGTGATTTGTGGTGTTTTCTTGAATGGTTATCACCCATAAATGAAGTACTTTGATTAGAAACACTTCTCGTAGATGCCTAAATGCTTTGTGGTGTTTTCTTGATAGGTTACTACCCATAAATGAAGTACTCTGATTAGAAACACTTCTCATAGAAGCTTAAGTGCTTTCTGGTGTTTTCTTGAATGATTACCACCAATAATTGAATTAAACACATCTGAAACACATCTCGTAGTAGCATAAGATGCTTTGTGGTGTTTCTTTAATGGCTACCACCCGTAAATGAAGTACTCTAATCAGAACCATTCAGAAATTAAGTACTCGGAAAATAAGCACATAGTGTAGTATTCTATGCTTATTCATGGTGTTTTGGTGAATGGTTACAATACTTAAATGAAGTACTCGAAGAAAAAACTCCCCTTATAGTAAGATATGATGCATTGTGGAGTTTTCTAGAAAGTTTACAACTCATAAAGGAAGTACTTTGATCAGAAACACTTCTCATAGAAGCAGAAATGCTTTGTGGTGTTTTCTTGATTAGTTATCACCCATAAATGAAGTACTCTGATTAGAAACTCTTCTCATAGAAGTATAATTGCTTTGTGTTATTGTTTTGAATGGTTATCACCAAGAAATGAAGTACATTGATTAGAAACAATTCTCGTAGATGCCTAAATGCTTTGTGGTGTTTTCTTGATTGGTTACTACCCACAAATGAAGTACTCTGATTAGAAACTCTTCTCATAGAAGTATAATTGCTTTGTGTTATTGTTTTGAATGGTTATACCAAGAAATGAAGTACATTGATTAGAAACAATTCTCGTAGATGCCTAAATGCTTTGTGGTGTTTTCTTGATTGGTTACTACCCACAAATGAAGTACTCTGATTAGAAACACTTCTTATAGAAGCATAAGTGTTGTGTGGAATTTTCTTGAAGGATTATCACCCAAAAATGAAGTACTTTGATTATAAACACTTTTCATAGAAGCGTAAATGCTTTGTGGTGTTTTCTTGATTGGTTACAACCCTTAAATGAACTACTATGAATATAAACACTTCTTATAGAAGAATAAGGGCTTTGTGGTGTTTTCATGAATGGTTATCATCCATAAATGAAGTACTCCATTAGAAATACTTCTCATAGAAGCAGAAATGCTTTGTGGTGTTTTCTAGATTAGTTATCACCCATAAATAAAGTACTCTGATTAGAAACTCTTCTTATAGAAGCATTAGTGTTGTGTGGAATTTTCTTGAAGGATTATCACCCAAAAGTGAAGTACTTTGATTATAAACATTTTTCATAGAAGCGTAAATGCTTTGTGCTGTTTTCTTGATTGGTTACAACCCTTAAATGAACTACTATGAATATAAACACTTCTTATAGAAGAATAAGGGCTTTGTGGTGTTTTCATGAATGGTTGTCATCCATAAATGAAGTACTCCATTAGAAATACTTCTCATAGAAGCAGAAATGCTTTGTGGTGTTTTCTAGATTAGTTATCACCCATAAATAAAGTACTCTGATTAGAAACTCTTCTTATAGAAGTATAAGTGCTTTGTGGTATTTTTTGAATAGTTATCACCAATAAATGAAGTACATTGATTAGAACCACTTCTCGTAGATGCCTAAATGCTTTGTGGTGTTTTCTTGATTGGTTACTACCCATAAAAGAAGTACTCTGATTAGAAACACTTCCCATAGAAGCATAAGTGCTTTGTGGTGGTTTCTTGCATAGTTATCACCCATAAATGAAGTACTTTGATTAGAAACACTTCTCAAAGAATTACAAATGATTTGTGGTGTTTTCTTGATTGGTTACAACCCACAAATGAAGTACTCTGATTAGAAACACTTCTTATAGAAGCATTAGTGTTGTGTGGAATTTTCTTGAAGGATTATCACCCAAAAATGAAGTACTTTGATTATAAACACTTTTCATAGAAGCGTAAATGCTTTGTGCTGTTTTCTTGATTGGTTACAACCCTTAAATGAACTACTATGAATATAAACACTTCTTATAGAAGAATAAGGGCTTTGTGGTGTTTTCATGAATGGTTGTCATCCATAAATGAAGTACTCCATTAGAAATACTTCTCATAGAAGCAGAAATGCTTTGTGGTGTTTTCTAGATTAGTTATCACCCATAAATAAAGTACTCTGATTAGAAACTCTTCTTATAGAAGTATAAGTGCTTTGTGGTATTTTTTGAATAGTTATCACCAATAAATGAAGTACATTGATTAGAAACACTTCTCGTAGATGCATAACTGCTTTGGGGTGTTTTCTAGATTAGTTACTAACCATAAATGAAGTACTCTGATTAGAAACTCTTCTCATAGAAGTATAAGTGCTTTGTGGTATTTTTTTGAATGGTTATCACCAATAAATGAAGTACATTGATTAGAAACAATTCTCGTAGATGCCTAAATGCTTTGTGGTGTTTTCTTGATAGGTTACTACCCATAAATGAAGTACTCTGATTAGAAACACTTCTCATAGAAGCTTAAGTGCTTTCTGGTGTTTTCTTGAATGATTACCACCAATAATTGAATTAAACACATCTGAAACACATCTCGTAGTAGCATAAGATGCTTTGTGGTGTTTTTTTAATGGCTACCACCCGTAAATGAAGTACTCTAATCAGAACCATTCAGAAATTAAGTACTCGGAAAATAAGCACATAGTGTAGTATTCTATGCTTATTCATGGTGTTTTGGTGAATGGTTACAATACTTAAATGAAGTACTCGAAGAAAAAACTCCCCTTATAGTAAGATATGATGCATTGTGGAGTTTTCTAGAAAGTTTACAACTCATAAAGGAAGTACTTTGATCAGAAACACTTCTCATAGAAGCAGAAATGCTTTGTGGTGTTTTCTTGATTAGTTATCACCCATAAATGAAGTACTCTGAATAGAAACTCTTCTCATAGAAGTATAAGTGCTTTGTGGTATTTTTTTGAATGGTTTTCACCAATAAATGAAGTACATTGATTAGAAACAATTCTCGTAGATGCCTAAATGCTTTGTGGTGTTTTCTTGATTGGTTACTACCCATAAAAGAAGTACTCTAGTTAGAAACACTTCTCATAGAAGCAAAAGTGATTTGTGGTGTTTTCCTGAATGGTTATCACCCATAATTGAAGTAGTTTGATTAGAAACACTTCTCATAGATGCCTAAATGCTTTGTGGTGTTTTCTTGATAGGTTACTACCCATAAATGAAGTACTCTGATTAGAAACACTTCTCATAGAAGCATAAGTGCTTTGTGGTGGTTTCTTGCATAGTTATCACCCATAAATGAAGTACTTTGATTAGAAACACTTCTCAAAGAATTACAAATGATTTGTGGTGTTTTCTTGATTGGTTACCTCCCATAAATGAAGTACTCTGATTAGAAACACTTCTCATAGAAGTATAAGTGCTTTGTGGTTTTTTCTTGAATGATTATCACCAATAAATGAAGTACAATGATTAGAAACCATTCTCCTATAAGTATAAGTGTTGTGTGGTATTTTCTTGAATGATCATCACCCAAAAATGAAGTACTTTTATTATAAACAGTTCTCATAGAAGCATAAATGCTTTGTGGTGTTTTCTTGAATGGTTACAACCCTTAAATGAACTACTCTGAATATAAACATTCTCATAGAAGTATGAGTGCTTTGTGGTATTTTCATGAATGGTTATCACCCATAAATGAAGTACTTTGATTAGAAATACTTCTCATAGAAGCAGAAATGCTTTGTGGTGTTTTCTAGATTAGTTATCACCCATAAATGAAGTACTCTGATTAGAAACTCTTCTCATAGAAGTATAAGTGCTTTGTGGTTTTTTTTTGAATGGTTATCGCCAATAAATGAAGTACATTGATAAGAAACAGTTCTCATAGATGCCAAAAAGCTTTGTGGTGTTTTATTGATTAGTTACTACCCATAAATGAATTACTCTGATTGGAAACACTTCTCTTAGAAGTATGAGTGCTTTGTGGGATTTTCTTGAATGGTTATCACGCATAAATGAAGTACTATTATTAGAAGCACTTCTCATGGAAGTATAAGTGCTTTGTGGTGTTTTTTTGAAAGGTTATCACCAATAAATGAAGTACTCTGATTAGAGACACTTCTCATAGAAGTATAAGTGCTTTGTGGTATTTTTTTAATGGTTATCACCAATAAAGGAAGTACATTGACTAGAAACGATTCTCATATATGCCTAAATGATTTGTGGTGTTTTATTGATTGGTCACTATCCATAAATGAAGTACTTTGATTAAAAACACTTCTCATCGAAGCAGAAATGCTTTGTGGGGTTTTCTTGATTAGTTATCACCCATAAATAAAGTACACTGATTAGAAACTCTTCTCATAGAAGTATAAGTACTTTGTGGTATTTTTTTGAATGGTTATCAACAATAAATGAAGTACATTGACTAGAAAAAATTCTCATAGATGCGTAAATGCTTTGTGGTGTTCTATTGATTAGTTACTACCCATAAATGAAGTACTCTGATTGGAAACACTTCTCATAGAAGTATGTGTGCTTTGTGGGATTTTCTTGAATGGTTATCACCCATAAATGAACTACTTCGATTAGAAACACTTCTCATAGATGCATAATTGCTTTGTGGTGTTTTCTTGATTGGTTACTACACATACATGAAGTACTCTGATTGGAAACACTTCTCATAGAAGCATAATTGCTTTGTGGTGGTTTCTTGAATAGTTATCACCCATAAATGAAGTACTTTGATTAGAAACACCTCTCATAGAAGCACAATTGCTTTGTGGTGTTTTCTAGATTGGTTACCTCCCATAAATGAAGTACTATGATTAGAAACACTTCTCATAGAAGTATAAGTGCTTTGTGGTGTTGTTTTGAATGGTTACTACCCATAAAAGAAGTACTCTGATTAGACACACTTCTCATAGAAGCATATGTGATTTGTGGTGTTTTCTTGAATGGTTATCACCCAAAAATCAAGTACTTCGGTTAGAAACACTTCTCATAGATGCATAACTGCTTTGGGGTGTTTTCTAGATTAGTTACTAACCATAAATGAAGTACTCTGATTAGAAACTCTTCTCATAGAAGTATAAGTGCTTTGTGGTATTTTTTTGAATGGTTTTCACCAATAAATGAAGTACATTGATTAGAAACAATTCTCGTAGATGCCTAAATGCTTTGTGGTGTTTTCTTGATTGGTTACTACCCATAAAAGAAGTACTCTAGTTAGAAACACTTCTCATAGAAGCAAAAGTGATTTGTGGTGTTTTCCTGAATGGTTATCACCCATAATTGAAGTAGTTTGATTAGAAACACTTCTCATAGATGCCTAAATGCTTTGTGGTGTTTTCTTGATAGGTTACTACCCATAAATGAAGTACTCTGATTAGAAACACTTCTCATAGAAGCATAAGTGCTTTGTGGTGGTTTCTTGCATAGTTATCACCCATAAATGAAGTACTTTGATTAGAAACACTTCTCAAAGAATTACAAATGATTTGTGGTGTTTTCTTGATTGGTTACCTCCCATAAATGAAGTACTCTGATTAGAAACACTTCTCATAGAAGTATAAGTGCTTTGTGGTTTTTTCTTGAATGATTATCACCAATAAATGAAGTACAATGATTAGAAACCATTCTCCTATAAGTATAAGTGTTGTGTGGTATTTTCTTGAATGATCATCACCCAAAAATGAAGTACTTTTATTATAAACAGTTCTCATAGAAGCATAAATGCTTTGTGGTGTTTTCTTGAATGGTTACAACCCTTAAATGAACTACTCTGAATATAAACATTCTCATAGAAGTATGAGTGCTTTGTGGTATTTTCATGAATGGTTATCACCCATAAATGAAGTACTTTGATTAGAAATACTTCTCATAGAAGCAGAAATGCTTTGTGGTGTTTTCTAGATTAGTTATCACCCATAAATGAAGTACTCTGATTAGAAACTCTTCTCATAGAAATATAAGTGCTTTGTGGTTTTTTTTTGAATGGTTATCGCCAATAAATGAAGTACATTGATAAGAAACAGTTCTCATAGATGCCAAAAAGCTTTGTGGTGTTTTATTGATTAGTTACTACCCATAAATGAATTACTCTGATTGGAAACACTTCTCTTAGAAGTATGAGTGCTTTGTGGGATTTTCTTGAATGGTTATCACGCATAAATGAAGTACTATTATTAGAAGCACTTCTCATGGAAGTATAAGTGCTTTGTGGTGTTTTTTTGAAAGGTTATCACCAATAAATGAAGTACTCTGATTAGAGACACTTCTCATAGAAGTATAAGTGCTTTGTGGTATTTTTTTAATGGTTATCACCAATAAAGGAAGTACATTGACTAGAAACGATTCTCATATATGCCTAAATGATTTGTGGTGTTTTATTGATTGGTCACTATCCATAAATGAAGTACTTTGATTAAAAACACTTCTCATCGAAGCAGAAATGCTTTGTGGGGTTTTCTTGATTAGTTATCACCCATAAATAAAGTACACTGATTAGAAACTCTTCTCATAGAAGTATAAGTACTTTGTGGTATTTTTCTGAATGGTTATCAACAATAAATGAAGTACATTGACTAGAAAAAATTCTCATAGATGCGTAAATGCTTTGTGGTGTTCTATTGATTAGTTACTACCCATAAATGAAGTACTCTGATTGGAAACACTTCTCATAGAAGTATGTGTGCTTTGTGGGATTTTCTTGAATGGTTATCACCCATAAATGAACTACTTCGATTAGAAACACTTCTCATAGATGCATAATTGCTTTGTGGTGTTTTCTTGATTGGTTACTACACATACATGAAGTACTCTGATTAGAAACACTTCTCATAGAAGCATAATTGCTTTGTGGTGGTTTCTTGAATAGTTATCACCCATAAATGAAGTACTTTGATTAGAAACACCTCTCATAGAAGCACAATTGCTTTGTGGTGTTTTCTAGATTGGTTACCTCCCATAAATGAAGTACTATGATTAGAAACACTTCTCATAGAAGTATAAGTGCTTTGTGGTGTTGTTTTGAATGGTTACTACCCATAAAAGAAGTACTCTGATTAGACACACTTCTCATAGAAGCATATGTGATTTGTGGTGTTTTCTTGAATGGTTATCACCCAAAAATCAAGTACTTCGGTTAGAAACACTTCTCATAGATGCATAACTGCTTTGGGGTGTTTTCTAGATTAGTTACTAACCATAAATGAAGTACTCTGATTAGAAACTCTTCTCATAGAAGTATAAGTGCTTTGTGGTATTTTTTTGAATGGTTATCACCAAGAAATGAAGTACATTGATTAGAAACAATTCTCGTAGATGCCTAAATGCTTTGTGGTGTTTTCTTGATTGGTTACTACCCACAAATGAAGTACTCTGATTAGAAACACTTCTTATAGAAGCATAAGTGTTGTGTGGAATTTTCTTGAAGGATTATCACCCAAAAATGAAGTACTTTGATTATAAACACTTTTCATAGAAGCATAAATGCTTTGTGGTGTTTTCTTGATTGGTTACAACCCTTAAATGAACTACTATGAATATAAACACTTCTTATAGAAGAATAAGGGCTTTGTGGTGTTTTCATGAATGGTTATCAACCATAAATGAAGTACTCCATTAGAAATACTTCTCATAGAAGCAGAAATGCTTTGTGGTGTTTTCTAGATTAGTTATCACCCATAAATAAACTACTCTGATTAGAAACTCTTCTCATAGAAGTATAAGTACTTTGTGGTCTTTTTTCAATGGTTATCACCAATAAATGAAGTACATTGATTAGAAACAATTCTCGTAGATGCCTAAATGCTTTGTGGTGTTTTCTTGATTGGTTACTACCCATAAAAGAAGTACTCTGATTAGAAACACTTCTCATAGAAGCAAAAGTGATTTGTGGTGTTTTCTTGAATGGTTATCACCCATAAATTAGAAACACTTCTCATAGATGCCTAAATGCTTTGTGGTGTTTTCTTGATAGGTTACTACCCAGAAATGAAGTACTCTGATTAGAAACACTTCTAATAGAAGCATAAGTGCTTTGTGGTGGTTTCTTGCATAGTTATCACCCATAAATGAAGTACTTTGATTAGAAACACTTCTCAAAGAATTACAAATGATTTGTGGTGTTTTCTTGATTGGTTACTACCCACAAATGAAGTACTCTGATTAGAAACACTTCTCATAGAAGCATAAGTGTTGTGTGGTATTTTCTTGAATGATTATCACCCAAAAATGAAGTACTTTGATTATAAACACTTTTAATAGAAGCGTAAATGCTTTGTGGTGTTTTCTTGATTGGTTACAACCCTTAAATGAACTACTATGAATATAAACACTTCTTATAGAAGAATAAGGGCTTTGTGGTGTTTTCATGAATGGTTATCAACCATAAATGAAGTACTCCATTAGAAATACTTCTCATAGAAGCATAAATGCTTTGTGGTGTTTTCTAGATTAGTTATCACCCATAAATGAAGTACTCTGATTAGAAACTCTTCTCATAGAAGTATAAGTGCTTTGTGGTATTTTTTTGAATGGTTATCACCAATAAATGAAGTACATTGATTAGAAACAATTCTCGTAGATGCCTAAATGCTTTGTGGTGTTTTCTTGATTGGTTACTACCCATAAAAGAAGTACTCTGATTAGAAACACTTCTCATAGAAGCAAAAGTGATTTGTGGTATTTTCATGAATGGTTAACACCCATAAATGAAGTACTTTGATTAGAAATACTTCTCATAGAAGCATAAAGTCTTTGTGGTGTTTTCTTGATTGGTTACTACCCATAAAAGAAGTACTCTGATTAGAAACACTTCTCATAGAAGCAAAAGTGATTTGTGGTGTTTTCTTGAATGGTTATCACCCATAATTGAAGTAGTTTGATTAGAAACACTTCTCATAGATGTCTAAATGCTTTGTGGTGTTTTCTTGATAGGTTACTACCCATAAAACAAGTACTCTGATTAGAAACACTTCTCATAGAAGCATAAGTGCTTTGTGGTGGTTTCTTGCATAGTTATCACCCATAAATGAAGTACTTTGATTAGAAACACTTCTCAAAGAATTACAAATGATTTGTGGTGTTTTCTTGATTGGTTAACTCCCATAAATGAAGTACTCTGACTAGAAACACTTCTCATAGAAATATAAGTGCATTGTGGTGTTTTCTTGAATGGTTATCACCAATAAATGAAGTACAATGATTAGAAACCATTCTCCTATAAGTATAAGTGTTGTGTGGTATTTTCTTGAATGATTATCACCTAAAAATGAAGTACTTTGATTATAAACACTTCTCATAGAAGCATAAGTGCTTTGTGGTGTTTTCTTGAATAGTTATCACCCATAAATGAAGTACTTTGATTAGAAACACTTCTCATAGAAGCACAAATGCTTTGTGGTGTTTTCTAGATTGGTTACTACCCATAAATGAAGTACTCTGATTAGAAACACTTCTCATAGAAGCATAAGTGCTTTGTGGTGGTTTCTTGAATAGTTATCACCCATAAATGAAGTACTTTGATTAGAAACACTTCTCATAGAAGCACAAATGCTTTGTGGTGTTTTCTAGATTGGTTACCGCCCATAAATGAAGTACTATGATTACAAACACTTGTCATAGAAGTATAAGTGCTTTGTGGTGTTTTCTTGAATAGTTATCACCCATAAATGAAGTACTTTGATTAGAAACACTTCTCATAGAAGCACAAATGCTTTGTGGTGTTTTCTAGATTGGTTACCGCCCATAAATGAAGTACTTCGGTTAGAAACACTTCTCATAGATGCACAACTGCTTTGGGGTGTTTTCTAGAATAGTTGCTACCCATAAATGAAGTACTTTGATTAGAAACTCTTCTCATAGAAGTATAAGTGCTTTGTGGTATTTTTTTGAATGGTTATCACCAATAAATGAAGTACATTGATTAGAAACAATTCTCGTAGATGCCTAAATGCTTTGTGGTGTTTTCTTGATTGGTTACTACCCATAAAAGAAGTACTCTGATTAGAAACACTTCTCATAGAAGCAAAAGTGATTTGTGGTGTTTTCTTGAATGGTTATCACCCATAAATGAAGTACTTTGATTAGAAACACTTCTCATAGATGCCTAAATGCTTTGTGGTATTTTCTTGATAGGTTACTACCCATAAATGAAGTACTCTGATTAGAAACACTTCTCATAGAAGCATAAGTGCTTTGTGGTGGTTTCTTGCATAGTTATCACCCATAAATTAAGTACTTTGATTAGAAACACTTCTAAAAAAATTAGAAATGATTTGTGGTGTTTTCTTGATTGGTTACCTCCCATAAATGAAGTACTCTGATTAGAAACACTTCTCATAGAAGTATAAGTGTTGTGTGGTATTTTCTTGGAGGCTTATCACGCATAAATTGAGTACTTTGATTAGAAACACTTCAAATAGAAGCATAAGTGCTTTGTAGTGGTTTCTTGCTTAGTTATCACCCATAAATGACGTACTTTGATTAGAAACCCTTCTCAAAGAATTACAAATGATTTGTGGTGTTTTCTTGATTGGTTATCACCCATAAATGAAGTACTCTGATTAGAAACACTTCTCATAGAAGTATAAGTGCTGTGTGGTATTTTCTTGGATGCTTATCACCCATAAATTGAGTACTTTGATTAGAAACACTTCTCATAGAAGCATAAGAGCTTTGTGGTGGTTTTGATTAGAAACACTTCTCATAGAAGCATAAGAGCTTTGTGGTGGTTTCTTGAATAGTTATCACCCATAAATGAAGTACTTTGATTAGAAACACTTCTCAAAGAATTACAAATGATTTGTTGTGTTTTCTTTAATGGTTATCACCCATAAATAAAGTACTTTGATTAGATACAATTATCATACATGCCTAAATGCTTTATGGTGTTTTCTTGATTGGTTACTACCCATAAAAGAAGTACTCTGATTAGAAACACTTCTCATAGAAGTATGAGTGCTTTGTGGGATTTTCTTGAATGGTTATCAACCATAACTGAAGTACATTGATTAGAAAAACTTCTCATAGATGCATAACTGCATTGTGATGTTTTCTAGATTAGTTACTACCCATAAATGAAGTACTCTGATTAGAAACACTTCTCATAGAAGCATAAGTGCTTTGTGGTGGTTTCTTGAATAGTTATCAACCATAAATGAAGTACTTTGATTAGAAACACTTCTCATAGAAGCACAAATGCTTTGTGGTGTTTTCTAGATTGGTTACCACCCATAAATGAAGTACTATGATTAGAAACACTTCTCATAGAAGTATAAGTGCTTTGTGGTGTTTTCTTGAATAGTTATCACCCATAAATGAAGTACTTTGATTAGAAACACTTCTCATAGAAGCACAAATGCTTTGTGGTGTTTTCTAGATTGGTTACTACCCATAAATGAAGTACTCTGATTAGAAACACTTCTCATAGAAGCATAAGTGCTTTGTGGTGGTTTCTTGAATAGTTATCACCCATAAATGAAGTACTTTGATTAGAAACACTTCTCATAGAAGCACAAATGCTTTGTGGTGTTTTCTAGATTGGTTACCGCCCATAAATGAAGTACTATGATTACAAACACTTGTCATAGAAGTATAAGTGCTTTGTGGTGTTTTCTTGAATAGTTATCACCCATAAATGAAGTACTTTGATTAGAAACACTTCTCATAGAAGCACAAATGATTTGTGGTGTTTTCTAGATTGGTTACCGCCCATAAATGAAGTACTTCGGTTAGAAACACTTCTCATAGATGCATAACTGCTTTGGGGTGTTTTCTAGATTAGTTGCTACCCATAAATGAAGTACTCTGATTAGAAACTCTTCTCATAGAAGTATAAGTGCTTTGTGGTATTTTTTTGAATGGTTATCACCAATAAATGAAGTACATTGATTAGAAACAATTCTCGTAGATGCCTAAATGTTTTGTGGTGTTTTATTGATTGGTTACTACCCATAAATGAAGTACTTTGATTAGAAACACTTCTCATAGAAGCAGAAATGCTTTGTGGTGTTTTCTTGATTAGTTATCACCCACAAATGAAGTACTCTCATTAGAAACTCTTCTCATAGAAGTATAATTGCTTTGTGTTATTGTTTTGAATGGTTATCACCAATAAATGAAGTACATTGATTAGAAACAATTCTCTTAGATGCCTAAATGCTTTGTGGTGTTTTCTTGATTGGTTACTACCCACAAATGAAGTACTCTGATTAGAAACACTTCTCATAGAAGCATAAGTGTTGTGCATTTGTTGAACTGCATTATTTGAATGGTTAACCGTATTGACTGTTCTCCGTAATTGATTCTGGAAATGGATTTGATATGACGCCACATAATACACTGTGGGTCTGACTGTACTGGATTATAAAAGTAATATACGAAGGACGAGGATCATAACCTGACTTCGCAAAACAGGTTCTTTATGCGCATATAGGAACTGTCCCCTTCTGTGCCTAGTACCGGTTGGGAAAGGGGATTATATTACTTCATTGGGGCCTAATGATGACGTTAGGTCAATGATTTGATATGTGATTGTTTGAAATATGAAATGTCTCGAAATGATGTGAATTGATATGAAATCTGAACTGAAATACCAGACCAAAATTAGTATAGTTTGATTTGATAGTACCTATTGATACCATATAAAGTCGAGACATACTACATTCATTTCTACTGTCTGATTGTTTGATATTCATTTGTTTATGATATTATTTGCATGTGATTTTGAAACATTATATTGATTTATTGATAAAACCTGTTAAGGAGAAGCGCGTCGTAAAATAACCGATTACTAAGCTTTATAGCTGACTCCGTTTTGTTTCTGTTGTTTTCTGTTTTTTTGACGATGTAGGTTGACAAGTCTGGACATGTGCTGTGAAGATACTATGCATTTGAGCACCCCCGCTGGACCGGTAATTTCGGGGTGTCACATCTAATCAGAACTGGTCAGAAATTAAGTAATCGAACATCAAGCACATAGTGTAGTATTTTTGTGCTTCATTGTGGTGTTTTGGTGAATGGTTACAAATGAAGTACTCGAAGAAGAAACTCTTCTCGTAGTAAGATATGATGCATTGTGTAATTTTCTTGAAAGGTTACAACTCATAAAATAAGTACTCTGATAAGAAACACTTCTCATAGTAGGACAAGATGATTTGTGGTGTTTTCTTTAATGGTATCATCCATAAATGAAGTAATCTGATTAGAAACACATCTCATAGAAGCAAAAGATGATTTGTGGAGTTTTCTTTAATGGTTACCACCCAAAAATAAAGTACTCTGATTCGAAACACTTCGCATAGAAGCATATGTGCTTTGTGGTATTTTCTTGAATGGTTATCACCCATAAATGAAGTACTTTGATCAGAAACACTTCTCATAGAAGCATAAGTGCTTTTTGGGTTTTCTTGAATGATTACCACCCATAAATGAAGTAAACAGATCTGAAACACATCTCGTAGTATCATAATATGCTTTGTGGTGTTTTCTTTAATGGCTACCACTCATAAACAAAGTACTCTAATCAGAACCAGTCAGAAATTAATTACTCGGACATCAAGCACATAGAGTAGTATTCTATGCTTCTTTGTGTGTTTAGAGAATGGTTACAACGCTTAAAAGAAGTACTAGAACAAGAAACTCTTCTCATAGTAAGTTATGATGCATTGTGGTGTTTTTTGAAATTTTACAACTCATAAAGGAAGTACTCGAATCAGAAACACTTATCATGATAGGCTAAGATGATTTGTGGCGTTTTCTTTAATGGTTAGCACTCAAAAATAAAGTACTTTGATCAGAAACACTTCTCATAGAAGCATAAGTGATTTGTGGTGTTTTCTTGATTGGTTAGCACCCATAAATGATGTACTTTGATCAGAAACACTTCTCATCGAAGCATAAGTGCTTTGTGGTGTTTTCTTGAATGGTTATCACACATAAATGAAGTACTCTGATTAGAAACACTTCTCATAGAAGTATAAGTGCTTTGTGGTTTTTCTTGAATGATTATCACCCATAAATGAAGTACTTTGATTAGAAACACTTCTTGTAGTAACATAAGATGTATTGTGGTGTTTTCTTTAATGGTTACCACCCAGAAATACTCTAATCAGAAACACGTAGAAATTAAGTACTCGGCAATCATGCCCATAGTGTAGTATTCATTGCTTCTTCGTGGTGTTTTGGTGAATGGTAACAACAATTAAATGAAGTACTCGAAGAAGAAACTCATCTCGTAGTAAGATATGATGCATTGTGGAGCTTTCTTGAAATGTTACAACTCATAAAAGAAGTACTCGGATCAGAAACACTTCTCATTGAAAGATAAGTGTTTGTGATGTTTTCTTGAATGGTTATCACCCTTAAATGAAGTACATCGATCGGAAACACTTCTCATAGAAGCATAAGTGATTTTTGGTGTTTTCTTGAAATGATTACCATCCATAAATGAATTAAATAGATTTGAAACACTTCTCGCAGTAGCATAAGTACACTGATTAGAAACTCTTCTCATAGAAGTATAAGTACTTTGTGGTATTTTTTTGAATGGTTATCAACAATAAATGAAGTACATTGACTAGAAACAATTCTCATAGATGCGTAAATGCTTTGTGGTGTTCTATTGATTAGTTACTACCCATAAATGAAGTACTCTGATTGGAAACACTTCTCATAGAAGTATGTGTGCTTTGTGGGATTTTCTTGAATGGTTATCACCCATAAATGAACTACTTCGATTAGAAACACTTCTCATAGATGCATAATTGCTTTGTGGTGTTTTCTTGATTGGTTACTACACATACATGAAGTACTCTGATTAGAAACACTTCTCATAGAAGCATAATTGCTTTGTGGTGGTTTCTTGAATAGTTATCACCCATAAATGAAGTACTTTGATTAGAAACACTTCTCATAGAAGCACAAATGCTTTGTGGTGTTTTCTAGATTGGTTACCTCCCATAAATGAAGTACTATGATTAGAAACACTTCTCATAGAAATATAAGTGCTTTGTGGTGTTGTTTTGAATGGTTACTACCCATAAAAGAAGTACTCATTAGAAACACTTCTCATAGAAGCATATGTGATTTGTGGTGTTTTCTTGAATGGTTATCACCCAAAAATCAAGTACTTCGGTTAGAAACACTTCTCATAGATGCATAACTGCTTTGGGGTGTTTTCTAGATTAGTTACTAACCATAAATGAAGTACTCTGATTAGAAACTCTTCTCATAGAAGTATAAGTGCTTTGTGGTATTTTTTTGAATGGTTATCACCAAGAAATGAAGTACATTGATTAGAAACAATTCTCGTAGATGCCTAAATGCTTTGTGGTGTTTTCTTGATTGGTTACTACCCACAAATGAAGTACTCTGATTACAAACACTTCTTATAGAAGCATAAGTGTTGTGTGGAATTTTCTTGAAGGATTATCACCCAAAAATGAAGTACTTTGATTATAAACACTTTTCATAGAAGCATAAATGCTTTGTGGTGTTTTCTTGATTGGTTACAACCCTTAAATGAACTACTATGAATATAAACACTTCTTATAGAAGAATAAGGGCTTTGTGGTGTTTTCATGAATGGTTATCAACCATAAATGAAGTACTCCATTAGAAATACTTCTCATAGAAGCAGAAATGCTTTGTGGTGTTTTCTAGATTAGTTATCACCCATAAATAAAGTACTCTGATTAGAAACTCTTCTCATAGAAGTATAAGTGCTTTGTGGTCTTTTTTGAATGGTTATCACCAATAAATGAAGTACATTGATTAGAAACAATTCTCGTAGATGCCTAAATGCTTTGTGGTGTTTTCTTGATTGGTTACTACCCATAAAAGAAGTACTCTGATTAGAAACACTTCTCATAGAAGCAAAAGTGATTTGTGGTGTTTTCTTGAATGGTTATCACCCATAAATTAGAAACACTTCTCATAGATGCCTAAATGCTTTGTGGTGTTTTCTTGATAGGTTACTACCCAGAAATGAAGTACTCTGATTAGAAACACTTCTAATAGAAGCATAAGTGCTTTGTGGTGGTTTCTTGCATAGTTATCACCCATAAATGAAGTACTTTGATTAGAAACACTTCTCAAAGAATTACAAATGATTTGTGGTGTTTTCTTGATTGGTTACTACCCACAAATGAAGTACTCTGATTAGAAACACTTCTCATAGAAGCATAAGTGTTGTGTGGTATTTTCTTGAATGATTATCACCCAAAAATGAAGTACTTTGATTATAAACACTTTTAATAGAAGCGTAAATGCTTTGTGGTGTTTTCTTGATTGGTTACAACCCTTAAATGAACTACTATGAATATAAACACTTCTTATAGAAGAATAAGGGCTTTGTGGTGTTTTCATGAATGGTTATCAACCATAAATGAAGTACTCCATTAGAAATACTTCTCATAGAAGCATAAATGCTTTGTGGTGTTTTCTAGATTAGTTATCACCCATAAAAGAAGTACTCTGATTAGAAACTCTTCTCATAGAAGTATAAGTGCTTTGTGGTATTTTTTTGAATGGTTATCACCAATAAATGAAGTACATTGATTAGAAACAATTCTCGTAGATGCCTAAATGCTTTGTGGTGTTTTCTTGATTGGTTACTACCCATAAAAGAAGTACTCTGATTAGAAACACTTCTCATAGAAGCAAAAGTGATTTGTGGTGTATTCTTGAATGGTTATCACCCATAAATGAAGTACTTTGATTAGAAACACTTCTCATAGATGCCTAAATGCTTTGTGGTGTTTTCTTGATAGGTTACTACCCATAAATGAAGTACTCTGATTAGAAACACTTCTCATAGAAGCTTAAGTGCTTTCTGGTGTTTTCTTGAATGATTTCCACCAATAATTGAAGTAAACACATCTGAAACACATCTCGTAGTAGCATAAGATGCTTTGTGGTGTTTCTTTAATGGCTACCACCCGTAAATGAAGTACTCTAATCAGAACCATTCAGAAATTAAGTACTCGGAAAATAAGCACATAGTGTAGTATTCTATGCTTATTCATGGTGTTTTGGTGAATGGTTACAATACTTAAATGAAGTACTCGAAGAAAAAACTCCCCTTATAGTAAGATATGATGCATTGTGGAGTTTTCTTGAAAGTTTACAACTCATAAAGGAAGTACTTTGATCAGAAACACTTCTCATAGTAGGATAAGATGATTTGTGATATTTTCTTTAATGGTTACCACCTAAAAATGAAGTACTCTGATTCGAAACACTTCTCCCAGAAGCATAAGTGCTTTGTGGTGTTTTCTTGAATGGTTATCACCCATAAATGAAGCTCTTTTATTAGAAACACTTCTTGTAGTAGCATAAGATGTATTGTGGTGTCTTCTTCAATGGTTACCACCCAGAAACGAAGTACTCTAATCAGAAACACTTAGAAATTAAGTACTCGGACATCAAGCACATAGTGTAGTATTCAATGCTTCTTCGTGGTGTTTTGGTGAATGGTTACTACACTTAAATGAAGTTCTCGAAGAAGAAACTCATCACGTAGTAAGATATGATGCATTATGGAGTTTTCTTGAAAGGTTACAACTCATAAAAGAAGTACTCGGATCAGAAACACTTCTCATTGAAAGATAAGTGTTTTGTGATGTTTTCTTGAATTGTTATCACCCATAAATGAATTACATCGACGGAAACACTTCTCATAGAAGTATAAGTGCTTTTTGGTATTTTCTTGAAATGATTACCACCCATAAATGAATTAAATAGATTTGAAACACTTCTCGCAGTAGCATAAGATGCCTTGTGGTGTTTTCTTTAATGGCTACCACACAAAAACAAAGTATTCTAATCAGAACCAGTCAGAAATTAAGTACTCTGACATCAAGCACATAGAGTACTATTCTATGCTTCTTTTGTGTTTGGAGTCTGGTTACAATGCTTAAAAAAAGTACTAGAAGAAGAAACTATTCTCGTAGTAAGATATGATGCATTGTGGAGTTTTCATGAAAGGTTACAACTCATAAAGAAAGTACTCGGATCAGAAACACTTCTCATCGAATGATTAGTACTTCGTTATTCTTGATAGGTTATCACCCATAAAAGATGTACTTTGATCAGAAACACTTCTCATAGAAGCTTAAGTGCTTTCTGGTGTTTTCTTGAATGATTACCACCAATAATTGAAGTAAACACATCTGAAACACATCTCGAAGTAGCATAAGATGCTTTGTGGTGTTTCTTTAATGGCTACCACCCGTAAATGAAGTACTCTAATCAGAACGTTCAGAAATTAAGTACTCGGAAAATAAGCACATAGTGTAGTATTCTATGCTTATTCATGGTGTTTTGGTGAATGGTTACAATACTTAAATGAAGTACTCGAAGAAAAAACTCCCCTTATAGTAAGATATGATGCATTGTGGAGTTTTCTTGAAAGTTTACAACTCATAAAGGAAGTACTTTGATCAGAAACACTTCTCATAGTAGGATAAGATGATTTGTGATGTTTTCTTTAATGGTTACCACCTAAAAATGAAGTACTTTGATTCGAAACACTTCTCCTAGAAGCATAAGTGCTTTGTGGTGTTTTCTTGAATGGTTATCACCCATAAATGAAGCTCTTTTATTAGAAACACTTCTTGTGGTAGCATAAGATGTATTGTGGTGTCTTCTTTAATGGTTACCACCCAGAAACGAAGTACTCTAATCAGAAACACTTAGAAATTAAGTACTCGGACATCAAGCACATAGTGTAGTATTCAATGCTTCTTCGTGGTGTTTTGGTGAATGGTTACTACACTTAAATGAAGTACTCGAAGAAGAAACTCATCTCGTAGTAAGATATGATGCATTGTGGAGTTTTCATGAAAGGTTACAACTCATAAAGGAAGTACTCGGATCAGAAATACTTCTCATTGAAAGATAAGTGTTTTGTGATGTTTTATTTAAATGGTTATTATCCATAAATGAAGTACATCGATCGGAAACACTTCTCATAGAAGCATAAGTGCTCTTTGGTGTTTTCTTGAAATGATTACCACCCATAAATGAATTAAATAGATTTGAAATACTTCTCACAGTAGCATAAGATGCTTTGTGGTGTTTTCTTTGATGGCTACCACACATAAACGAAGTATTCTAATCAGAACCAAAGTAGTATTCTATGCTTCTTTGTAGTGTTTTGGAGAATGGTTGCAATAATTAAAAGAAGTACTCGAAGAAGAAACTCTTCTCGTAGTAAGATATGGTGCATTGTAGAGTTTTCTTGAAAGGTTACAACTCATAAAGGAACTACTCGAATCAGAAACACTTCTCATGGTAGTATTAGATGATTTGTGGTGTTTTCTTTAATGGTTACCATGCATAAATGAAGTAATCGGGTCTAAAACACTTTTGATAGTAGGATAAGATACTTTTTGGTTTTTTCTTTAATGGTTACCATCCATAAATGAAGTACTCTGATCAGAAACACTTTCCATAGAAGCATAAGATGCTTTGTCGTGTTTTGTTTAATATTTACTATCCATAAATGCAGTACTCTCATCATAAGAGTAGTATTCTATACTTCTTTGTAGTGTTTAGGAGAATGTTTACAACACTTAAAATAAGTACTCAAAGAAGAAACTCTTCTCGTAGTAAGATATGATGCATTGTGGAGTTTTCTTGAAAGGATGCAACTCATAAAGAAAGTACTCGAATCAGAAATACTTTTCATGATAGTATAAGATGATTAGTGGTATTTTATTTAATAGTTACCACGCATAAATAAAGTACTCTGATCAGAAATACTTCTCACAGAAGCATAAGTGCTTTGTGGTGTTTTCTTGAATGGTTACTACCCATAAGTAAAGTAAACAGATCTAAAACACTTCTCGAAGTAGCATAAGATGTTTTGTGGTGTTTTGTTTAATGGTTGCCACCCATAAACGTTGTACTCTAAATTTAAGTACTCGGACATCAAGCACACAGAGTTGTATTCTATGCTTCTTTGTAGTGTTTTGGAGAATGGTTATAAACTTAAAAGAAGTACTTGAAGAAGAAACTCTTCTCGTAGTAAGATATGATGCATTGTGGAGTTTTCTTGAAAGGTTACAACTCATAAAGAAAATACTCGAATCAGAAACACTTCTTGGTAATATAAGATGATTTGTATTGTTTTCTTTAATAGCTACCACGTATAAATGATGTTCTCTAATAAAAAACAATTCTCATAAAAGCATAAGTGCTTTGTGTTGTTTTCTTGAATGATTACCACCCATAAATGAAGTAAACGAATCTGAAATACTTCTCAAAGTTGCATAAGATGTTTTGTAGTGTTGTGTTTATGTGTTGCCACCCATAAACGTAGTACTCTAATCAGAACCACTCAAAAATTAAGTACTCGGTCATTAAGCACAATGAGTAATATTTTATGTTTCTTCGTGGTGTTTTCGAGAATGGTTACAACAATTAAAAGAAGTACTCGAAGAAAAGAACTATTCTCGTAGTAACATATGATGCTTAGTGAAGTTTTCTTTAATGGTTACAACTCATAAAGAAAGTACTCTGATCAGAAATACTTCTCATCGTAGGATAAGATAATTTGTGGTGTTTTCTTTAATGGTTATCACCCAAAAATACAGTACTCTTTTCGAAATCACTCATAAATAAAGTACTCCGACATGAGACACACGGAGTAGTATTCTATGCTTCTTTGTAGTGTTTTAGAGAATGATTACAATACTTAAAAGAAGTACACGAAGAAGAAACTCTTCTCGTAGTAAGATATGATGCATTGTGGAGTTTTCTTGAAAGGTTAAACTCATAAAGGAAGTACTCGAATCAAAACACTTCTCATGGTAGTATAAGATGATTTGTGGTGTTTCTTTAATGATTGTCACGCATAAATGAAGTACTCTGATCAGAAATACTTCTCATAGAACCATAGTGCTTTGTGATGATTTTTTGAACAGTTACCACCCATAAATGAAGTAAACGAATCTGAAACACTACCCGAAGTAGCATAAGATGTTTTGTGGTGTTTTGTTAAATGATTGTCACCCATAAACGAAGTACTTTAATCAGAACCACTCAAAAATTAAGTACTCGAACATCAAGCACAAAGAGTAGTATTCTATGTTTCTTCGTGGTGTTTTGGAGAATGGTTACAACACTTAAAAGGAGTACTCAAAAGAAAAAAAACTCTTCCCGTAGTAACATATGTTGCATTGTGAAGTTTTTTTTAAAGGTGACAACTCATAAATGAGGTACTCTAATCAGAATCACTTCTCATAGTAGGATAAGTTGATTTGTGATTTTCACTTTAATGGTTACTACGCATAAATGAAGTACTCTAATCAGAAATAATTCTCATAGAATCCTGAACCCTGAACCCTGAACTCTAAAACCTGAATCCTCAACCCTAAAACCTGAATCCTCAACCCTCAACCCTCAACCCTCAACTCTCAATCTTGAACTCTGAACCCTGAATCCTTAACCCTGAACCCTGAATCCTTAACCCTGTACCCTGACCCCTAAAACCTAACCCCTAAATCCAGACCCCAAACCCTTAAATAGGCTCAGTTATGTTTGTTGCTTTGTATTGGTTGACTCAGTTTTTGTAATTTTATATACATTTTATATTATAGCATTTTCCCTTACTATATTTAACAATTTGCAATTAACTACTGTCGCATATTTGATGTAACATTTTTGACCCAGAAGTGGGGTATCCCCACCTATTTCATTGAAATATTGATCTGAGTCTTACAGTTAACTATTGCCTAAAAAGTCTAAATCTACTTAATTCTAATATCCTTATCTTATCAGAATCTATCTCCTAAACAAAATATATCTACCTATTAGTCTTCTCAGCATCAGTCTTCCACCTATTTTAACAAAACTAGTATCTCAAAATACATCGTTTTCTCTCTATCTTACCACAAATTACAAATCAACATTCACAGTTTTTAACATCAAAAGACAAAAACTAATTTTCAGCAAAATACATCATAAAACGATTCTTTCTATATCATCATGGGCTGGGGTTTGGATCGAAAGGAAATGGAGAATGCCCTTTATCTCTTGGCGGGACCTCCATTCCAGTCAGATACACCTTTTTCTTTGGTGCCACATCTGTGTCATACACCTCTTCATCCTCTATCTCATTTAAGTTCCATCCCGAGTATCCAGAACTAAAGCTTGACTCTTATCTTGAGTCTATAACTAAATAAAGAATCATAAGCATTTTCAACTATTCCAATAACAACCCTGGTAAGTTTTCAGTATCAGTATCAGAAATTAAATTATTACAAAAGCAAGTAGAGATATTGTCTAGTTGACTCCTGAGGTAATACCAGAGATAATCTCAAAAATAAATCTTGTTTTGTATTTTTACACCAAAAACCTGCTAACCTAATGATATTTAAGCCTAGGGTATGAATTTTTTTGTGTTTACTTTCCCTAAAACAAATATTATTCATTTCTATCCATATTGTCCATAGCACTGCACCTCTAACTATTTCTACAATCACATTATCTTTAAGTGGTATGGCAGCTTGCACATACCACAGCTCTTTTACACACTTCAATTGGTTGAAAAAGCCATTATATTCTGCTATTCAATTCCATAATCTATGTGCCACTGGACATGTAACAAACAAATGATCTATGGATTCCTCTAAACCACAAAAAACACAGCTGGTATTAATATCCAACCCTCTGGATGCTAAATTTTGCTTAGTTAACACCTTTTCTCTTTTTACTAGCCATAGAAAAACCTTGATTTTCAATGGCATTTTTGCATTTCAGATGGTATCATACTCTCTGTTTCTAAACCCCCCCCCCCCACCCCACCCCCAAAGTCTAGCCATTTGTAAAGGGAATTAACTGAAAATAAGCCTTTAGTATCCCATTTCCAATTCAACTTGTCAGGGGTATTTTGATCTAATCTAATTTTTTGAATCAATGTACATAGTTGATGGAAATCATTTTTCAGTTTCCCAGTCACCTGTCTCCTAAAATTCAATGACTCTTGTAATGGTTTTGCTAAGACTTTTTGTACAGTTATATTGCTATCAGTGGTGATATCAAAAAGATCTGAGTATAGTACTGCCAAAGAGCAATCTTCTATCCAGCAATCTTAGATGTTGTAGAGTATTTATATTCAATAATATCTTTTCATTTATTTTTATAAGTAGGGTCCGTAAAGTGAACAAGTCATTTTGCCAAAAATGTTTTATTCATTTGTTCTAAATTAAGAATTCTCAATCCTCCATTTTCTTTTAATTTACATACTGTTTTCCAATTTAGTAGAGCTAATTTTTTTCTAGATGCATTTTCTCTCCACCATAAAAATCTTCTTCTAAGTCTATCTATTATTATTCTAATTGCTACTGGTATTCTGTAGACAGACATATATTTGATGCAACATGTTCTTTTACTTTGTATATAAACACTAAATGAAATTACAGGACTAATATTTTGTCCCAAGAGAACTATAATTGACCTTTTTAAGTATGGCCTTTCCGTTAACCGATTTGAAATCTCAAACACGGCAATAAATAAAATTGAACTCAAAATTTGGTGATGTATGTGCCAGACAGTGGCCTAGTTTTGTTTGATGCTGAAATGTCATTACATATTTTTCTTTGTTGTATAAATTTACTGGTAGGAAATTGCTCAGACATCGTAAAAGAGAGATTGTTACGGAGCCAATGCTCTGCTTTGTTTCTAATTCTTTCATAAGTTTTATAAAAAATACAACAAAGTGTAAATATAAGGGGAAAAGAAGAGATCGATTAAATCTATTGGCAGTTTGGCACCTTGGCAACTATCATTTGTAGGCTGCTTTTTAATTACCCTTTTGCGTACGTTCCCAGTCTATAGGCTCTCTTCCTCTTGCGTCGTGTATGCACGATGGCCGTTGCTAATTTTTAATTTTCTCATACTGCGGTTTTTTTACTTTAATTTTCATGTTAGGTATTACAGATGGAAACCCAATTCTACAATGTACTGCTTTCTTTTCTTCTTTTTCTACGCTTAAATATATTGATAATATGATATATTAACTTGAAGACTTTAATTATGAAACATCGAATCATTGATATACTTGTTCTAAGGGCACCGAAACATTGCTTCAAAAGCTTATTTGCAAACGGTGTTTTTCGATTTTTGAAAAAAGTTTCAAAAGATTGGCCGATCAAAAATTTCTACCATGCAAGAGGTACTAAAAAAGTTCCCAATAAGACGACGCGACTGGTTTTTTTAATGTTGTGTTTGTAATTTGTATAAATGAATTGAAGTTGACATCTTATTTGTCAGTGGACCTTGACAAGGAAAATCGGTTGCACATCAGCATGCAACATACTATAAAGGTACTTTGTCTTCATACCATATTTTATTGCCTACGTTTATCTAGCGGATATGTAACATGTTTAGAAATGCAACATTCATCCAATTCTAAATTATGGTTCAAATTAATTAATAATAGAAAGTTTTTAGAGAAGTCTATCATGCTCAAGAGATCAAAGTTTCTAGAGTTATTCTAGAATATTTCTAGATGTGTCTATTAGAAAAATATCTAGTATCTAGATATATTCTTTGAGTAGTACAAATAGGAAAGCATACTTCTCACATAGGCATCAAGCAAAACAAGCAAATACAATATATTTGTAAGAGAGAGCTAGCAGTAGTGAGAAGATTAGGAAATATTAAGAAGTTAGGGGTGTAGTATTTCGGAGGTACAAAATATTTGAGTAGTAAAAGTTGCAAGAATATATTCTGAGATATTAATAAAATAGTTTGTATAATTTAGTGCCTCCATACTCAACAAACTGGTGTCAGAGCCGGTGTTGTCGGGATCAAGCATAAAGCCGAAGTTCTGTCAAAATTTCGCTAATCCGAATAGAGGTGTCGAAAAGTTGTCGAAGGAGTCGCCGACTATCGACAACCCAAGATTGTGAAGTGCAGAAGACTAAAATCCAAGAGAAGCCTTACCAGATATTAAAGCCATGGATTTGCCAGGTATGATTGGCCTACTTAAACAATTAAATAATTCCAATTACATATTGAAAGGCACATAGAGTCCTACCTACAAGGTCAGGACCTATGAGAGGTTTTTGGCGGGTCTGAGACGACTCCGCCAGAGGTTGCAATAGAAGCAACCATGACATAATCGACCGATGACCCCGAATCCAAAGAGAAGAAGACTATGTCCGGAGAGCAGCATGTCGAAGCTCTGCGAAAGTGGCGAATTAAGGTTGGTAAGGCAAATATGTACTACGAACAGCCGTTAAAGACGAGCTACTCGAGTACATCAGAGAAGTCGCCTCACCGAAGATTGCCTGGAACACCCTAGCAATGTTATTCTTGAAGAAGAATGACACGCGCCTCTAGCTACTGGAGAAGGAGCTCATGACAATCTCACAAGGGAGTATGACGGTCAGTCAATACTTCACAAAGATGAAATCTCTCTGCAACAGATTGCCCACATATACTGTAAAACCCGTGGAATTTCGTACAATTAAAAAAAAAAAACTCTGAATTAATCATATGAGTTTCACAAGTTTTATGTTAAGAAACGCTTAACTTTCAATTTAAATAATAAACATAATGAAAATAAAAATAAATGTTATAGTAAGGAATGAGAAATTGTACATAGATAACAATAATTTGTAAGCCAAATCCTTCTTAAGGAATAAAACCGAATAAACACCATTGAAAAGTGTTGGATTAGTAATAAATTCTTAAACATTAATCAAACAAATTAATTACCTAAGTAATTAAATCTAATTTAAACGTCCGATTTTTTTTAAAAAAAATCAAATCACTCGACTGAATTATCCACAATCCTTACACACGAACTTCAACTAATCGTAATTACCAGTAACAAATTGTAAGGAAAATAAAAGATGAGAAGACCCATTCAATAAAAATTTAATTAAGCTAAAATATAATTACGTAAAAAGTGATGGATTAAACTCAAATCAGTTAAATAATTTTTCGGATGTAATTGGACAATATTAACTCTTAAAACTACAAATGAACATTCGACTTATCTCAAGTTCCTGTGACCCGTGCCGCACAAACGGTCACATAGTCTGACCGCAAGAGAACAAGAGGTTTTTAAATGATCGTTGGACTTAGTAAAGAATTCGTGCTTTAATGAGTAGTGATCCATTGGGTCGGTTTTAGTCTTGGTCGTAGTTGGCCACATGAGGGCGTACATTTCGCAGCCAGACCCGATCTCTGGGCGCCTTGAAGTTTCCCCTTATTTCGCCTCTTTCCGAGGCCCTCCTTTAATCTCTCTCTCTCTCGCCTCTTTTCCCCCGACCTCTCTCTCTCATTTCTGTCTTTTCTCTCATCTCTGCCCCTTTTCGATGGATTCCTTTTGCCTTCCTTGCTTCCCCCTTTCTCCTCGAGCCCTGTCGCTTCCGTCCCCTTTCCTCTCTCGCTGCTGTCTTTTCTTGTTCCCTCCGCTCGCCTTTGTGCTTACTCCCTCTGGCTACCGTACGACTCGATAGACCTTGCCATTAATGAAGGGAGGTGTTTCTCTCCCCTCTCCTGGACTTTAAATCAAAATACTCGAGTGCAGTGTTCAGAAGTCGTGGCCACGTCACCTCTCCCACTGTTCTTACGACTCTCTCTCTCTCTTGTCCGCCCCTCCTACTGACCTCTCGATTAGTTCGTCTATAAAAGGTGATCCGTGGCCTCCTTTACCCCCTCTTGCTTGGAAGTGGACTCATGTGCTGAGATTAGCTAATCATACTGCTAGATTCGTGATTTTTGGGAGATTTAAAAGAGGGATTGCTAAAGGCAGAGGAACAAGGAGGGGTTAATAGCAACGTGGGAGGGGTGGTGTCGATAGCCTAACTTCGAACTAGTTACTGCGCGACATAGAACGTCTGACCCTGACCATTCACTGGTAAATACTGTGAAAACCTAAAAGAATGACTTGATTTAATTTCTACATTTGGGTTTCTTGCTCTTGTGCTTTTTGCCTTGCTGTTCGTTGTGCTGGTTTTTGGTTTGGTTATGCGGTTCATACTTGCTCTGCTGTGTTGTAATGTGGGGATGTGGACTTATTATATTTAGCACACATTGATGGCAGTGGCCATCGAGCCACTGCCCGTGATGCTTGTCCTTGAAATGAACTGTGCCTCAAGGCTTGCAAACTGGGAAAATTGGGGGAAATGAGGGTTGGGGCTGTGTTGGCTGAATTGTTTTGCTGGTACCATACCAGTTTCGTGCCCCTATGCCGCTGCATCTGGTATTACCAGTGCAGCACCAGATACTGGTGCTGAGCTTTGCTGTGTTCGGGTGTAAGTTGAAAGCCCGGAGTTGAGGACTGGGCTTTGGTTGTTTGTTTAGAATTGGGCCAATGAGGCCCCATAGGCCCTTGCTGTATTTGAGTAAATCAATGGGCCTTATTTGACTTAAAAATAAATTAAAAACAAGCTTGGTCCTTGGCTGAGATTAAATAAATAAAAATGGGCTAAGAAGCCTTTAGACCCCACCGGCCCCACTGATACTACATGACTAAATTAATGGACCCTTACGGAAAACGATAATAGTTCTAGGTATATTTTGGGCGTGGGCCCTGTTTAGACCGAAATGGGAAATTACAGATACTACATAAACAGTGGCCCTACCCAAAAATGCCTAGTAACTAGACCCGAGGATACAAAAAGGACCGAGAAGGGTATATTGGGAAATGACGACCATAAGTCCGTGCAGCACGAGCTTCGGCTATGACGCACGAGTACGAACTTCTGATCCCACTCCAGGATTAACACAAACCAAACATAAACTAAAAACAACCAACTTGTGTTTCTATATATTTTCTATACTATATTTATCACAATAAACAATATAACTTATAATATACAACTCAGTTACATATTAGGATAGTAGTTTGGTACGACATCGTATTTGACATCATGACACTTGATTTATTAATAATGCGTAACGAATAAATTAAGTAACTAAACTTGATATAATACTACACAATATAATTAAATAATTATAAGTGTTACTAAGTGTAACATATATATATATATAGATATATATACACATATATATATACAAAATAACCAAATAATAAATTACATATATTTGAGTATGTATATAAGTATATATATGATTAAATGTTTATACATACATATATATATATATGTGTATATATACTTATATATGAACTTATATATATATACATATATTTAATAAAGTACACTCAAATCACCACCAATCATATTGGACTAAGTATAACTATATAAGTAACATTATATATTGATCAATTTCTCTATATCACATAGAGTATATTGTACACCTAAATTCCATATGAAAAAACATCCAATTTTGACTAAGTAAATATCTAATTATAAAGATATATATTGATCAATTTTTCTATAAGCACATAATCAATATATTTACACACACATAGGTTAATATATATATTTAGCGATTTTTGTTTCTTCTTTGATTGTTTATAATAAAAGTCCAACTAAAAATAGTTGATTTTATAACATGCTTTCCTCGTGATTTGTTATTTACATTTTGTATCTTACCGTCCTGACGTCACATTTAATAATGGGAATAGTAAAACATTATAAAATAACATATAAATTAAATACGAAGAAAGAGATATATGAGTTGAACTCACGCTCATTGTGCAGCATGGACACTGCACACAAGACTTGATTTAGTAAAAATATTGAATAAAATAACTTAGGAACATCAAGGACGTCTCAAACGCCGTTACCTTGTCATTTGATTTCACTTAATTTCACAAGTCCCTCGACTAATTAAACAAACTCGAAATAAATAGGAGATCTAGTCGACTCGGACCCACACACAGGGGACGAGACTAACGCAGCTGCATACGACTCTGAGGTCAGCGTGGACGCAACGGACCCTCCGTTAGAGTAGCTCACGCTTCATTCCAGGTGTGGATTCTTGGGGATTATATTCCTTTCTCTCTTATTTAGGACCTACCAGACTTACCTAACTGAACTGCGGTACCAAATTTCCAGTAATGACTAATCAGGCTCGTGGAACTTGAACTGCCATATTTGCATACTGGTAACTGTACCATTAAATGAGTCCAACCTGCACTTGCATGTCATTGCACCTCATCTTGCATGTAAGATCCGATATACGGATTGTATAGGCTATTAGCTACTTATAGGTAGTTGCGTATCAAATATTATTTATATATATTCTCGTCGGGAGTGATGAGAGTCGGGCCGGTGAGTCTAGCTAGGACGGATGTAGTCTGGGGGCATCGTGAGGATGGATTACGTACGCAAGCTCAACGCCCGTGGGGTCCATTTCTCAGGATGTCCCTAAGGACATTCGATCACTGCTCACCAACGATGACCATCACTTGGTGGCTCGTAGTGCCAGTTCGAGTGTTTGATTTTCAAGATCCTTACTAGTATAATATTATAATATCTTCCTTTGAGTGATTAAGGTTCGGTTTCTCAGTTTAGAGTATGCGTGTCATATGTGACGTATTGGAGCTATTTCGTTCTTATATATTTCTATTTAGCCGATGTTTCGGGATCTCCTAATATTCGAAGGACTTCCTCCTTTGGCCCCTAGTTGGTACAGAGGAAGTCTGGGGCTCTCCTTTACCCCCTGGTTGGTACAGGGAGTTCCCTTTATTATTGTTACTCAAACGGGTAGTCGGTTCCTTATTTTCGTATGACGGCTGAGACCGAGAGTTTATGTTTATGATTTTCTCTTTGTAAGGTAGGCTTCTCGGTTCGCTTTTGATCGAGTGTGTGCTTTTATAGCCGCTCATGCTATTACCAGGGCATTTCGTTCTGGAAACTCAAAATTAAGTTAGATTGGCGGCTGATATACTAGACTCGTCTAACGATACCCTTAGATTGGCGGCTGACATACTAGACCCGTCTAAGGGGGCGAATCCTGAAGTCCTACGCCCAGGGTTCTAAAATTTGATTCTTTGAACATTTGTCTGGGAGTTTGATATTTTTCCTTACTAGTATTGTATACTACTATTCCTCATAAATATTTTGGGTTTCTTTCTCGTATCGTCTCTTGGATAGATTTAATTATTTAAATTGATTAATGGTTAAACTAAATACAAGTCAGGTGTAGTAATTAATTATGGGTATTCTCAGTAAATGTGATTTGGTCCAACCTTGAATCGGATATAATCCCAAAGGCTGGACCTTAATCCACACTGAGTAAATTTTTATAATTTACTCACGTTCCACGGTTGGTTGTGGGGTCCATGTAAGGAGCAGGAGTTCTTTTGCTGTCTAGAGGAGAGCGCTAGGATGGAGTCCCCAGCGTCTTCCGTTTTGAGGATTAATTCATTTGTTTTCTTTTATTCCTTTTGATAGGATTAGTGTGTAGTAGGTTAGCTAGGGTCGGTCCCACATCCCTTGATGGGATCGCCCTCTTTAGTATGTATTTTACTTTTGTTTTGTTTCCGCTGTAAACCTTGTATCCAGACGTTGGATTATATATGTATTTGTTGGATGTTCATGTATTGTGTGTGAAATGTGTGTGTTTTTCCTTATATTAAGTATAATAAACTATTCTTATTTATATTTCTGAGTGGTCAACTAAGCCTTTCGTGTACTTGAAATCAAGTACACGTGGCGGGATTAACACCCCTAAGTTAGTCATTATTTCTGGGGTGTGACATATACCATGAAGAGAAGATCAGCGAGCAACAAATGAGGAGGATCATCATCAACGGGTTGAAACCCGAATATAGCGGGTTCATGACAGTCATCCAAGGTTGGCCAACACCAACACTTCTACAGTTGGAGAATATGCTAGTGAATCAAGAGGTTCTAGCAAAGCAGATGGCTGGAGTCTCGATAAAGGAAGAAGAAGAGGTATTTTTCAGAAGTCAAAAGAAGGATCGACCTGACCGAAAGTAAAGAGGTAGACCTGATGGAAGACCTAGCTGGCAAAAGTGGCCTAAGAAGAAGACCAACTCTTCAGGGGGAACTTGCAACCAAAGAAGCAATGAATGCGAGCTCAATGAGCGATTAGACAAGTGCTACAGTTGTGAAAAGAAGGGACACTACGTGCGGGACTGCTGGTCTAGGAAGAAGGGCCAAGGCAACGTGGCAACATCAAGAAATTGTCATGACGAGTAAAGCCAAGAAGGTGGTAGCAGCAAAAATAACTGGGATGTCGAAGCTGCGTGCACAGTTGTTGTCACCGAAATTGTCAATAAGCACGATGATTTGGAGAAATACAAAGGATGACAAGTGATTGTGACAGCGAACAACTCAAAGCTACCAATCATGTATGTCGGTAAGACTATTATATCTCCTCGCTTCAGTTCAAACCTTCTCAAGTTACAAAAGGAGTATCATGTTCCCGATATGAAGAAGAATATGTTGTCAGTATCACAACTGACAGCACAAGGTAACTACGTAGTGTTCGGGCCACACGAAGTCAAGGTGTACTGCAACCTAAAGACAATAGGCACACCTGTGATGGAAGGTCGAAAGATGGAATCGATTTATGTGATGTCGGCAGAGTCGGCCTACATCGACAAGACCTGAAGAAACGAGACACCCAATCTTTGGCACAAGCGATTGGGGCACGTGAGCTATCACAAGCTCAAGATGATAATCGAGAAGTCAATGGTGAAAGGTATGCCCGAGGTGAAAGTACGGACCAACATAATATGCGCTGAGTGCCAATTCGATAAGGCTCATCAACTTTCTTTCGATCAATCTAAATTTCGAGCCAAGGAGCCATTGGAACTTATCCACTTGGATGTCTTCGATCCTATAAGGCAAGCATCTGTAAGTGGAATGAAGTACATGGTGACCTTCATCGATGAGTTCTCAAGTACATGTCGGTATATTTTATGAAAGAAAAATCCGAGTCCCTATAAATTCAAGAAGTTCAAGGAGAAGATAGAGAGTGGACAAGAAGGTACGATATCTTCGTACTGATAATGGAAGAGAATACGCATCCCACAAGTTTGACACGTACCTGAAGAAACATAAGATTCGAAGACAGTTGACACCCCGCTACAAAATGGCATAACAAAGAGGAAGAACAGGCACATTGTAGAAATCTGTCGAAGTATGTTGCACGCCATGAATGTACCAAGAAGATTTTGGACCGAGTGCGTTAAGACAATGACTCACATCATCAACCGACCACAAGAGAAGATGAGTTATCTCTCACCATTTCAAAGATTGTGGAAGATGAAACCCACTGTAAGGCATTTCAAAGTTTTTGGGTGTGTGTGTTATGTGTTTGTGCCCCCATCACCTCCGAATGAAGTTCGACAAGAAGGCAGTACAATGCATCTTCATTGGTTATGATGATGAAATAAAGGGCTGGAGATGTTGCGATCCAACAACCGGGTGAATCTACACCTCAAGAAATCTGGTGTTTGATGAGGCATCAGCATGGTGGCCATCCAAAAATATGATCCAACCAGAGATGGAGCAACATGAAACAAGTATTGAATATGCAAATCGAGAAGACCTGGAGGCCACAAGTGAAGAAGAAAAGAGTCCAACTTCCTCTAAGACCAAGAGTTCATGGCTAACAAGAGTACACGATGAATACGAAGAAGTAACTCTGCATCAGCAAGAAGAACTAAAAGAGTTGCCTCCACCACTGCGAAGGTCAACAAGACAAAGGAGACCCAACACAAAGTATGAAAATACTGCCATAATCGAAGTTGACTCGGAACTAATGACCTATGATGAAGCAGCTAAGAAAGACAAGTGGAGGAAAACTTTTCTGACAGAGCTGCCCACATGTGCTCAGTGTGAGAAACACACATATTATGGGGAGCTCCAAGAGTCCAGGAAGGCAGAAGAGCCGAGCGTGGTGAATCTCGCAGTAGAAGCAAAGAGTGCTACAAGTGCGGACGACGAGGGCACTATGCGCGAGAATGTCGATTCAATTGAAAGGAAGGAAACCTCGTGGTGGTCGGTAAGGAGAAAACACCAGAGGAAGTCCCGAGTGAAGAAGAGTGGGACGCACCGGCGACTATTGCAATAGCCGACGTGAAGGACGTCGAAGAGGCTGTGGAGCCTAAAGAAAAGAAAATTAATTTCGGGCCATGGTTTTTCGAAGAACCAATCGTGAAGGAGACTACAGTCGTGAGTTGCGCGATGGATTGTGAGAAGAAGTCACAAGAGAGCGCCAAGATGGAATCCCTCACCAAGAAGGGTGATGACGACGAAGAGGCAAAAAGAGGTGTCGCAGTCGTGAAAAAGACGACAAGGCAAGTAAGATTGTGTGACTGTGCATACAGTCAGAAGATCCGTCGAGGAATGAAGGAAGCTCGACGATGGCGTTTGGAGATGCAACATGAGAAGTTGGCATCAACTGTGAAGTATCGAGAAGATCCATCGAAGACATCAAAGAAGACACAAAGACAAAACTACGATAAGAAGCATGATGATTCGGTTGAACGTGAAGTACCAAAATTAAAGGTGACATCAAGAAGATCGACACTTTAAAGAGGGTCAATCTTGAGAGGGAGTGTTAAGAAATACAACATTGGCCCAACTCCAAATCATGATCCAAATTAACTAAATAATAGAAAGTCTCTAGAAAAGTCTACCATGCTCAAGAGATCAGAGTTTCTAAAGTTATTCTAGAATTTTTCTAGATGTATATATTAGGAAAATATATAGTCGCTAGATGTATCATTTGAGTAATATAAATAGGATGGCATACTTCCTACGTTCCTAGGCATCAAGCAAAGCAAACAAATACAATACACTTGTAAGAGAGAGCTAGTAGTAATGGAAAGGTTAGGAAATATTAAGAAGTTGGGGGTGTAATATTTTGGAGGGACAAAATATTTAAGTAGTAGAGGTTATAAGAATATATTTTGAAAGATTAATAAAATAGTTTGTATAATTTAATACCTCCATACTCCACATAACATAAATTTTGGGTTCTTAAATTAATTTAAGAAAATAGTTTCAATTGTCCACAAAATGTGTTCATTATAAAATTAAAATATTTCTTTCGTTTTTAAAAAAAGAAGTCTTAATGACTCTGAAAGCGAATGAAGAATTTATCATGTGCTAAGGCCTAAGTGAAGTTTTGACGAAAGTTCTTAAATTTTAAAGTGCAATATTGACTGAGCGTCACCATATGTAGCACTTTGTCCAAGCTCCAAGCATTAGCGGCTCAACTCGTACTTACATTTTGAGTTGTTCTTCAATCAATAAAAAGATTGTGTTTGCAGTATTCCTTCACATTCGTCGTTTGTTTGCTATCTACATATATATTTATCCATCGCATTTTAGAAATTGCATTAGACAAATATGATCATTAATTATTTTTTTTCTTTAGATATATCTAGGGTTGCAAACGACTCGAACACGAACGAGCTGAGTCAAGTTCAAAATCAGCTCGTTAACTTAACGAACGAGCTGGTAACGAACGAGTTCATAATGAGCATGTAATGAACAAGTTCATAACGAGTTTTTGACAAGTCGAACACGAACGAGCCACGAGCTATGAATATTTTTGGCATCCTAGACCATATGTTAATTAATATTGTGCAACTTGTACTCAACTATTGAAGTTAGATATTAGTATATATCAATTAACTATTATATAACATGTGTGCTTTATTAACGAGAGCTATACAGAGTTCAAGATCGGCTCGTCAACTCAACGAGCTGACCAGCTCGTATCGTTAACAGCTTGAGCTGATAACGAACGAATTCATAACGATCTTTGACAAGTCGAACACTAACGAGACACGAGCTACGAATATTTCCTGCACCCCTAGATATATCACACATACTGCAGCACAACTATTCCTAAATTTTGGGGTACACAAGTGCGTACACATGACAATGGTGTAGATTTTTTTTGCATAATCCTGAAAAAACTAAGAATTATATTTATAATCCTGATTGCAAAAGTTTGACACCAACAATCCTATTTGGTGTGCATTCACGTTCATATGTATTGGCTGAACGCATGCGTTCAGAAATCAAGATTACTTGAGTTGACAAAGCAAAAATTTACCAAGTAATTTGTGAGGCAGCATTCACGTCTGAACGTAGCATCTAAACGTGCGTCCAAACGTGAACGTTGGTCCAAAATTTTGCATCATACTTAACAATTTATGTCATTTGACTTCTTATTGTGAAGACATGGGTTTACTCTGAACGTGAACACATGCAAAATAAAGTCATTCCTGTCAAACATTTGAAACTAGAGTTACGGAGGTAATTCTTACTTTTTTCAATTTTATGAAAAAATTTCATGCGTGTACGGAGGTGGTCACAAGTTGTTTGCTTTCGATTTTTTTGCTTGGTCTTGAAAAAAATAGAAATAACATTTGCGATTCTGGATTGAAATTTTTACACCGTCGACTCTATTTTTCAGCATTTACGTTCACATGTGTTATGTAGATGCACGCGTTCAGAAATCCACAGTCTCAACCAAAAAAATTCTAAGTAAAGTTGTAACTGTGAACGCAGAGTCTTAACACATCGTCTGAATGCAGTGTTCAAAAAACACTTCTGAACACACAGTCTAAACACAGTGTTCAGATAACACTATTGAATGCAAAGTCTGAATGTTGTGTTCATAGGTACTTAGAATTTTTTGTTTTGTTTGGATTTCTGCACGCATGAGTTCAGATAACACATCGAATATGGACGCTAAAAAATATGGTCATCGTTGTCAATGATTTAAAGTCAGTGTTATAGATGTTATTCTTATTTTTTTTAAATAAGGCAAAAAATTTCATTGCTTTCCCGTCTAGACTTGCTAAAATTTGATGTATCTTAATCAAAAATAAAGGGAAATTTTTTTATGTGTCCTTCAAAACTGAAAAAATCTCAGAAATGTCATCTATAATTGATTTCTTTCATATTTGCTACATGAAATTGCTGCTACGTTGTTTTTTGCCATTTAAAAAAAAATGCTCTTATCATGACTACTTTTCTTTTTTTTTTTTATAAATGCGGCAAAAAAGGTAACAGCGTTTTTTTATGGTAAATATTAAAAAAAAATCGATTCAATTTCCCCATTTTCCTAAAATGAATATGGCGAGTCACATGCAACCCAATATCTAGGGATCGGATCAACTGACAACTGTCATGGAAATAGATGCATAAGATCCTGATTTTGTGAGAACAATAGAGATTATCAAGTTGCTTTGTCCGTCTTCTTATTAATTAATTAAATTCCGCTGTTGATCCATTTGTTTTTCCTCTTTGACTCTCCGCACCTCGCAAAATCTCATCGAGAAAGAGAATAGCAAGAAGAAGAAGAAAACCGAAAACCCAATAGCTATTTCTAATTTCGGAAACGTGGAAAACAAGCTCCTCCTCTTCAGTCTGTGAAGTGGCCGAATTATTTGCAATTCGGTATCGGTTCGACCCTTCTCTTGTTTTGTTTGTTTTGTTAAAATTTGCTCGATTTTAGTTTGTTCGTGAAATTTCTTAGGAGATAGGTGTGGTTTTTTGTAATCGATTGTTGAGAACTGGAATCGATCCGTCAGAGCTCCGATTTTGATGTTATTTGGGGTTTTGACGGAGAGAAAACTTGTTTCTTTCCAGCTCCAATTCCCAATGCTAGGTCGGGCTACCTACTCGGGAAAAGCAGTAATTTTCCTATCGTGAAGATGTTCTGGTGAAACGGTTTCTGTACAAAATCAGTGATTGCAAATTCAGCGGTTGATTAGTTTTTCCTCTTTTGTTTGTTGATTGAAAATTGGATTATACTAGGTGCGCACTGATACTAAAATAGAAATCAGGTCTGGATTGTATACTTGAACAGTGTAACTGCGAAACTCACTTCCAGTCTTGTTTTAATTGATGAAAAGATTGGTACTTTTGGTGACTTGGCATCTTCAATACAGTATCTTCCTATTGAAAATGGTGCTTAAACCTTCCTTTTCACAGAGTATGTCTTACAGACAATTGACTGACGCTATAGTTATTTTTTCAATTTAACTAATTTCTGCAAACTGTTTTCTTGACTAGTTGCTGGCATGAGCATTTTTGGGTGCACATCAGAAAGACAAATTTTGATACCATAATCAACCATTTTTCATGGACCATATGGCCATTGTCGACGCTGAGGTAGGAGACACATTGGATTTTGAAGTGGACGGCTTCCGTTGTGAGAATCTGACAGAGAATGACGTCAGTGATGAGGAAATTGAGCCTGAGGAACTGGCACGCCGCATGTGGAAAGACCAAATCAAGCTTCGCCGAATCAAGGAGCGGAAGAAGGTCTCTGGCCAGCAGGCTTTTCTCGATAAGTGCGGTTCCAAGAAACCCATCTCTGACCAGGCTCGGCGCAAAAAGATGTCGCGAGCCCAGGATGGCATTCTCAAATACATGCTGAAACTAATGGAGGTTTGCAATGTCCGTGCATTTGTTTATGGCATTATACCGGAGAAGGGAAAACCCGTTAGTGGTGCATCAGATAATATTCGTGAATGGTGGAAAGAGAAGGTGAAATTTGACAAAAATGGGCCTGCAGCTATTGCAAAGTATGTGGCAGAGAATTTTGCACTAGATAATGGTCAGGTGGTCTCCAATGGAGGGAAGTGCCCCCAGGGCTTAATGGATTTGCAAGATGGAACTCTAGGCTCTCTTTTGTCGTCTCTGATGCAACATTGCAACCCACCTCAGAGGAAATTCCCATTAGAGAAGGGTGTCCCGCCTCCATGGTGGCCCACTGGCAGCGAGGATTGGTGGGCTGGGCTGGGTTTACCAAAGGGTCAGATGCCACCATACAAAAAGCCACATGATTTAAAGAAAGTTTGGAAAGTGGGGGTCTTGACCAGTGTCATAAGGCACATGTCTCCAGATTTCGAAAATATAAGGATGCGTGTGAGGAAGTCAAAATGCTTGCAAGATAAAATGACCGCAAAAGAAAGCTTGATTTGGTTAGCAGTCTTGAATAAGGAGGAGAAGTCACTGTTGTCGGGTTCTGTGGCAGGTAAAGACAGAAGTACAGGTAGAGAAAGAGACAGAGATAACGATATTTCAGACTTAATTCAACCTAGAGGCCAGGAGGAGAGGATAGAAGATGCATGTACCTACAGTAGTAGTAATGAATATGATGTTGATGGGCCTGACGTGGCACTTGTTGCTCAGACCGCATTGGCCGATGATGATGAGAGGTACCCGACACCAACAGCTGGTACTGGTACGGGTACTAGTGAGTGGGAGAAACAGATTGTGAGTTTTAAGGACCCACCAGATCCAAAGAGGAAGAAGCCTCGGTTGGGTGGTTCATCTTCACTTGCAAGAAAACGACGTGCCGTATATCGGAATGAGAGCCCCGAAGAGGACTCACTGAGTACTGCAATTCCTGATATGAACCATGCTCAATTCCCGGAAGTGGCTAATAACCAACTCTTTCTGCATGAACCTGTGGATGATAATGGCAACAATACCAGTAATGCTGACTACAGTAATGAAAACAATACTCGTACTACTGATATTGGTTACAATAACATCAATAACAATCTGATTGGAGTGAATGTTAGCAGTGGCATGCCTAAAAGCATGTACATCGGTGCTCAGCCGTTGCAATTACCACCGGTAAATAACCAGTTCCAATTAGGGGACACTTCTGGGTTTGATTTCTGTACTCCAAATTCGCAACAACAAAGGCATCAACATTCATTACCGATTTTGTCTCCCCAGCAGGTGGAGTTACCATTAACGGGAGTAGAAGCAAATGATAACAATTATAATAATAATGATGGGAATACTGTTGAGCATGTGTATGGGCATGGAAACATGCATCCATTTATTGAGGAACCGCTATTCCCGGTAGAACAGGATAAGTTTGTTGGGAGTGAGTTTGATAATTTACCATTTGATTTTATCGGTATTGGAAGTCCCATTCCTGACTTTGGTGATTTGCTTGGTGATGAAGATCTGATGGAATATCTGGGAACTTAACCGAGGTTATTGGTTAGTTCACTTTTATTTTTGTCCTTTTTATTGTTGCTAAACTAATATTCATGTGCAAACAGAGTCAACATAATCGGACCATTTTGTAAGTCGAACTGGTTCTGTGCTGAAAAGGCATGTTAATCCCTGTTGTTTTGTTTACAAATTTGGAAATGAACAGAGCATTCAGGAAATATATTATTATATTACTGCATTGTCATGTTGTTCTTGTCCTTTTTGTGCTGTTTAATATAGTTCACCTTTGATTTCAAAATTAAACAGCTGTTGTTATTTCTTCCTTAAAGTATTTTCATATTATTCGAATAATTTGAAAATAGGGATAACTGGGCAAGGCTTGCCAGAATAAAGCGTATGAGACTTATTATGTTTTCTGTTAACTATATTAGGCTGTGTATTGATTTGTATATAACTCTTACACTAATTACTCATCCATTGTTTCTTTAACTAAACAGCATGTCAGCCAACGTAAAAAAAATTAGCCTCCCATGAAAATGAAAATCAATAGACTTTCGTTGGGACGCAACCCTCTTAGCGACGCGTCATATCAGAATTCGGATATCGTGTTAAATGTGCAATTCGGATATCGTGTTAAATGTGCAAGGGTCGGGTCATCACTCTGTTAGTGACGCACTATATTGGTGCCCTTGTGTAGTGACGAATGAGCAAGGGTTTTCGCACTTTACTCGACGAGTGCGAGGAGCAAGGAAGCTAGCCGAGGATAATACAATTCATCTAGGTAGTTGGAATGTAGGATCATTAACAGATAAGCTACGAGAGTTAGTTAATACTGTGATTAAGAGACGTGCAAAATACTGGTTTTAAACTATGATACACAGGAATAGAACAAAGCAGGAACGAAGTAGGCGCCTTAATTACCATAGCCTCAAGAACGGAGTTGTCGATGTTAGGAGAAAAGAAGATCGTCTTATCCTAGTCAAGTTGGTCGTTGGTGAATTAGTTTTAAATGTCGTTAGTGCGTATGTTCCAAAAATAGGTTTGTGTGAAAACGTCAAGAAACAAATCTGGAAAGATCTAGAAGAGATGCTTAGAGACATGCCTAGCGACGAGAAGTTTTTCATAGGAGAATACTTCAACTATCACGTTGGTACAACTAGTGTGAGTTTTGAAGAAATGTACGAGGATTTGGATATGGTGATAGGAATCAAGAAGAAAACATCTTGAACTTCGTTGTAGCATATGACATCATGATAGCTTACACTTTCTTGAAAAATAGACAATCTCATTTAGTTACCTTCAACAGTGGTCAACACTCGAGCTATATCGATTTTGTTCTTACTAGGAGAGAGGACAAATAAGCTTGCGTAGATTGTAAGGTTATACCTGGAGACTGTGTCGTCCAACAACACAGGCTTGTGGTCTCGGATTTTCACTTTTGAATACACGCTCGACAGAACAAAGGCGTCAAATATCAAGGACGAGATGGTGGAAACTCAAAGGAGATGACCAAAAGGTCTTTAAGGACAAGATGATCGACGAAGAAACCTTTAACAAAGACGATTACGACGCTAATATCATTTGGAAGAAGATGGCAACTCGCATTCGAAATGTAGCTATAGAGGTATTTGGAGTGACTAAGAAAAATAGACGTGAACCTAAAGACACTTGTGGTGAAACGAGAACGTGCAAAAAGTTATCAAGTAGAAGAAGAACTGCTACAAGTGTTTGCATCATGATAAGTGTGAATACAACGTACATAAGTATACAACGATAAAAAAGAATGCAAAAAGAGTTGTGAGTGAAGTAAGGGGTCGAGCTTATGAGGATCTATATCATAAGCTAGGTACGAAGGAAGGCGGAAAGAACGTCTATAAGATTGCCAAACTCCGCAAGAGAAAGAAGAGAAATCTTTCAGCCAACTCGAATGCATCAAGGATGAGACAAATAGACTTTTGGTGAAAAACGACGAGATCAAGAACAGTTGGAGAGAATACTTTGACAAGTTGGTCAATGAAAAAAACGAAAGCACTATGGTTGAGCTAGATGACTCTTTTGACGACATCAACAGGCGATTCGTTCGACGAATTCAAGAGACGGAAGTGAATGAAAGTAGGTAAGGCTTTTGGGCATGATAACATCTCCATCGAGGTATGGGGATGTCTTGGAGATGTAGGGGTAGTATGGCTAACTAAGTTGTTCAACAACATCTTCCGGTCAAACAAAATGTCGGACGAATGGAGAAAAAGTATATTGGTACCTATATTCAAGAATAAGAAGATATTCTAAGTTGTACTAATTACAAATGAATCAAAGTTTATGAGCTATACAATGAAGCTTTGGAAGAGAGTGATTGAGCATCGTTTAAGAAAGATGACAAGCTTTACGAATAATCAATTTGGTTTTATGTCCGGGTGATCGACTATGGAGGCGATTTTATTGACAAGACAACTGATGGAGAGATATCAAGAGCAGAAGAAGGATTTACATATGATATTTATCAACTTGGAGAAAACATATGACAAAGTACCGAGAAAGACCATGTGGTGGGCATTTGAAAAGAAAATAGTTCCAACAAAGTATGTTAACCTTATCAATGATATATATGGTAATGTTGTGACTAGTGTCAGAACATGTGACGGCGAAACAAATGATTTTTCCATTAAGATAGGATTACATTAAGGGTCAGCCTTGAGTCCTTACATTTTTGCCTTAGTGATCGATGAGATCACGAAAGATATACATGACGATATTCCTTGGTGCATGCTCTTTGCAGATGATGTTGTCCTAGTAGACGAAAGTAAGGTAGGATGGGTAGAAAATTAGAGTTGTGGATGAAAACGTTAGAATCAAAATGTTTTAGACTTAGTAGGACTAAGATCGAGTATATGGAGTGCAAGTCCAGTGGCATTCGATCAGAAGATGGAGATGTCAGTTTAGATAGACAAGTAATGTCTAGAAGAAACATCTTTCGATATTTGGGATTGATGCTACAGAGTGATGTTGAGATTGATGAAGATGTTAGTCATAGAATAAGAGTGGGTTAGATAAAATGACGACAAGCATCTGGCATCCTATGCGACAAGAAGGTCCCACAAAAGTTGAAGGCCAGTTCTATAGGATGGCGATCAGACCCGCAATGTTGTATGGAGCAGAATGTTGGGCTACTAAAGGACAACACATACGAAAGATGAGCATGGCAGAGATGTGTATGTTATGGTGGATATGTGGGCATACAAGAAGAGATCACATTAGAAATGACGATATACGCGACAAGGTCCGATTGAAGAGCAACTTGTTCAACATCGTTTGAGATGGTATGAGCATATCTAGCGGATACCTTCTGATGTACCGGTACATGGTGGAGTTTCAAGTCGCGTCGAAAACACGAGAAAAGGTATTGGTCGATCAAAATTGAAATGGGATGAAGCTGTAAAAATGGACTTAAATGCATGAAATGTATTCAAAGAATTGGCGTCTGAATAGGAGTGGAAGTTAGCGATCCATGTGCCAGAATCGCGACAAGCTAAATTTTAGAAGTAATGTTATAATTGTATGACTTTAGTTCAGGATTAACGACGTAGAATATTAGTCTAAATTTATAATTGATAGAATAGTGTATTTTTTATTATTATTAGCATTATTATTATTATTTTTATTCTATACTTTTATTTTACTATTATTTTACTATTTATTATATTATTATTATTTTTATTAATGTTTCTTTTCAGACTGAGTTTCATTTCTAGCTTACTCAATTTATTTGGGAATAAAAGTTATGTTGTTGTTGTTGTTGTTGTTGAATAAATTTTGAATTGTCAGAAATCTAGAATGAAGCTATGGTGTTTCGTAAAGCACCAAAAGCACTGAATTGGTTCTTTATAAAAATTTCTAAGGTTCTTTATAAATTTATTATCAGAACAATCAAAATAATCATGGTAAAGTGGTCGCTCCTCTTTAAAGAATCGAGAATTTGCGAATTAATTTCAAAGGCTGCGTTCGGCAGCCGAAGCAAGACCTGATTAGAGCCTTCACGGGAGTATACTAATGTGGAATAGATGGATTCACATTTGTATAATAATGAGCATAGCTAAAATAATATGCATAGTACACCACATAACGTACTATGCGTCAATTTGTATTTAATTTGGTCAATAAATTGATATTTAAGTTGCTTAATAAATTCTTCATATCAAAATCTTGTAGGAAATAAAATTTCGTGATTTTTAGAGCTTTCTTGTTATTTTTTAAATATTTTTTAAAAACAGCTAGAAATGGCACTTTTGTAGTATTAAATCTGGACTGTTTTTAAAAAATATTTAAAAAATAACTAGAAAGCTCTAAAAATCACGAAATTTAATTTCCTACAATATTTTCATTTGAAGAATTTATTGAGCAACTTAAATCTCAATTTAACGACCTATATCTATATGCATAATACAAAATGGGATGTACTATGCATATTATTTTAGCCATGCTCGTATAATAATATATATATTTACTCCGAAATTATTTTCACTGAAATGGGTGCAGTAAAGTTAATGCAGCGAAAATCTGCTATTTTACAACCCTCGTAACTCTGTTACTTCAAAAATATATTTAATGTGTATAGTAACTTAACTAAATGTGCATAATAACATCGATATCGATAATCGATATCAAATGTGATATCTACGAAATATTATTTTTTTTACTCTGCTTAACTTCGCTTACCAAACAAGATCAAAGGTAATATAAAATTATTGCCTAATAGAGGAGTTTCAAAGAAGAGAAGAATCGGAAAGAATGAACAAATTGCATTATTACATGATATTAATTTCACAAATGATATTAATTCCGCAATCTGGCAACTAGATAATTCTGGTAAATTTTCAATCATGTTCTTTGGTGTAAATTTATCGTGCTAATAAAATATCCTAAATTATATCTACTTCGGTTGCAAGTTCAGGATCTAGTTGGGTAGTATTTGTTGAATTTAACTCATCTCTTGTTTGATAGTTTGCAAAATAAATCAGTACCAACCATACACAATTGAGTTTTGGTGAGTTGTAGGTTTATACATGTACATATTGGTGATGCAAAGGCTCAAACATACATATACAAATCAAAACATTCACAAAGACATCAAGAGCAAGTCAATTAGGCGTTTTCAGAGTCATGTTTTACCATAACGCATGGATAATCCGTCACAACGGGTCCTCAGCACTTCATAACGGGTTGCCCACCCATCACAACGGGTACCCAATCTTTTGTAACGGATTGTAGGAAGTGCTGAAGACAGAGGAGTTTCTAGAGCCATGCGTTGCCAAAACGCATCACTAACCCATCACGGGTTCCTCACCCATTATAAAGGGTTTTCAACCCGTCACAACGAATTCCTGCTTAGAATGGCTCATGAGTAAGTGAACCAAACAGAGAAGGGCAAATCTAAAAAGCTGACAACCCGTTATAACGGGTTCTGTAATGAATTGCATGATTTTGTAACGCAAGAACAAGATTGCAAAATTGCAAGACTTCAAAAAGTGTTCGGCCTATATATACCTTGGGGATACAAACTAGAAGATAATCAAAACCCTTCTCATGCTTTCAAGCACAAATTTGAGCATCAGAAAGAGTACTAAAGCCTTCTCCTATATCTACATAAACCTGAGAGAATTAGAATAGCTTCAATCATCTAATTGTCGATCCGAGAACACGTGTTTGCTAGCTTTGTTAGTCTTTTGGGTTGTCAAGTAGCGCATTCATGTTCTTGATTGTGTTGCAATCGGACCTTTTATTTTGTAGAGTGGTGTAGTCCCTTGCATAGGTTTAAGAATCTAAGATTGGTTTGCTTATGTGAGAAGAAACCAAAGATAGGTTCTATAATTGTAATCTTATAGTTTTAATGGATTCGGTTCCGGAAGGAAGTTTTGGTTTTGAGAGTACCCTAGACGTAGGCCTAGTTTGTTTGTAGGCCAAATCACATTACATCATGTGTTCTTGTGTTCTCTTGCTCTTTGCTCTTTACTTTCTCTCTCTCTCTTTACTATAATTGTACTTTGTTATATTGATTTGCTCAATTGTTATTAGTACTTATTTGTTTGTGATTTTAGTTACGTGATTAAGATCTAAAAGTTTGAATTATAATTGTTGAAAATGCTTCTGCACTAGAACTTGATCTTAGGACCACATTCTAACAATTGGTATTATAACCCACAAGTCCATACCTAACTAATTGTCCAAATCTTGATAATTCTTGGCATTGTCTTGTGAACAATGGAACAAATGAGATTTGTGAAAGAATGACCAATCTTTGGTGTAGGTTGTAAGAACTTCTCTTTTTGAAAGAGATGTATGGTAAACTATCTTAGTCTACTTGAGCTTCGGAAAGTTGTAGATGATGATTGGACTCCCAAATATAAAATTGATGGTATTACCTTGACCAAAGAGTCCAAAGACTTCAAATATTCAAATGACAATGCTATGAACATCAAGCTCAATTCATGAGACTATTGCACTATCTCTCACTCACTCTACAAATGCCAAAGAAATTTGGAATGTTTTAGTACCTAGATATGAGGGTAATGAGCATATGAAAAAGACCCGTAAAGTTGGCTTAGCAACAAAATTAGATAACATGAAGTTTGAAGATAATGAGTCTTTTGAAAGTCTTTATCATAGACTAGTATCCTTGAGAAATGAATTTGTAGAAGTTGACTCTAACATTAGTGAGGAAGATCTTGTAGGAAAGCTCTTACGGATGGTGTCAAAGAAATTCGGATGGGGTGGCATTGTGAGCTCAATTGAAGGTCTACAAGCTAAATATCTTACTTATCAACCCAAGGAGGTGTATGCACAATTATGCTCACATGAAGAAAATCACAAGAAAGTGAAGTTCTCAACCTTAATCAAATCTTTGGCCTTACCCGCATAATGTTCGTACAACATTCCCAACAAGTTTGAATCAAGCGAAGTAGCCTATCAAAACACCTATCAAGTATTCTTCAAGGACAAAGACCTTCTCACCAAACTCGTGAAAGGAGGCATTGATTTTGAAAGAAAGGTGAATGAAGAGAGAATAGTTTAAGACAAGAAGATAGTTTGCTTATCATGTAACAAAGAAAGGCATAACATTCAAAATTGTTGTCATCTTTCCTCAATGGAGAAGATCATAAGAAGGACGTTTCAAGAGAACTCACAAGAAAGCAATGCAAGCTACTTGATTGAGTGAATCCAAAGAGAGTGAAGATGAGGAAGAAGAAGTTAACATCGATGGAGGTGAAGTAGAGAATAAGCTAGCCCTCGTCGGAAAGAATCTAAGGACTTACATGAAGATAGCTCTTGAAGTCATAAAGGATTAAGGCATGACGGATTTCGAAAAGATTCGTATTATAAAGTGAATGGCTCAAGCTGAAGATGACTATGATAAAGAAATGAATGGCTCAAGCTAAAGATGACTATGCTAAAGAACAAGAAGAAGCATCAAGGAGACTTGAAATTCCAACATGCATTCCAAAGATAAACACTTCCAAGATGATTGAGAAGTCATTGAGTCCTTCAAATTCTAAAAAGATGGATAAGTCATTGACACTTCCAAAAATTAATGTTGCAAAGCAAATTAAGATGCCTTTGAGTCTTGCAAGAGTAGATGCTTATACACAAGAAAAAATAGCTCAATCAAAGACAAAAACTACAAGTAATTAAGAAATGGAGGTCTCTAGCCGAGCTAAAATGATAGAAATTGATCTCTAATTATCATGATGTGTCTAGTGATGATGAGTCTTATGATTTGAATAAAGATCAAGAGTCTTTTAATGTGACTTAGCTTAAAGAGTTACTTGATGAGTTCAAAAAGTCTATGGATGTTAAAGATGCTATGATTAATTATTTTTATTCTAAGATTGAATTGCTAGAAACTAAGGTTAAAGACCTTGAGATCCAAGTCAAATTAAATAAAGAAATTGAATTAAAAAAGCACATCAATGGACTTCTGAATTTGTGAAGTTTGTTAAGGCATCAAACCATTACACTAAAATTGACTATGATAAGATGTATATTAGTCAAGGTCCACATGATAAAACGAGTTTGGATTTGTAAATGAACAACCTTCTAAAATGAAAAAGCAACCTAAGCCAAATGATAAACCTACTCAAGCTAAAAATCATGCCTACATGTATAATAAAAGATACACTAAAAAAATCAAGTTCACTAAAACTAATTCTAGAAAAGTGGTAAACAAATCTAGAGTTAGAAATAATTATAGGATTACCAACCAACTTAGAGCTCAACCACCAAAGATTTATGTTAAGAATATGTATTGTAGATTTCATGTGATACATGATAACAAGAAACTTGGTAACAATTTTCAAAGGAAAAAGGTTTAATGGGTCGGTTGGTCGGGTTTCGTATAGATTTTCAACTCATTTGATGTCATTCATTGTAGTGTTTTCAATCCGTAACCAACTAACCAAAAATAAAAACCATCCAATTCATATTTTATTTAGGCAGTTGGGCTTCGCTGGTTTCACAAATTTCAATATTTCACACAATTTTTTAATGATACAATAGTAAAAGTAACAATTTAAAATAATTTAAATAACACATTGGCGTCAGTCTGTACTAAAAATTAAAAATTAAGAAGTTTGACAAAAAATATACATGTAACTTTGTGACGAAAATCGAATAAAAAACTTTATCACTAGCAGTATAATTGTCTAATTAAATATGAAAGGTCGGGTCGGGTTTCACCCACATTATATTCTATAATCCGTACCCACATATTAGATGTCGGATTCGACAAAATAAAAACCATAACCGACCATAAGAAATCAAAATCTGCATTTTTTCGAGTTGAGTTGATCGGGTCGGTCGGGTTAATCGGGTTAGTCGGGTTGGACTTACACCCTATTTAATGGTGTTTTTAAACCAAGACATAACCCTAGAATTGTGCTAATGATCATAAGAATTTTAGTATCAATTTCCAAATGAAGAGATACAATAATGTCTACCAATGAAACTATCATTCTAGAAATATAAGAAACTTTCATGATAAGAATAGATTAAGAGTGAGTTATTTGAGACCAATTAACAAGAATAACTATGATCATAGCAATATTAACTCCAAGACTATTTTTTGTTCATCTTGTTTGAATTTTGGACATCAAGATCGATTTTGTTGTATTAAGAATGGTAAGAGTATGTTCCATTGATATGCTTAGCACAAGTAGAACTAAGTCAATTGTCTAGAGACTCACTAGACTCTCACAATTTGGTTTCCTTTTTTGAATATTATGTTGAGGGAGAGTCATGTAACAAAATGTATGGTTTAATGTTCATTTAATTAAATCATATGTTTTAGGAATCTTGATTGATCTTTTTATTCAAATCATAACTCATTATGTGCATTTGCATGAATTTAAACATCATATGATAGTTGAACTGTGCCCTATGAATATGAAAGACTAAATTTGGAGCATAGCAGCAAATTAAATCACAATTAAATACAAAATTTTATTCTTACGTTATGGAACCGTTACAACGGGTCAAGAATGGGTTATAATGGCTTGGAACTCATTATAACGGGTTAGAACATAAAAAACTAGTCGTTGGAGGTTTAAATGTTGGTAGCGTTATAGCAGAGAGGAGAGAGACTCGTTATAACGGATGGGTAACCCGTTGCAACGGGTTACTGTAACAGAAGAGCAAAAAGTGGTATTTATGCACTCTCTTCTTCTCCAGGAGATCGTATTCTTGCAAAAATCAAAATTAGACCTTTGAGATCTTTCTTTGCTGAAACCCTAGACCCAAAATCTCTTCAAATTCCTCAAAATTCTCAAGAGCTCAATCAAACTTTGTGGTGATGAAGCAATTTTCTCTTAAGAACTCATCAATTTCACAATGTTTCTAGTAATTTTTCTCTTGATTATTACCTCTCTCGTGGCACCTCCCAAATTATCATTTGTTTACAATAAGAAGAGAAAGGATGTTGAAAAACAATTAGAAAAAGAAAGGAACCAAAGGGTCATGCCACAAAGGAAGAACATTTCCTTTCTTACACACCAACCCGGTATCGGTACAAGCTCCAAATCGGTACCGGTACAAGCTCCAACCTGGTACCGATACAAGATCCAACCCGGATGCAAATCCTACACCTCCACCATCTAATCCAGAGCCAAACCCTTCATCCTCCCAAAAATCCTTCCTCCTCCCAATCAGAACAACAAAGAATTTTTAACTCTTGGACCAATTCATCTCAAAACCAGATTTTGTACCGATCTGCCATTGAATTCTCTACATTTCATAGCTCTTTCAAAATTAGACCCACTTCTGATACCTTCAATTTCATGATAAATGGGGATAATCAAATGAGTGAATGTGAATACAACCAATTGGTTCAAAAATTGATTTTTGAGCATTGAGATCTTTGCTTTAATTGAACCAAAGATTTGCATCAAGTTCGATAAGGGTTTTGTATGCCAACATGAAACCACCCAAGCAGTCATTTGGGGTAACTACCTATTTTTATGGTCAAGAAATCTCAATTAATGCCCAAACAATAGCCGAAGTTTTAGAGATTGTTGAAAATGGTGAGGAGGTAGATGTATATCATAAGTGGCCACAACATGAGGAATCATTTAACAAATACAAGAGATGGTTAGATGCCAAAGACCCGCACAAAGACTATTTCGACACAAAATTACATGCATTCCATATATTGTTGTTTATCCTCATAAATAACATTCTTATACCCGACAAAGATCTTAAGACCAACCTTGAGCATACCAATGAGTTTCTCCTTAGACATCTCATTGCCAAGGACTAAGTAGTAAACATCCCCTTTATCATCCTTAACCACATGAAAGCCGCCATAACCAACAAACAAATGAACTTGACATACCCTCATCCCTTGATTCAGATTCTTATGTACAAGAGTATCACCATCCTGATCAATCCAAAAGAGCCCAATTCCATCATCTATTTACCAGCTAACCTAATTACCTTTCTTAGAAAGAAAGTCTGAATGAAGATGAATTTGACTTGGAAACCTAAATCCAAGTCAATGAATGATTGAATAAGGAAAGAGGGAGCACAACCCAATCAATATACTGACCGAAAGCTCACAAGTCACGAAGGAAAAGCGTACTCCTAGCATGCTCCATGCCAATACCTCTTCTTACATGCCTCCTCCAAACTACCAAGGATATCAAATTCCTCAAGACTACTCATACTACACTCCATCAACCTTCAATCCAATGCCTCCATATGCCTTCTCAATTGTTTAAGAAGGTACTTATTATGTCTCTCAATAAGTGTATCACTTGTCTTTGTATGGAAAGCACAACTCGGTTAGAATACATGAGAGACTTGACAATCAAAATGAGTTCCAACTTCATGGTCCGAACTAATTGGAACCAACAATTTGAAACATGGAATGATTGTTCCGACCCAATTGAACCCGAAGCTCAGATGGGAGAGGCAAATGAAGAAGCAACACAAATTAATCTGAAGGATGGTGATCAAGAAAGTAGTGACAATGAATAGTTTAGCTTAGGATAGTAATTTTTAGAAATTCTCCTTGAAAACTTTTCCTGTTTTATTTTTTATGTTAGTAGCATGATTTAAATATTGATATATTTGATTGCATCTTTCTTGATATGTCTCTTGATTGTATTTCTTGATTTTGCTCCTTTCTATTCTTGAAATTACAAATTTAAATTGAAAATGAAACTTTTGCTGAAATTATAAAACATATGTCATTAAGGAGAGCAATCTCTTGTTTGACAATTTGCAAAACAAAACAGTGCTAACCTTGCATAATTGAGTTTTGGTGGGTTGCAAGCTTATAAAGGTACGTATTGAGATGCAAAGCCTCAAACATGCATGTACAAGTCAAGACATTTACAAAGACATCAAGAGCAAGTCAATTGAGCATTTCCAGAACCATGTGAACGCATCGACAACCCGTCACAACGGGTCCCCAACCCGTCATAACGGGTTGTCCACCCGTCACAACGGGTTCCTAATCTATTGTAACGATTGAAGAAAATAAGTGCTGAAGACAGAGGAGTTTCCAGAGCCATGTGTTGCCATAACGCATCACTAACCTGTCACAATGGGTTCCCAACCTGTCACAACGGGTTCCCGCTCAAAATGGCCCAAAAGTCAGTGAACCAAGCAAAGAAGGGCAAATATATAAAGCTACCAACCGTTATAACAGGTTCTGTATTGAATTGCATGATTGTGTCCAGTCTATATATATCTTGGGGGTACGAACAAGATTTCAAGGTTGCAAGACTTCAAGAAGTGTCCAGTCTATATATACCTTGGGGGTACGAACCAGGAAGATAATCAAAACCCTCCCCAAGCTTTCAAGTACACATTTGAACATCGGAAAGAGCATTAAAGCCTTCTCCTACAGCTACCTAAACTTGAGAGAATTAGGATAACTTCAATCATCTAATTGTCGATCTGAGAATACTTGTTTGCTAGCTTTGTTAGCCTTTTGGTGTGCTATATTGTGTTGTCAATCAGATATTTACCTTGTAAAGTGGTGTAGCCCCTTACATAGGTTTAGGAATCTAAGATTGATTTGCTTATGTGAGAAGAAATCAAAGATAGACTTTGCAATTGTAAAAACTCTTATTGTTTTAGTGGATTCGGCCTCGAAAGGAAGTTTTGGTTTCGGGAGTCCTGGGGACGTAGGTCTAGTTTGTTTGTAGGCCAAACTATGTTACATCGCGTGTTCTTGTGTTCTCTTGCTTTTTCCTCTTTACTCTCTCTCTCTCTCTCTACTATACTTGCAATTTGTTATCTTGATTTGCTCAATTGTTATTAGTACTTGCTTGCTTGTGATTTTAGCTAAGTGCTTAAGGTCTAGAAGTTTGAATTATGATTGTTGAAAATGCTTTCGCATTAGCACTTGACCTTAAAGCCTCATCTTAACAGTACTTGGGATGTCGAATTCACAAGAACAATTCGATCTACCAATTCTCTAATTGTTTATTATTCTAGGCAATTCATAAAATTGAGTTGGATCGACTAATGATTAAAAGGTTTTTTATGCTTAATAGAAGGCTTGATATATGACGAGACTAAGGCTTTCGTATTTTTACTCTCGACTCTTTTTGAGTACTTCACTTATTGGTGGAAATCATTAAAGAAAACACCACAAAGCATCATATCCTACAATGAGAAGTATTTCTGATCAGAGTTATGAGTTGTAACCTTTCAAAAAAAACTCCACAACGCATCATATCTTACCACGAGAAGAGTTTCTTCTCCGAGTACTTCATTTATGTGTTATAACCATTCATTAAAAGAAAACAAAGAAGCATAGATACCACTCTAAGTGTTTCATGTCTCAATACTTAATTTATGAGTGATTCTGATCATAATGCTTCATTTATGGGTGATAACCATTAGAGAAAACATCACAAAACATCTCACCCTAATGCGAGAATTGTTTCTTATCTGAATACTTCATTTATGGGTGGTAACCATTAAAGAAAATACCGCAAAGCATCATATTCTACTAAGAAGTGTTTCTGATAATAGTACTTCATTTATGAGTGGTAACCTTTCAAGAAAACATCACAATGCATCATATCATATCACGAGAAGAGTTTATTCTCTGAGTACATCATTTAAGTGTTGTAACCATACACTAAAACACAACAAAGAAGCATCAAGTACCACTCTAAGTGCTCCATGTACGAGTACTTAATTTATGAGTGATTCTGATTAGAGTACTTCATTAATGGGTGGTAACCATTAAAGAAAACAACACAAAACATCTTGCCCTACTAAGAAGTGTTTCTGATCATAGTACTTGTTTTATAAGTGGTAACCATGCAAGAAAACTTCACAAAACATCATATCTTACCACAAGAAGAGTTTCTTCTCCGAGTACTTCATTTATGGGTGGTAACCATTAAAGAAAACATTACAAAGCATCTTACCCTAATTCGAGAAGTGTTTCTTATCTGAGTAATTAATTTATGGGTGGTAACCATTAAAGAAAACATCACAAAGCATCATATCCTACTAAGTAGTGTTTCTAAATATAGTACTTCATTTATGAGTGGTAATCTTTCGAGAACAATCTACAAAGCTTTGTGATGTTTTGTGATGTTTTGTGATGTTTTCTTTAATGGTTACCACGGAAGAAGTTTCTACTTCATTTATGAGTAGAAAACATCACAAAGCATCATATGTTACAACGAAAGAAGTTTCTACTCCGATTACTTCATTTAAGTGTAGTAATTATTCAATAAAGCACAATGAAGAAGCATAGAGTATCACTCTATGTTCTACATTTCTGAGTACTTAATTTATGAGTGATTCTGATCATAGTACTTTATTTATGGGTGGTAACCATTAAAGAAAACTCCACAAATCATCCTACACTACTGCGAGAAGTCCTTATCTTTGTACTTTACTTATGGAAGGTAACGTTTAAAGAAAACACCACAAAGCATCATATCCTACTATGAGAAGTATTTCTGATCAGAGTACTTCATTTATGAGTTGTAACCTTTCAAGAAAACTCCACAATGCATCATATCGTACCACGAGAAGAGTTTCTTTTCCGAGTACTTCATTCAAGAAAACTCCACAATGCATCTAACATTAAAAGAAATGAAAGAAGCATAGATACCATTCTAAGTGTTTCATGTTCGAGTACTAAATTTATGAATGATTCCGATCAAAGTAATGTCTTAAATTCACATTTTTTCCCTCGGTACTTGATGCAAACTTACAACTTAAACTGATTGGACTCCTAAATCTTCACCTACCCTTTTGGTATTGACTTGAACTCAGATTGTTCCTAAGGTCTGGATTCTAATTTCTAACTTTTCATTTAAAAATTAAAACTCCCAAATTTTCATAAATGAATTATGAAGAATATGAAATTTAATAGAAACCATTCATCACAAAATAAACCAAATAAAACAGATCCGAGTAAGAATAATACAAACCATGAAAAAAGAAAGAAATGTTAAACAGAAGACCGCTATAGAATCTCTTCTTCGATGATCTTCTTCTTTGAACTTTTTTCTTTTTAACAATTACAATTCAAACTTTTGAACCTTAATTAGTTAGCTAAAATCACAAGCAAGCAAGCATTAAGAGCAATTGAGCAAATCAAATATAAAGTGCAAATATAGTAAAGAGATAGAGAGTAAAGAGCAAGAGAGATCAAGAAAACACAAAAACACGCAATATAATGTGGTTCGACCTACAAACAAACTAAGCTTACGTCCACGAGATTCCCGAAACCAAAACTTCCTTTCGGGATCGATTCCACTAGATAATAAGTGTTCTTACAATTGCGGAACCTATATTTGGTTTCTACTCAACAAGACAACCAATCTTAGATTCATAAACCTATGCAAGGGGCTACACCACTCTACAAGGTAAATGTGTCTGATTGACAACACAATCAAGGATGATGATGTGTTACTTGACTACACAATGTAGTACACCAAACAAATTAACAAACTAAGTGTTCCCGGATCGACTATTAGACAATTTGGCTAACATATCACTCTCTAGATCTGAAGCTGAAGGAGAAGACTTTAGTGCTCTTTCTAGTGCTCAATTATGTGCTTGCAAACTTGGGGAGGGATTTCTTGATGCTTTTGGTTCATATCCCTAAGGTATATATAGGCAGGACACATCATGAAGTCTTGATTTTCCTCTCTTGTGTTACTAAAATAGAGGACCTGTTACGGAACCCATTGTAACGGGTTGGAGAACTTCCCAATTTTCCCTTCTCTTCTTGCTCACTAACTTGTGCGCCCTCCTGGACAGGAATCCGTTGTGATGGGTTAGGGACCCGTTGTGATGGGTTGGCAACCCATTATAACATGTGTTAGATGCGTTATCGTAATGCATGCTTCTGCCAATCGTGCAGAATTCCCCTGTCTTCAGCACTTCAAACTGTTACAACGGATTTGGAACCCGTTGTGACGGATGGGCAATCTGTTATGACGGGTAGGGAACTTGTTTGACGGGTTGCCCATGCATTATGGTAATGCATGACTATGCCAAGTCTCTATTTTTGCCCAAGTAACTTGCTCTTGATATCGTTGTGATTGTTATGACTTGTACATGCATGATTGAGCTTTTGTATCATCACATTATATCTGTATAAACCTGCAACTCATCAAATATCAATTGTGCAAGGTTAGTACTGATTTGTTTTGTAAATTGTCAAACAATATAAGAGCTTAATCTAACAAACTCTCTATTTTGACAATTTGTAAAACCATATGTGTGTGCATATAATTTTCATGCACAACACCACATTTTTGCCCCTTTTTACAAAGTATGGCAAAAGATTCCATTCAATTCACTTGCTCCTCATAAATTCTACCATGTATTTTCAATATCAAGTCAAAATATAAATGCTCTCTCTTAATGATATAAGTTTTACAATTTTAGTACAATTAATTCAATTCAATTTTGCAATTTCTAAGAGTAATCAAGGAGCATAATCAAGAAATATAATCAAGAAGCATAGTCATAAAAGATGCAAGCAAATATATCAAATACTCAAACTTCTAAAGCAAATGCATACAAAATATAATAATTGACCATCACGCAAATCATTACATGAAACATCAAACTACACCTATTAAAGATTTTATTGTAGCATAGCAAATTTAAATTTTTTATTTTTATCCTAATTATTATTTATTTATCCACACTACTCTCTCCTTTATCTTCTTCTTTTTCAAATGCTTGTAAGTTCCAAGGAGTTGGAATTGTTGGATTAACTTCGTCTTTATCATCAAGCATTGTGATCAATGACATGTGATATATTTGTTGAGAAAGGTGTTGAATGCCTTCCATAATGATGGGCAAGGAGTTTGGATTAGGTTTCGGGTTTGTTCTTCTAAGTTGAGGAGCACATTCACACACCGAGTTGGAATCATTTTCAGATTTCTCTCCTTGTTCAAGTTGTACCATTGCTTGATTAGCCTTTGATCTCTTCTTTGTCACCATTTTGTAGTCTTTTATGAATTTGGTGGAGTCATTAAGAGAATTAGGGAAAGAATTACTGAAAGAATCATTTTGATTGAGAAGAAGAAGTTTAAGTGGTTTTAAGCTCTTTTTGAGTGAAGACTCTCAGAAGACAACTAAGAAGAAGAGATTTTGTTTTGAGATCTGAGATGGTGAAGAGTGAAAGAGAGGGAGGGTTTAAATAGCTTTCCGATGCCTTTTGTTACAGGAACCTGTTATGACGGGTTCCCCATTCATTACAATGGGTTTCCAATCCGTTGTAACGGAACTCTTCCTTTTTCTATAACGCAAGTTTCAATCATATAACCAATAGCTAGTTTTATTTGCTCCAATTGCTAGTTTTATTTGCTCCAACGGCTAGTCCTTCAAAGTACTAACCCTCTATAACGGGTTTTCAGCCGTTATAACGTGTTACTGATATGTTGTGACGAGTTTCATAACGCAAGCAGTTATTTTTTAGTTTATTTATGAATTAATTTGCTACTATGCTACAAATTTGGTCTTTAACATTTATAGGACTCAGTTCAACTGTCATATAGTGTTTTGAACTAATGAAAATGTTCTGGATGAATTATAATTTGGATAATAAAGATCAAACAAGCTTCATCAAACATATGATTCAATCAAATAGACATTAAATCATACATTTTGCTACATGACTCTCTCCCAACATAATATTCAAAAAGGAAATCAAATTGCAGGAGTCTAGTGACTCTCTAAACAATTGGTTTAGTCTCACTTGTGCTAGGCATATTAAATGGAACTATACTCTTACCATTCTTAACATGACAAAATTGATCTTGATGTCCAAAATTCAAACAAGATGAACAAAATATAGTCTTGGAGTTAATATCGCGATGATCATAGTCATTCTTGTTAATTGGTCTCTAATAATTCATTCTTGATCTATACTTATCATGAAAATTACTCATATAGTTTTTAGGATAATAGTTTGATTGGTAGACATTATTGTATCTCTTTCTTTAAAAATTTGTACTAAAATTTTTATGATCATTTAGCACATTTCTAGGGTTATGTCTTGGTAGAAAAGCACAATTAAAACTTTTCTTATGAAAATTGTTACCAAGTTTCTAGTTATCATGTAGCTTATGAAATCTACCATACATATCCTTAATATAAACTTTTGTAGTTGAGCTCTATATTGGTTGGTAATCCTATAATTATTTCTAACTCTAGGTTTGTTTACCATACATATCCTATAATTGTTACACATTTCTAAAATTATGTTTAGTGTACTTGATTTTCTTAATGTATATCATGTTATACATATAGGCATGATGTTTAGTTTGAATAGGCTTGTCATTTGACTTGGGTTGCTTTTCAATTTTAGGAGGTTATTCCTTTACAAATCCAAGACTGATTTTATCATATGGACATTGACCAATATACATCTTATCATAGTCAAATTTTGTGTCATGGTTTGATGATTTAACAAACTTTTAACAAATTTAAAAGTTCAATGATGTACTTTTTTTAATTCATTTTCTTTATCCAAATTGACTTTGGTCTCAATGTCCTTAACCCTAGTTTCTAGCAATTCAATCTTAGACTTAAGATCATTAATCATAGCATCTTTTAACATCCATATACTTTTTGAACATCAACTTCTTAAGTTTAGTCACATTAAAAGACTCTTGATCTTTATCCAAATCATAAGACTCATCACTAGAATCATGATATTTACAAAAATCAATTTCTACTATTTTAGTTCGGTTATGGGCCTCCATATCTTGAGCACTTGTAGTCCTTGTCTTTAATTGAGCTGTCTTCACTTGTGCACATGTATCTACTTTTGCATGACTCAAAGACTTCTCAATTTGCTTTGCAACATCCATCTTTTTCGAAATTGGAAGACTCAAGGGCTTCTCAAACAACTTTGAAGTGTCTATCCTTGGAATGCATGTTGGCATTTCGAGTCTTCTTGAGGCTTCTCTTGTTCTTTTGCATATGAATTATGTTTAACTTGGAGCCATTCGCTTTATGACTTCAAGAGCTATCTCCATACAAGTCCTTGGTCTTGTTCACAACAATAGCTAGCTTATTCTCTACCTCACCTCTCTCAATGTTAATTTCTTCTTTCTTATCTTCGCTCTCTTCGGATTCACTCAACCAAGCAGCTTGCATTGCTTTCTTGTGAGTTTTTTGAAACGTCCTTCTTGTGGTCTTCTCTTTGAGGAAAGATGATATAGCAATTTTGAATGATATGTCCTTCTTTGTTGCATGATAAGCAAACCACCTTCTTTTCTTGAACTATCCTCTCATCATTCATCTTTCTTCCAAAGTCTATCTCTCCTTTGTTGAGTTTGGTAAGAAGGTCTTTGTCCAGAGTGTACTTGATAGAGATTTTGGTATACATCTTCACTTGAGTCGAACTTGTAGGTGATGTTGTATGAAGATTGTGCAGGTCAGGTCAAGGTTTTAGTTGAGGTTGAGCACTTCACTTCCTTTGACTCTCCTCATGTGAGCATAATTGTGCATACACCCCCCTCGAGTTGGTAAGTAAGGCCTTTAGCTTGTAGGGCTTCAATTGAGCTCACAACGTCATCCCATCCGAGTTTCTTTGACACCATCCGTAGAAGCTTTCCTATAAAATCTTCATCACTAATATTAGAACCAACTTCTACAAGTTCATTTCTTAAGGATACTAGTCTAAAATAAAGACTTTAAAAGACTCATTATTTTCAAACTTCGTGTTTTCTAATTTTGTTGCTAAGCCAACTTTACAAGTTTTTTCATGTGTTCATTATCCTCATATCTAATTACTAAGGCTTTCCAAATTTCTTTGGCATTTGTAGAGTGAGTAAGAAATAGTGCAATAGTCTCATGAATTGAGCTAAGTATAGTGTCTATGGCACTGTCATTTGAATATTTGAGGTCTTTGAACTCCTTGGTCAAGATAATACCATCAGTTTCATACTTGGGTGTCCAACCATCCTCTACAACTTTCCAAAGCTCAAGTAGACTAAGGCAGTTTATCATACATCTCTTCCAAAAAGAGAAGTTCTTACAACCTACAACAAAGATTGGTGGTTCTTTTACAAACTTCAATTGTGACATTTCTTACAAGACAAGGACAATAACTACCATGATATGATAATTAGCTAGGTATGAACATTTGGGTTATGATATCAATTGTTAGAATGGGGTCCTAAGGTCAAGTGCTAGTGCGAAAGCGTTTTTAACAATTATAGTTCATACTTTTGGACCTTAACCACATAACTAAAATCACAAACAAGCAAGTACTAAGAGCGATTGAGCAAATCAAATATTAAAGGTCAAGTTGGCCGGGACGGGTATTCACGGTTCAAATTTTGTATGTCGGCCGCAACCCGTCTTAGGCCTATGAGTCAGCAGATCGACGAATTTGAGGCGTGTTCGGGGCGGGCCAGTCCGGGTTCAGTTAACAGGTTGGATAGGTTTTTTGAAATTTTTTTGAAATTTTTTATTTTTTATTTAATGGGTTATTTTCGGGCAATTCTTGGTTTGAGACGGATTTTTCACGGGTTTGTGCGGGTTGGACGGGTTTCGATGGGTTTCGACGGGTTTCGGCGGGTTTCAGACGAGTTTCAGATGGGTTTCAGACGGGTTTTGGACGGGTTTCGGCGGGTTTTAGATGAGTTTTGGAAGGGTTTGGGACGGGTTGACGAGTCGGGTCGGTCTGGGCAGGTCCAATCTCGGGGCGGGTTTAAGTCAAGTTTTTCCTAAAAAAATTTTGGTTGCAACCCGTCTTTGGCCTCGTTTTTTTGGACTGGTCCGCACAGGTTGGGCCTCGGGCTGAGCCGAGTCGCGGCCTTGGGTTTCTGGGTGGGGTTGGACCCGGTCGGGTTTTTTCAAATCTCTAGCCTATGTCCGCGGGACTCTCGGAATCAAAATTTCCTTTCGGGATCGATTCCACGATCACAAGTGTTCTTAAAATTGTAGAATCTATCATTGGTTTCTTCTCAACAAGACAACCAATCTTACATTCCTAAACCTATGCAAAGGTCTACACAGCTCTATAAGGTAAACATGTCTGATTGACAACACAATCAAGGACATTGATGCACTACTTGACTACATAATATAGTACACCAAACAAAATTAACAAACTAAGTGTTATCGGATCAACAATTAGAGAATTTGGCTATCCTATCTCTCTCTGGATCAGGAAGCTGAAAGAGAAGGCTTTAGTGCTCTTTCTGATGCTCAATCTTGTGCTTGGAAACTTGGGAAGCACTTTCTTGATGCTTCTAGTTAGTATTCCCAAGGTATATATAGGCAGGATGCATCATGAAGTCTTGAAGTCTTGATTTTCCTCTCTTGCATTACAAAAATAGAGAACTCGTTACAAAATCTGTTGTAACGGGTTGGAGAACTTTCCAATTTGCTCTTCTCTGCTTGGCTCACTGACTTCTGGGCCCTCCTGGACAGGAACTCGTTATGACGGGTTGGCAACCCGTTATAACGGGTGTTAGATGTGTTACGGTAATGCATGCTTCTGCCAATCGTGTAGAATTCCCATGTATTCAATACTCTCCTCTTCAATCTGTTACAACAGATCGAGAACCTGTTGTGACGGGTGGGAAATCCGTTATGATTGGTAGGGAACCCGTTGTGACTGGTTGTTCATGCGTTATGGTAGTGCATGGCTCTGCCAAGGCTCTGTTTTTGCCCAAGTAAGTTGCTCTTGATATCATTGTAATTGTTATGACTTGTACATGCATGACTAAGCCTTTATGTCATCATATTGAACCTATATAAACCAGCAACTCACAAAAACTCAACTGTGCAAGGTTAGAACTGATTTGTTTTGCAAATTGTCAAACAAGAGAAGAGTTTAATCTAACAAGGTCGACCTTGAATAATCGGTAATTGAGAATCTTTGTCCATCTCAATCACTATAAAATCACAAGGAATAAATAACTTCCCAATTCTGACTTGTACGTTTTCTACCATACCTATTGGTTTTCTTGTTGATCTATTATTGGCAAGTTGCAATGAAATAATGGGCTTAAGGTTGCCGATACAAACTTGTGCTCACGGCTATTCAGAATCGAAATTGAATTTGACATGCGCCTTCGGGTTTGGGTTCGATTTTGAATGAAGATGATCCACTTGGCACGAAGACTGTGCAGCTTGTTGTGCTAGCTGGTTCTCAAGTTGCTTGCTTTGAGTAGCCAGCATCTCAAATTTTTTGTTCAATTCATTATATTTATTGTCTTGATAGGCCATGAACTGCTCCATCATCTGCTCAAGTCTTGATTGGGACTGTTCCTAGTTACCAAAGCTATTGTTCTGATTCGGGTCATGGTTTATATCGCTACCTTGACCTTGGTTGAACCCTTAACTTTGTCCACAAAAGGGATGGTTGCTTTTATTTTGGTTTCATGTGGTGTTTTGATCATTGTTACGCCACGAAAAAAATATGATGATTCCTCCATCCAGGATTATATGTGTAGGAATACAGATTATTGTTCAAAGAATTAACAGATTCAAGGTTCTCATCCGTACCCGCTTCCACACAACAATTCACAGTCAAATGGTCTATACCACCACATATTGTACAAGCAACAGAGTTTGCTACCTGATTAACGCTCATGCGGTCGAGTTGGCATTGCATCACTTCCATTTGCGCCGCCAACTTGGTGGTGCTGTCTACTTTCAGCTATCGGGAGCTCTTTTTGGACCACTCCATATGCCATTGAGTCTGTGCAAGAGTCATGTCCTCGACCAACATGTTGCATCACACCCTTGTTCATTAGGCTACAACCTGTTGATGCATCCAACATGCTACGAGTATTAGACATTAAACTTTCATAAACGATTTGGAGAAGATATCATTTTTCAATGTCATGGTGGGGGCAGAGGCGAACCAACTCTTGAAAGCGATCCCAGGCCTCGCTCATGTTCTCATCATTGATGTTGTTGGTTTGCGAGCGCAAAGCGCCAGTCTAAGTGGTGTTTTAGGATTAAGATTGCTATGATCATTGATGTTGTTATTAATTGTTCTCCAATAACTCTTTACCAACCTATACTTATTATGAAAGTTCTTAATGTTCTTTGGATAAAATATTGGTTGATTAGTCATGTAAGGCTTTCTCTTTTGGAAATTGCTACTAAAGTTCTCGTGTTTGTAGCATTTCTAGGGTTAGATCTTGGTTGAAAAGCATTTGCAAACCTTTTTCGAGTCTTTTTCATGTGTTCATTCCCTTCATATTTAAGGACTAGTGCATTCCAAATGTCCTTAGCATTTATAGAGTGTGTGAGAAATAAGGAAATTGTCTCATGTATTGAACTTAAGATGGTATTCATAGCAATGTCATTAGTGTAATTAAGTTCTTTTGACTCTTTGGTAAGGATAATGTCATCTAACTCATATTTTGGTAGGTAACCATCTTCAACTATTTTCCAAAGTTCGAACAAAGTAAGATGGTTCACCATACACCTTTTCCAATAAGAAAAGTTCTTGCAACTAACCCCAAATATCGAGGGTTTAGATAGCAGGTAGGTTAAAGTTGAAGGCATAAGAAAGTTTAGATTGTTGTGTATGACTGGATTTTATTTGTATTTTGATGCATTAGTGGTTCTATCATTTCAAAGGAACATAATTTATATTTCTTATTTGGACAAGAATGATTTTGTATGTTCATAATGGAAATTTCAATTTGTTTCAAAATTCAAAACAAGTTGCTTCTGGTTCTTTATCTTCTTACGACAATCTTTATTTTCTTGAAATAGACACTTCACACACAAAAGTCATGTGCATTGATACTAGAAAATGTAAATTTGTTAGAATTGGGGGTTAAGTGAAATTTTACTAATAAGGCGCAATGCAAAGGTCAAGTATTAGTGCGTGAGCATTTACAATTCAATTTAGATTTTCAAGACCTTAATCACCTAGCCAATTCAATTTAACAAGCATGTCTAAGAGCAAATCACAAAATAGAGATAAAAAAAGCTTAAAGAGAGAGAGAGAGAGTGAAGAGAGAGCAATCAAGCATAAGTGACACGATATGCAACGTGGTTCGACCTATAAACAAAACTTAGGCCTACGTCCATGGGTCTCCTAGAATAAAACGTCTTTCAGGTCGTTGCACTATAACAAAATGTTTTTACAAAGGGACGGAGACAATCTTTAGCTTCTTCCAACACAAGATAGCTAATCTTCTTCTCCTAACTCGATGCAAGGGGCAACACCACTCTACACCGTAACAAAAGGTCCAATTGACTAAACAATTTAGGACATGGATGCACCACTTGACAACACAAAGGTGGTGCACCAAAGGCTAAACAATAGCAAAGAATGATCTAGAATAGACAATTAGACAATATGTAGATAGCCTAAGTGCTCTCAGGTTTAGGTAGCTTGAGGAGACTTCAAAGAGGCTCTCTTTAGTGCTCAATTGAAGATGGGAAGCTTTTCTGAATGTTTGGATGACCATCTGGGTCGAATCTGACATCTTTATATAGGCTGAGCACTTCTTGGAGTCTTGATCTCTGAAGAATAGCCTCTGGCGTTACAGTAGGGTCCATAACTCATGGAGAAGGCGTTATAACGCCTCAGACCTTTTCCCTTCTTGCCCTTCTGCAACTGAAAAATGGGCCACATAACTCCTAACTCATTATAACGCATGGGGAAGTCGTTATAATGGATGTCCAGGCATTGTGACGCCTTGCTGGAGCATTGTAGTAACGCTTGTCTCGGACTTTTCTAGCAGCTTGGTCTTCTCTCTCCTCCTGAGGTGTTGTGATGCCTTGATGACCCGTTATAACGAGTTGCAGACTCGTTATAATGCATGAGCAAGTGTTATGGTAACACATGGCTCTGTCTTGTACCTTGAAGCTTTTCCTTTATGCTTAGACCATGTCTTGACTTGTCCAGGGCATGTATGAGTATGTTTGATATTGGGTTGTACTTGTTTTAATCTGCATCTCACCAAAACTCAATTGTGCAAAGTTAGTACTTTATGTGTTTTGCAAATTATCAAACAAGAGATGAGTTGATGAATTAATTCTAACAAAATTAACTAATGAGAATTCAGCGACATTATGGCACAGACGTTTGGGACATATTTCTATGCAAAGAATCCAACGCCTTGTGTCTAATGATATTCTCGCACATTTAAACTTTACTAATTCCAAAGAATGTGTAAGTTGTATAAAGGAAAAACAAACTAATAAACGCAAGTATGATGCCAAATGTGTAATGATCCCTTAGAATTGATACATACCGATAAATGCGGTCCATTTCCAAAGGCTGCAAGAAATGGTCATCGATATTTTATCACATTCATAGATGATCATTTAAGATATGGACACATCTATTTGATTAAAAAAAAAGGTTGAAGCATTGGACGTGTTCGAAAGTTATAAAGCGGAAGTTGAGTTACAACTTAACAAACACATTAAAGCCATCAGATCTGATCGTGGTGGTGAATACTACGACAGATATGACGGATCAGGAGAACAATGTCCAAGACCCTTCGCAAAATTCTTAGAGGAGTGCGGGATTGTGCCACAGTATACATTACCAGGCTCGCCTGCAATGAATGGTGTTGCTGAAAGGCGCAAACACACCCTCAAATACATGGTGATAAGTATGATTGCTCGTATGACTCTACCAGAATGTTTGTGGGGAGAAGCCTTGAAAAATGCAACTTATATCCTCAACAGAGTTCCAACTAAAGCAACTAATAAAACCTCATTTGAGATTTATTTTGGGCGCAAGCCTAATCTAAATATTTTCGAATTTGGAGATGTCCAGCAGAAGCAAGGCCTTATAGGCCAACATAAAAGAAACTGGATGAAAGAACTATTAGTTGCTATTTCGTTGGATACCCTGAAAGATCTAGAGGATATAAATTCTATAATCCAACAGAACGTACGATATTCGAGTCAGGAAATGCAAAAAATTTCGAGGATAATGAGTTTGTGGGGGGAAGATATAACCATGAATGACATTTTTGAGGAAGAGACTCAAGAGAGGGATAATGACACTTCGGACCTTCGTCCGGACTTAATCACTATTCCAATATTGATAAATTATGAAAATGCATCTCATGTCAATAGGCAAACTACACTCCCTTCTCAAATTACGCAAGATAACATCGACATAAATGGACCCGAATCTATCCCAAATAGCGACATTGTCATGGACAATGTCAATGGCCCTGAGCCTGTGGGAGATATGGAATTAAGTAATGATATTCATGAAAGTACTCCTCAAGAAATTACAGAACCAGATCCACTATAGAGAATAGATTTACTGAAAGATTTTCATATCTTCAAGAACATGAATTTGACATAAGCATTTTTGAAAATGACCCATAAGATATCAAACACACTATGGAAAGTTCTAACTCTCATAAGTGAATCGATGCGATGAATGAAGAGATGAAATCAATGAATGACAATGATGTGTGAGATATTGTTCCATTGCCTAAGGACAAGAAGACCGTTGGTTGTAAGTGGATTTTCAAAACCAAACGAGATTCTAAAGGCAATGTTGAAAAATATAAAGCACGTCTTGTCGCTAAGGGTTTCACACAGAAAGAAGACATTGATTACAATGAAACCTTCTCTCCAGATTCATCGAAAGATTCGTTTAGAATCATATTGACATTGGTAGCGCATTACAACTTGGAGCTCCACCAAATGGATGTAAAGACGGATTTTCTCAATGGTGACATTGAGTAAACCATCTACATGAGGCAACCAGAAAACTTTGTGGTCGGCGATCCAAAGTCTATGGTATGCTGGCTTAAGAAATCCATTTATGGGCTCAAACAAGCATCTCGACAATGATATTTGAAATTTCACAACATAGTTAGCTCATACGGTTTCGGGTCTAACTTTGTTGATGAATGCATATACCTAAGTTTTGTGGAAGCAAGTTCACATTTATGGTCTTATATGTTGATGACATACTACTAGATAGTAATGATAAGGACATGTTGCATCACACCAAGAACTTTCTATTTAGAAACTTTGAGATGAAAGATCTTGGTGATGCCTCATTTGTTCTAGGAATAGAGATACTGAGAGACATAACCGAATGTGTTCTGAGACTATCCCAAAGAGATTACATTGATAAAATACTAAGCGGTATGGCATGAAAGACTGTAAACCAGGTGATACACCCGTGGCTAAGGGAGACAAATTCAGTCTTGCCCAATGCCCTAAAATTGATTCATAAAGACTTGCCACGAAAGACATTCCCTATGAGTCCATTGTAGGCAGTCTCATGTATGCCCAAGTGTGCACGAGACCGGACATAGCCTTCATCACGGGAATGCTAGGGCGATATTTAAGTAATCTAGGAATGGAGCATTGGAAAGCTGCGAAGAGGGTGTTGAGGTACCTGAAGAAAATAAGAGACTATATGCTCACATATCGGAGATCGAAAAAGCTCGAGGTCATTGAATATACCGATTTCGATTTTGGAGCCTGCGTAGATTGCATGAAGTCAGCATTAGGATACATATACATGACTGCCGAGTTCATTGCAATGGAAAGCATTAGGATACATCTACACAGCAATCTACGGAGATGTGTCGTGGAAGAGTGCTAAACAGACACTCGTATCACCTTCTACCATGGCTGCTGAGTTCATTGCATGCTACGAAGCCTCGAACCACAGCATGTAGCTAAGAAATTTTGTCACTAGGCTACAGGTAGTTCCTACCATCCAGAAGCCACTTATGTTGATGTGTGACAAAAATTCAGCCGTACTCTATGCGACAAATAATAGAAGCTCGACATCAAGTTTCTGGCAGTAAAGGAAGGAGTACGTAATAATTAGTTGAAGATGGAACATATTGGTACAGACTCCATGATTGCAGATCCCCTTACAAAAGCACAACCACCCAATAAATTTCATGAGCATGTTGCTCATATGGGCGTAGTACCTATGTTAGGATAGTTTAGGGAAAATGTGGGAGTTTGATTTTGTTTTTGAAGTTTCATGTTATTGAATTTGTAACAAGTTATGATATATGCAAATTATTTTTGAATCTCATTGTGTTCTTTCCTTAAAGTTTTGATATCACTAAAGTTAACAAATAAAGGGTGACCCATTCGGAAATAAGCACGTAAAATCACCTCTCGTGTAATTTCTGAACTATATGACCAAAGTCTAATTCATGTCATCCAGAAGTATTTGGTATTGTGATTTATATTGATAAAGCCACGAAGAAAATATGGTGACGATTGTTAAGTCTTGTGCTAGTATAACTGGTGGACCGAATAGTTTAAGAATACGAACAGAAAGACAGAAAAATTTACGTGATCTGGCCAGATCCCAGACATGTGTAATCAAATGGACCACACTTGTCCATGTGGGAGATTGTTGGAATTGTGACGTCAATTCTAATAAATTATGTTTGGACTACGTGTTATATGATTATAGCATGTCAAGTACTGTCGCTAATGTTACGAGAAGTAGCATGTGGAAATGTTGTAAAGATGATTAATTAATATTCAAGGCATTATACGTATTTCACCAAGATTTTGGGCACGAATGTATATAGAACTTAACCAAATTGACTATAATTGTTGATGGACTGATTATGATCAATTAATGTATATATGAGTCTTAGTGTAAAGTCAGAAATATTGTTTGGGCTAATCCAACTTGATTTGGATCAAAGCTCAAGCAAACAGCATAAAACGAGATCTATTGCGGTCGCAATAAGATTCATTGCGGGCCAATACAGTAGGAGAAGATGACAACACAATCTGTCAAGTTTGGCATGATTGATTGTGGCCGCAATGGATCCGATTACGGCCGCAAGAGACTTGGTAGGAAGTTGCCAAGTCTGGAATTGCCAAGTCTATTGCGACCGCAATGAGATTCATTGCGGTCGCAAGAGACCTACTGTAAGGCATGTTTTGACTGCCTAGATCTCCTAGTATCTTTTTTATTGGATAATTTAACTTTTGCACCAAATTTGTGGATGTATTTACAGCAGTAAATATTAGAATTTGAAGAGAATTGGAGAGAATATAATTACAAATGTTTGATGAATATTTAATAATTAATTTGACATCTTTGCAAGATACACCTAGACCCCTATAAAAGGTCCCGGGTCTCCAAACATTAGGGGTATTGAATTACAGTAGAAAATTCACTGTTGATAGGGCACATGAGTTGTGTTGTGCATAGTCACCCATACAATCTCCATTAAGTGTTGGTACTCTGCCGGGAATTTCGTGACCGTCAGAAAAGAAAGGCGACCCTGAATCGAGAAACACGACGTGAAGCTGCTTCCGTGATTCAAGACATCTCTGACGTTGATCAAGCTAGAGACCGAAGAAAACAAAAAGGAGATGAAAAGGTAAGTAAAACATGTTTACGCTCTTGTTTATTTTATTAATATAGCAACGGTATTTGAATTGTAATTGTATTAGATTAGGGAATGATTGATTATATGATACCCTAACTTGAATTGCACCAATTGATTATCCAACATTTATTAGTCTAAGCAATTCGTAAAATTGGGTCGGAATTTATCAACTAGTGATTAAAAGGTTTTTTATGCTTAATTAATACAAATCTTGATTCGTATGATGAGACTAAGGCTTTCGGGTTTTTACTCTCGATTTTTCATTTATCTACTCAACCGACAAACAATGTTTATTTCCTATGAGGGCAATATATCGAATTTAGATATTAAATCACTTCTCTTGAATTTAATATTATATCTGAATTATTTCTGGTGATCTCTTCGAAATCGAACTTTCAACAATTCAGATTATTTAAACATTTATGATCAATTCAATGTCTTAAATTCACACTTATTCCCTCGACACTTAATGCAAACTTACGACTTAAACTGATTGAACTCCTAAATCTTTACCTAACCTTTCAGTATTAACTTGAACTCAGATTGTTCCTAATAGAGATGCACAAAATATTCGTGACTCGTGACAAAATAAAAGTGAGGCAACAACAAACTATCAACCAACACACAAGTTGGCAAAATAAAAGTGATATGATACTGATATTCATGTGATCAGCTCAATAGCCCCTTGCGACCTCCTTGCATATTCTTCGTATACTGTATGCTCCTTCCTCTGCAGCTCCAACCAATGCTTCAACCCTTCCTTCAACTTGGTCTTCATTAGACCTGACCATTATAAGTTATAACATAAGACTTGTAATCTTAGAACATAGTGAAATAGAATTGAGAGTTGGCTCAAAATTTTGAGGTGATAGTCTCATTTATATATATATATTCACACTGACACAATTCACCAGCAACTAACTAGGAGCTCCTTGATCGTAGTGAACCCATTGAATTGAATTGAATTGAATTGAATGTTTACTAAGCCTGTTTAGAACTATCTGGACGGCCCGGCCCAAAAGTCAGAAACAGGATGTATGTATACGACTATATGAGGGATATATAATTTCCATTTCCGATTAAAACAAACGTTAGTTAGTGCCTTAGTGGTATATTTAATTTACAGATAAGATAATAACAATTTGAGGGATATATATGAAAAACGTAAGAAGCAAACAAAACCAGAAAACCTTTTCTTTTCATTTCTTGACTGTGAATTCACGAACATTCTGGTAGTTAGCTTCAAATCACACTCAAGTACTACTGAAACCCTGAAGAACTTTGACTCGACAATTCCAAACCTCAGCCCCAAATTATCAATGGTTCGTTCTTTTTTCTTTTTTCTTTTTCCTTTTTCCTTTTTCTATCTAGATCTCTCGTTGCTATCTTACGCGCTTTAGATTCATTTGTTCAGAAGGCAAAGCATTAGAGCTTCTATGTAATAAATACTTTAGGGCTATTGCTTGTTATTTCACCAGTTCATTACTGATTTGGTCGCATTGTTAAGTGTCGTCTTGAAATTTTCATTTGTAATTGCGAGAACGCGTGTGTATGGAGTTTAGTTAAAGAATAGATGCGTTTAGCATAATGTCTTTAAATCAACTCCTGATGTGTTTAACCTTTTCAGGATAGGGAAGCGAAGAAGGAAACCTTTCGCAAGTATCTAGAATCCAGCGGTGTGCTAGATACCCTTACAAAAGGTAAGGTTTTCCTATTTAATAACTTCAATTTTGAGTTTTATTCTTTTCTTTGCCTATTCCAGTGGTGTGCTAGCTAGGTGCTTGTTAACGTGTCTCATTTTTATGCATTGCAGTTCTTGTTTCTTTATATGAAGAGAGCGACAAGCCTTCCTCTGCAGTAGAGTAAGTTAAAACTCTGTTGGATCATTTTAGACCGTAGACTGTTGTACCACCAATTCTGTTTGATGTTTGGTGGTACTATTACTAGTGGGTCTGTGGAACCTAGAGTACAAAATTCTCTTCTGCCCAAACTTCTCTTTGCTGGTACTTCTTTCAGTAGCACTGTAGCAGACAATGGTATCTACTAGGTGGTGATATGTATTTATGTACCGATTGGTACCAGTTGGTGGTGTTAGTAGTGGGCTGACAGTCCTTTGTTGTTAACTGTTTGTTGCAGAACCAGCAACTTGTTGAATCTGTCATAGCCATCACAGTCTGGCTCAAAAGGAAGGGGGAAATGAAAGATTAAAGGCGGGTGACACGATGGGTATAGTGTGTGTCTGGTTCAGTACCCACAATTACTGCCTCCTAAATACCAGCAATATGGCTATGCTTATTTGGCACACTTATAACTCCATGCTATTTTACAATTAGGTTTATTAAACAAAAGCTAGGTGGGCCCTCAATATCAGATCATGAAAAACTGTTGGCAGAGAAGATGGACCTGCAGCTCAAGTATGAAGAACTTCTTGCAGCACATAGAGAAACATGTAAAGAGGTGCTAATCTTGCTTTTTGACCTTAAAAAATACATATATATGCGATTGTTGTTGCTAATAAACTTCTGGAGTCCTATAGCACCCGCTATCATTCCTACACTAGCTAGGAATGTGTGTGTGTGTGTGTGTCACCCACTTAATTTCCATGTATGCATTATAATTGTGCATTCTGCAACCACACAACTGCTATAAATTAGAATCTTTATTTACTGGAACTTTGATCCTTCTCAATTACATTAACAAATAAAAGAATCAATTATGTTTGGATTTACAGCTTGAAGAGCTTAGGAAGCTGAAGCATGAGGCAGATTGCAAGGAGATGGTAGACTATACTGATACAAAAGAGATGAAATAAATCTTTAAACCAGTGATCTAACCATTTTTTGATGAAGTATTTTGTTCTTTTATTGGATTTAGCAAGTGGGCCTTCTGGTTAATATTTCTTTGTAGCATTGAAGTTTTTTTTTTCAATTGTATGTTGTGTTGTGTGATTTCAATTGTATGTTGTATTGAAACAACCCAACGAGATCCGGCATTTAAGGTAAAATGTCTGAACTGTATAAAAGCAACTACATATCAACTATAATGTTGTGTTCTACAGTATCATATGTTTCTCATTAAAACTAACACGTGCCAAACATAATGTTTTGCATTTGAGAAATTCATTCAACCTAGATTCAATGAAAAGGGGATAGAGTTTGCCAGATCAAGTATTAATAGTCTGCTCGAATGGTGTGTGCGTTCTTCAATAACTCACTTTTAAAAGGTACCACATCGATAGACATACCATGTCATGTCAAGAATGAATCAATCCGAATGTTGTCCCCTAATAAATCACTCGTGCGCCAACGTCTATTTCAACATTTGATCATTTTGTGCAGTTGTATGTAAATCACTAAATGACGACCATTCTTGTTTATAATGCAATTAATCATTCAACAAAATCCATTCCGTGCATGCAGCTTGATCGAGTTGCACAATCTACCAAAAAGAAAGATACAGATGGCATAATGCTAACAAAAATAAGAAAACCCTCATTTCAAAATATCACGGTAATCGTGAACCAAAGAATGGATCTTCTAAGAGGAAAAAAAATAGAGAAACAAATATCAACATGAAATCTAAAAGAAGTCAAACAAACAGGAACATCACATTAGATTACATAGCAACCAGCACAGATAATAATGCAGCAGCCTGCAACTGTGTTGAGGCCTTGGATGGAGCTGCACAGTTGGTGTCACTTGGGTAGCATCAGCAAGAGGGGGCTCCGCTACTTCAGAGTCTGACAGAAGGGGCAGCGGCGGGAGCGCAGGTGGCAGGGCTTGTGGGCTCATGAGTGTGAGCAGACCCCCTGGTTGCGCCGGCACCATGTAGTTCGGCGTATTGTTGCCCATGTTCTGACATGTGTTCAACTTGTAGCGGTGAGCAGTGGCAGGGAAGTCGGTGATGACGCTGTCAACCCAAGCCCCCTGCACAAATGAATTTATCTCGACTGTTGAATCACTGAAGTAGTCCCATGCTTGTGACGGGAACTCGTTCCTCAACACGTAAACAAGCATCTCGACAGTGATATTTGAAATTTCACAACATAGTTAGCTCATACGGTTTCGAGTCTAACTTAGTTGATGAATTCATATATCTTAAGTTCTGTAGAAGCAAGTTCACATTTATGGTCTTATATGTTTATGACATACTACTAGCTAGTAATGATAAGAACATGTTGCATCAAATCAAGAACTTTCTATTTAGAAACTTTGAGATGAAAGATCTTGGTAATGCCTCATTTGTTCTAGGAATAGAGATACTGAGAGACATAACCGAATGTGTTCTGAGATTATCTCAAAGAAATTACATTGATGCAACATGTAATGCATGCCTCTATGAGGCTTTATTTTGCTCCAAAATGGCTCTAGCGTTACAGCATCTTATGTAACCTGTTATAACGGGTTCCAACTCGTTATAACGGGTTTGCAACGCTTGGAATTTTCAGAGTAAATGTCTTTCTTCAAACGGTGATAACTCTTGACTCGTAATTCCAATTTCAGTGTTTTTCGAAGCATTGGAAAGACCCTGATAAGCTCTACATTTATTTTCAAAGCATCACCTGGAAATTCTTAACAAGAAATAGTTAATTCAAGTTTGTTTGCAAATCAAGAAAACCAAAGGAAATGTTGAAGTCAACAATCTCCCCCTTTTGTTGATTTGCAAAACATGAGTGCATGCATATAGACATATGCACTCAAGCACTCTAATACTTCTCTTCCTTTTTGCAAAACAAGAAAAGGATAACATGAAACCTTTAATCATATTTCTCCCCCTTAATTAGGGCATAGAGCAATCATTAACTTTGAGCACAAACTAGCTCAAGCTCCCCTTGGTGCATGTAAAGTAATCAATTCAAAGAGTAATCTAGTGTATCAAGTTGGTCATTATCAAATATGTATTTCAAGTAATTCAAATGTTCAAGCATTCATATCAAGCATTTTGTCAAGTAAGAGATTTTCATATTATTTTGTAAAATTGTCAAACTAAGAAAGTATTAAGTACAACAATCTCTCCATTTTGACAATTTTACAAAAACACCAATATTTGCATTTATTCTTCTCCTCATTTTTGTGAATTGGCAAAAGGACATGAAATTGAGAACCTTTTATTATCAAGCATTTTTTCCATAATATGAGCATATAGTGTTGAATTAAACTCATTAACTCATCTCTTGTTTGACAATTTGCAAAACACATAAAGTACTAACCTTGCACATTAAGTTTTAGTGAAGATGCAGGTTAAAACAAGTACAAACCAATGTCAAACATGTTCTGAACAAGTCAAGACATGGTCTAAGCATTAAGGAAATGCTTCAAGGCACAAGATTTAAATTGAATTGAAATCGCTTGTTATCATAACGCTAGCCAACTCGTTATAACGGGTTACATAGGCATTATAACGAGTTCCCAAGGCGTCATAACGCCTCAGGAGGAGAGAGAAGGAGCAGATGCTGGATTTTCCCGAGACAAGCATTACTGTAACGCTCCAGCAAGGCGTCACAACGGGTTGGCATCTGTTATAACGCCTCAGCCAAGCGTTATAATGGGTTAGCAAATTGTTGGCCCACATGTCAGCAACAGAAGGGCAAAAAGGAAACAAGCCAAAGGCGTTATAATGCCTTCAACCCGTTATGGGATTTTTCTATAATGTTAGGAGCAGTTTTCACAAATCCAAGATTCCAAGAAGTGCTCAGCCTATATAAGGATTGCAGATACAAACCAGAAAGTCATCAAAACATTTAGACAAGCTTCCCATCAACAATTGAGCACTAAAGAGAGCTTGATTCAAGTCTCCTCCAGTTACCTAAACCTGAGAGCACTTAGGATAGCTACCATTCTCTATTTGTATATTCGAGATAACATTCTTTAGCTATTTGATTAGCCTTTAGTGCATCACATTTGTGTTGTCAAGTGGTGCATCCCTATCCTTAATTGTGTAATCAGTTGGACCTTATAGTAGTGTATTGTGTTGTTGTTTCGTGCATCGAGTTAGGAGAAGAAGATTGGCTTACTTGTGTTGGAAGAAGTCAAAGATCCTCTCTGTCTCTTTGTAACAGACACTTGATTATAGTGAAACGACCCGGAAGACATTTTATTTCAAGAGACCCGTGGACGTAGGCCTAAGTTTCTTTTGATAGGTCGAACCACGTTACATAGCGTGTCACTTGTTCTTGATTGCTCTCTCTTCACTTTCACTCTCTTTTTAGCTCTTTGATCTCTATTTTTGTGATTTGCTCAATTGATTCTTAGAATTGCTTGCTCTATTAACTGGTTAGGTGATTAAGGTTTAAAAGATTTAAATTGAATTGAAATCGCTTCCGCACAACTATTTGACCTTAATCTTGTGCTTTTAGTGAAAACCCCTTCACATATTCTAACAATTGGTATCAGAGCCCACATGTTCATACCTAGCTAAGCACCAAATTCTTGTTAGTTCTTGATTTTGAAATATGACCCAATTGAAATTTGTAAAAGAATTTCCGATCTTTGGAGTAAGTTGCAAGAACTTTTCTTATTGAAAAATGTGTATGGTGAACTATCTAATCTTGCTTGAACTTTGAAAAATAGTTGAAGATGGTTACCTACCAAAATATGAATTAGATGGCATTACCCTTACCAAAAAATCAAAAGAACTTAAGTATACTAATGACAATGCTATGAATACCATCTTAAGCTCAATACATGAGACAATTGCCTTATCTCTCACACATTCCTCTAATTCTAAGGAAATATGGAATGCACTAGTCCTTAGGTATAAAGGAAATGAACATATGAAAAAGACTCGAAAGGTCGGATTAGGCACAAAGTTAGAAAATATGAAGTTTGAAGATAATGAATCATTTGGAAGTCTCTACCATAGACTCGAATATTTGAGAAATGAATTTGTTGAAGTAGGATCTAACATTTGTGATGAAGTCTTTATAGGTAAACTCTTGAGGATGGTGTCCAAAAAGCTCAGTTGGAATGGCGTAGTGAGCTCTATTGAAGCCCTACAAGCTAAAGAACTTACCTATTAACTCAAAGAGGTGTACGTTCAACTTTGCTCACACGAGGAGAATCACAAAGAAGTCAAGAGCACAACCTCAACCAAGACATTGGCATTACCAGCTCAATCTTCATTTAATCTACCTTATAAGTTCGAGTCAAGCGAAGTCATTTACCAAAACCTTCATCAAATACTCTCAAAAGACAAGGACCTCATTTCCAAGTAAGTGAAAGGAGGATATAATTCGAAAAAAAGGTGAATGAAGAGAGACTAACTACAGACAAAAATGTCGTATGCCTATCTTGCGACAAGGATGGTCATAGCATTCAAAATTGCTACATGATCTTTTCTCAAAGAAGAAGACCACAAGAAGGGCGATTTAGAAAAACTAACAATAAAGATATGCAAGCAGCTTGGATAGACGAATTCGGAGAAAGTGAAGATGAGGAAGAAGAAGAAGTAAATCTCGGAGGAGGAGATATAGACAACAAGCTAGCTCTCATCGAGAAGAAACCAAGGACATGCTTGGAGATAACGCTTGACATCATTAAGGAACAAGGGATAACGGATCTGGAGAATATTCGAATGTTGAAGAAAATGGCTCAAGCTAAGGACGATAATGCAAAAGAACAAGAAGAAGCTCTAATGAGAGGCGAATTCTCAAGAGTGGTTCTTAACAACAAAGAGCTACCTCCATCACTTGGAAAGAAGAATTGTGATAAGCAAATCGAGAAACCTTTGAGCCTTGCTAAAGCGAATGATCAAGCGCAAAGGACAACAACTCAACCAAAGGGCAAGACTACAAGCACTCAAGAATTGGAGGCCCCTAGCCGAGCTAGTACGATAGTCTTTGATCTTTCTAAATTTCATGATGACATTAGTGATGATGAGTCTTGTGACTTGGATGAAAGACAATAATCTTTCAATGTGACCAAACTTAAAAAATTGCTTGTTGAGTTCAAAAAGTCTTTAGAAATTAAGGATGTTATGATCAATGATCTAAAATTAAAACTTGAATTGCTACAAAATAGGGTAAATGACATTGAGACTAAAGTCAATTTTGAAAAAGAAAAGGAATTGAAGGAAGCACATCCTTGGACTTCTAAATTTGTTAATTTAATTAAGTCCTCAAACAATGAAACCAAAATTGACTATGATAAAAATGTATGTTGGTCAAGGTCCACATGATAAGACCGATTTTGGTTTTGTGAAAGAACAACCCCCTAAAATTGAAAAACAAACCTACTCAAGCTAAGAACCATGCCTATAAGTATGACAAGAGATACAACAAAAAGACCAAGTTTATCAAGTCTAATTCTAGTATGGTGGTACACAACCTAGAGTTAGAAACAATTATAGAACTACCAACCAACATATAGCTCAACCACCAAAACTCTATGTTAAGGATATGTATGGTGGATTTCAAGTGGTACATAAGAAATTTGGGAACAATTTTGAAAGAAAAATATTTGCAAATGCTTTTCAAGCAATACCTAACCCTAGAAATGCTATACACAATTACAAAAGTTTTAGTAGCAATTTTCAAAAGAGAAAGCTTTACATGAACAATCAACCAATATCTCATCCAAAGAACATTAAGAACTTTCATGATAAATATAGGTTGGTAATGAGTCATTGGAGATCAATTAATAAGAACATCAATGATCATAGCAGCCTTAACTCTAAAGCACCACTTTGCTCATTTTGTTTAAGATTTGGACATCATGAACGCTTCTGTCAATTTAGAAAAGGTAAATTTGTTGAACCATTTGCACTTCCTAGCACAAGTGATACCAAATCCATTGTCTAGAGGGTCATTAGACTTCCCCTATTTTCCCATCATTTTGTATATTAGTTTGAGGGGGAGTCATGTAGCAAAACATATATTTCAATGTATAATATTGATTGAATTATATATTTTATGAACTTTAATGGTGCTTTATATTCAAGTCACAGTTTTATCTGAACATTTGCATGAGCTAGAACATCATTTGACAATTGAATTAAGCCCTACAAAAGCTAAAGAACAAATTTGGAGCATATTAGCAAATTAAAACTTGATAAATAGCAAAAATTATTCAAAGCATTATGAGGGGCGTTACAACGAGTTGGTAACTCATTATAACGGCAAGGAACCCATTATAACGGGTTATAAACAAAAAACTAGTCGTTAAAATAATTAAAACTAGCCATTATAGCTTTAAATACCTTAACGTTACAGTCACTCGTTGTAACGGGTGGGCAACTGTTATAAACAACTATAATGATTGAATTCTGAAAGCTATATAAATACCTCCCCTCTCGAATAAAATCCATCCCTTGTAATACAAATCAAGTCCTTGTCAAGTTGTCCTCTCTATCAAAATTCTGAGAAATTTCCCAATCAACTAGAGTCTACAAATATCAACTCTCTTCCTTTGAACACTAAGTTTTACTCAAAAAGAAATCTTCAAATGGCTTCACCAAAGTCAACCAAAACCAATGAAATCAAGAAGAAATCAGAAATTATTGCAACTAAAGACAAGCGTGATCAAGGAGAGAATTCAGAAATTAATCCTGATCTCTTACCAACAATCATGAAGGATCTTCGACATCTCTCCCAACAAATTCATCATATGTCTGTGATAGTTATGCTTGATGACAACAATGATGTAAATTTTATCATTCCTACTCCTTAGATTTCTCAACCATCCAAGAAGAATAAAAATGAAGAAAATGGAAAAGAAAACTAGAATTAGGACTTCGATAAAATTTTCTAGCTATGCTTAGAAACATGTTTTAGGATTAGCTAGTCCATGTTGTCACTAGTTCATGTCATTGTTGTTTCATTTTGTTTTGTATGCATTATCATCAATGTTATCATGGTTCTTATTTTTAATCAATGTTTTGAGATAAGAAATGAAAATTCAATGCTTTGAATATGTGTCTTTTGATATTTAATGCTCTCTATTGCTCTTTTATATTATACCTTCTCACTACCCCTATGCTTAATTGCTAAATCTTATGACATGTATTTTATTTGTAAACATTATTTCATTAAGGGGGGAGTATTAAAATTGTTTGACTTGTATAATTGTATATGTGCTAAAATTCACGAAGAGTAAATTTGTTTGAGCCTTTTGCCTTAATTTGCAAAAAAGAGGAGAAATGAAAGATGTGCATCATTTGATATGCACATCTCAATTGGTTTTGTGAATTGCCAAAAGGGAGAGTTTGTTGAAATAAACTCATCAACTCATCTCTTGTTTGACAATTTGCAAAACACATAAAGTACTAAGTACTAACCTTGCACATTAAGTTTTAGTTAAGATGCAGGTTAAAACAGGTACAAACTAATATCAAACATGCTCAAACATGCCTTGAACAAGTCAAGACATGGTCTAAGCATCAAGGAAAGGCTTCAAGACGCAAGACAGAGCACATCGTTACCATAACGCTAGCCAACTCGTAATAACGAGTTCTCAAGGCATCATAACGTCTCATGAGGAGAGAGAAAGAGCAAATGCTGGATTTTCTCGATACAAGCGTTGCTGTAAAGCTCCATCAAGATGTCACAATGGGTTGGCATCCATTATAACGCCTCAGTAAAGCGTTATAACGGGTTAGCAAATTGTTGGCCCATATTTCAGCAGCATATTGGTAAAGAGAGAACAAGTCCAAAGCGTTATAACGCCTTTAATCCGTTATGGGATTTTTCTGTAACGCTAGGAGCAGTTTCACAGATCCAAGATCCCAAAAAATGCTCAGCATATGTAAGAATTGCAGATATGAGCCAAGAAGTCATCAAAACATTTAGACAAGCATCCCATCAGCAATTGAGCACTAAAGAGAGCCTGATTCAAGTATCCTCCAGCTACCTAAACCTGAGAGCACTTAGGAAGTGGTGCATCCATGTTCTTAATTGTATAGTCAATTGGACCTTATAGCGGTGTATTGTGGTGTTGTCCCACGCATCGAGTTAGGAGAAGAAGATTGGCTTACTTGTGTTGGAAGAAGTCAAAGATCCTCTCTGTCTCTTTGTAACAGATACTTGATTATAGTGAAACGACCTGGAAGACATTTTATTTCGGGAGACCCGTGGACGTAGGCCTAAGTTTCTTTTGATAGGTCGAATCACGTTACATAGCGTGTCACTTGTTCTTGATTGCTCTCTCTTCACTCTCTCTCTCTTTTTAGCTCTTTGATCTCTATTTTTGTGATTTGCTCAATTGATTCTTAGAATTGCTTGCTCTATTAACTGGTTAGGTGATTAAGGTTTAAAAGATTTAAATTGAATTGAAATCGCTTCCGCACAACTATTTGACCTTAGTCTTGCGCTTTTAGTGAAAACCCCTTCACATAAATTCAATCATATCATATTGCTATCATGCAAATCACAAACAAAGAATATGACAAGATACATCATGTGAATGAAGGAAGAGTAATAAAGCATCATACCTTTCATAATAATCTCTTAAAATGTTGAATCGAGCTATATCTTAAATAACAAATCAAGCATGTTAATAAGAAATACATGAAATAATTCATATGTACTTTGTCTTACTCCTAAATATATCGTCATACAAGATTAGGGGATGAATTTAGCATTTACACTCAATTAATCATTATCAATATTACTTCTTTATCATATGAACAATCAAGTTACATGACCTAATAAAAATACGTACAAGATGCACAAGTGGGGGTTTTGTTTGTCAAGTTCATATTTATACTTCCTTGAATTGACTTATTCCTTGGATAATAAGATCAAGAATAATCACAAAAAAATATGATTTATTCAAAGGATAATAAATCATACTCTTTACTACATAACTCTCCCTCAACATAAAAATCAAAAGAATCAAATGAGGGAGTGTTGCGTCACTCTAGCCAATTAGTTTGGTACAACTTGTGCTTAGAAAATCAAGTGGTTTCAAAATATTTCCTCTTCTAAAACGACAAAAATGTTCTTGATGTCCCTTCAAACAAAATGAACAAAAACTTGTCTTGGAGTTAATATTGCAATGATCATGGTTATCAATGTTAATTGGTCTCCAATAGCTCATTACTAATTTATATTTATCATAATTTTTTTATGTTTTTGGATGAGGTGTTGCTTGATAGACATTATTGTATCTCTTTCTTTGAAAATTGCTATTGAGATTCTTATGATCATTTGTCAAATCTTTAGGGTTATGTCTTGGTTGAAAAGCACCATTATATCTTTTTCTTTGAAAATTGTTACAAAGTTTCTTATTATCATGTAGTTCATGAAATCTACCATATCTATTCTTAAAACTTTGGTAGTTGAGCTCTATATTGGTTGAAAATCTTATAATCACTTCCAACTCTATGTTTGTTTACCACCTTTTTAGAATTAGATTTAGTGAGCTTGATTTTCTTAATGTATCTTTTGTTATACATATAGGCATGATTCTTAGCTCGAATAAATTTGTCATTTGACTTAGGTTGCTTTTCAATTTTAGAAGGTTGTTCATTTACGAATCCAAGACCGGTCTTATCATGTGAACCTTGACCAATATACATCTTATCATAGTTAATTTTAGTGTCATGTTTTGAAGATTTAACAAACTTAACAAATTTAGAAGTTCAAGTATGTGTTTCTTTTAATTTTTTTTCTTGGGTGGTGCTTCCATACATACACCCAAAAAGTTCATAATTTGAATAATGAGATCTGATCCGTAAATTTCAAAAGGGCATAATCGGACAACACAAAATTTTGTTAACCCATGTTGATGTTCCCTCCAGCACAAACTTTTTCATCTAATCGCCTCACTGCATCTCCGCTCTATCCTCTCTCTCTTCCACTACACGTCCCTCACCGGCTTCCCAATTTTTGCCAGCCCACCCTCTCACTTCTCCGTCGCTCTCTCTCTATTCGATCTCCGCCCCCTCCTAGTTCGTTTGGTAAACAATTTTGTTCGTCTTTATGTTCTTAATTATGTAATTTCTTAGAATTTTGAAAGGAAAATTAGTATTTGACATTAGTATATTCAAATTGCATTTGAGTGTTCATTCTTCTCGCCTTCTTCATGTAGTTGATTTCTGAGGGGAATACAAGAGTACAATGCTTAATTGTCCACTAGAGCCCATAAATTTGGGGTTGGTATCACAACTGTAACCAACATCTTTCACAAAATCCGAATTGATATGTTTATTGATAATGATCGACATGTACTAATAATCCAATGCCAATTTTGAGCTTAATTATGAACACTTCTGAAATAATGTGAGCTTAAGTCTCCTTTGTATTTTCTTATATCTTTTTTAGGCCCCTATGTAAAGAACTAATCTGAACTCAGGTTTATGTCGGTTTAGGTCTCTAGTACTTAAAAGTGGTGCTTTGTTGTCAGTTTGGGACTCTGGGTTGTTCTGTAGAGAGTTCATGGATAAGGTCAGTTAGTGTTTTGAATATACAATACATTGTAGATAGAGTTGTTAATGTTGTACCACGTCTTGAGAAAGTTTTGAGCAAATTGTGCACTATTTTGTCAAATATTAGAATCTAGATAGGTTGAACATAATGTTGCAAGTATATCTCATCTCCTCCCATTGAACATTCATGACACTTTTATGCATGCATAATATTTTTCATTCTTTAATTGTGTTGAAAATGTAGGAGATAAAGAAAGACATCAACTAGCAATGCAATGTGAATTCTGACGGTAACAAAAGAAGATCACGTGTTACTAAGCATTTCCGTAGCAATTCTGATCATATTCAAAATAACAAAAAAAAGGCTTGTAAGGTAACAAAAGACATGAATTGTGTTGTTTGAAGTACTAAAAAAGCCTTTGTTGGAAGTAGATATATGATATGTGCTTATGTTTGTATTGTGTTTCTTGTATATTAAATATGCCTTCAGGCTTGCATGTTGTGTGTTCTTTTAACCTTGCTTCTAAAATCAAAACAAAAAAAGTTTGTGTCAGCTGTACTATTCATGTACGTATTCATGTATATTGGACACCATGTGATCACTGATATCAAATATCTTCTTTTACGGGACTTGGTCTGATTCTAAAAAGTCTCGTGCAATATTATTTTTGTACATTTGTATCTTGATGTAGTCAGTTAAAATAAATAATAATATCTTTTCATTCTGACTCGTTTTCTGTTAGTCTTCATTATTAGGAGGAACAAGATCTGAAAGATTTGCTCTTAGCTGTTTTTCATGAATTTTCATAAATGTAATAAAGCATATGGAACTTCTGTACCAGTTCCAAATGATATTGAGTATAAAATAATTGGTATTGTCTTCAACTCTTTATTTGAGTATTGTTATCAATCTAAAAAAATAATTTTGAAACCAAACAAACCTATTTTTAACATTCATAAGTGTTCCTGATGACTGGTACTACTTGATCATTGGTCCATATTTTTATCTTTTGCTTCTCTCTTTTGTTCCTCATGACTGTTAACATTCATAAATGTTTTGTATAGTATTGTATTAGTCTTACTATTTCGACGCTAAACCAAACCAGCCCCTTTTTAACTTGTACCAGTATAATGCATAGTATAAATATTCTTCTATAACCAAACAAATAAAAAGCTAGGTACTAAGAAAGTCCCATAATATAATTCATTTACAGTGAAAACAATTTTGGTCAAATTAGAAGCAAATGATATTACAGCCCAGCATTAGTAGTCAGAATCTAGACATATAACATGGTATAAGACAAAGAAAAGCTCTGAGATTGACATGTTGAAGACAAATATAAGTGCTTAAAAACGTTGTTAAATTAATCTATCAACATATCAAGCATTAATTTTATTTAATACTCATGTTTCACCTTTGGCCTAGAGCTTGAGCCACTTTGCTTAAATTTTTTTTATTGAATACATGTGCAAAAGGACAAGGTACGAGCTGCACAGACACCCAATTTGGACAATGACGAGGAGAAGAAAGATGTATCATCAATCAACTCCGGTAAGTGTTGGAGAGGTTAAATTTCTAGTGAGTTTTGATTTGCATCATATATTATGTTAGTTCACACTTCAAACTTGTATATCTAACCAAGGACTAGCTTGGATGCCATAGTAAAAAGCACTTATCCTCAAACAAAGTAGTAGTATGTTTGAAGAGTGCTAATATTTTCTATGACGACACAAGTATCACATTGACTACAAATCAGCTGAAGCATCTTGTATCTTTTGATCAGTCGACTGGAAACAAATGCTTCCCTGATGATGTAAGTCTAATTGTAGAAAACATAATTCAACTATCCTATAATAACCTCTAGTTGTTTTATATTTGTGTTTACAACAGATTATTAACTCATATATGATACTCTTGAGCGAGAGGAAAAACAAGTGCAAAGGTCATGTTGGTGGACACTACCACAGTTGATTGGCTGTTTAGTCAGGGTCAGACTTACAATGAGGACATTGATTATGTACAAACATATGTATTTGAGATGCATGCGAAGGCGGGAAGAATGTTTCGTCAATCTGAAATGGTCTAATGCTAAGTACTTGTTTTCTCGATTTTCTCCCTCACATTTTGTGTGACTCTAACAATATGTGTTTTTTTGTTCTCCAGCTTTTCTTTCCTATTAGAAGCAAGGATTCTCACTGATATCATGGAGTACTACATATGAACAAGGAAGAATTCCAGATATTAGATGGCATGTGAAAGAAGCATTACCATGATTTTTATGACAAGGAGACATATGATTAGGTGAGTTGTTTACATATATCAAGTCTTTTAGAAAAGCAATCCAAAATACATTTTATGACAAATGTTTTACATTGCACAGTGATTAGAAAAATCAAAGTGTTTGGGATCAACTTTTTGCGGGGAAACACAGCCATCTTTCCCACGTATCCTATCATGGCGTATCAAAATATATTTTAATATTCTACAGCATGCTGATATGTACGGTTTACTGATCATCTCATTTTGTTCTTTTCAAGCCTTTCGCTTTATAGTACTAATGCATGTATTTGCAGCCTCCAGTTCATCAAGTGGCTTCTTTGCTTTGAGATATATGGAGTTGTGGAATGGGAGTGATTTGGAGCCCACTAACTTTTCCGAGGTACACATATTTATATCTAAAGCAATTACGTAATGCTAAGGAGATTTGTAATATGCCTTTTGTAGAATAACATAGACATATGAAATAAAAGATGGTCGCGGAGCCGATCTTTTTGGATTTGAACTCTATCGATGATGTGCAAAAGTTACAGCAAGACATTCGCGTTTATATATAAAAAATGCATTATGTTAAGTGTTTTGATATAGATATTTTAGATAGACTAGTTATTCTCATGTCAGCTTGAGGAGAAGTTTTATTTTAGTTTGTAAAATTCTAAAATTTTAATATTGCTACTTAGTACTTATCCTTATTTTTTTTATTTTCTTGTGTTTTAACTTTATTTCATACTTAAGATTGAGTTAATTTTATGAAATTGTTGTTGTCATTTTATATGTTTTTTCTGCATATCTGGTATCTTCAAGTTTAGTGGAGGGGTAAGATGGTAATTTAAATCTGATATAAAACCAACTCTTATTATGATTAGAATTTCTTGATTTCATTTAATATGTCAATATCTCATATAAAGAGCTGAAGATATTGCCTAGTTCCTTGCATGGTATGTCCAGGTTTTGCCAAGTAAACTCAATTGGTATGTCTCAGGTTCTGCAAAGATTGATCTTTCTTTAACAACTCTGTTTATAGTTTGTTATATTAGTTTAATGATTATCACAGTAAGAGATTTCCTAGTGTGTTGTGTATGTTTTTAAATTGATTTTATGATTATCACTACTGCTTGAGAGAAGAATAGCAATCTAATTTCACTACTGCTGTAGAATTTTATAATTCATTTTTTTGTTTAAGAGTTCTGCTAATGGATTTGGAAGTTAGCACAAGGTGTACACATCTTCCTTCTCTCTTTTTTGGTAGAAGAAATATCTATCATTTGGTATTTGATTTAGTTATAATCACAAGAGTATCATGATTAGGTTTGTATTTTGAGTTGCCGAAGGGATGTCCTTTTACATGTACACTGTTTTGTATGTGTAGTTGGGAGACTTACTGTAATAACTTCTCATATAAACTTTTCTATCAATGATACTGTGTAGCTTCTTAATGATATCCTGTCAGAAACCATATCAGAACTGGACTATAATTTAATTGTACGAACACTTGGTGTTTTATCGCAATTGAGCTTTATTTAATTGTTAGACAATCAGGAAATTATTTAAGAAGAAGAAGTTTCAAGTTGCTTTTAACGTAAAGTTACAGCCAATGAACAATAAAATTGCTAGGGTCTGTTTCTTTAGATGGAAAGGATTTGGAAAATTATTTTGGACGAAAAAGCAAAATCGATGAAAAAAGTAATTTTTATCTTGTTCAGTCGCTAAGAAACGAAAAACACTATTTTTTCTGCTCGTTCAGTTGCTCATAAACGAAAAAGGAAAACCAATACAATGAATATATCTGGTAAGAATGTTTCATAGATTTGTTGTTGTTGGCCCTCTTCAGATATTGCTCGTTCAGTTTCTTTTTTCTGTTTTCAGCAAAAGATGGGGGTCTTTTTTCTATTATTGTCTAGTAAAATTTCAAATATAATTTTATCATTAGCTCATTCAAGCTTTAAGCTGGTATTCAATGAGTTAAAAAGACATTTTTTCAGTTTCAACACAACACAACTAACTAATTATATTGCATATTCAAAACTAGCCTAGATGGTGAGCATACAAAGGAGAACACAAGAGTAAGAAGCTTATATGGAAAATTGGCTTGAGCCACTATTTTTATATAAGCCAATCTACTTCACAAAACAACAAAAAGTTTAAAAACCTACTAAATGGTTCTATGAAACCTTCTTATAGCTGGAGTGGACTTGCATACAGACATCCCATTCACTTACCAACATCAACCACTATAGCACAAATCCTATTTAACCCAAACTTAGCCATTTCTAAACCAGTTTTTTTTTTTTCTTGCCTAGGCACCACTCAAATGAAAAGAAGGTAGCTCAAACATTCAGAGACCAAGCACAATCATTTCTGGATCGATCAGTGGAACCAGCCAAGCCAGACTTTAGAAATCTAGCAGGGTAGTAAGATGTTTCCCAATTGTACTCTCACTCGAGGCGATACTCAGGAGTACCAATATAATTGACCTGTATAGTTTCAATTATCAGATAACTTTAATTTTTTTCTGAAATTAAAGTTATATTTTTGAATTATATTTGTACGCAAAAGCAAAGAAAAGCTAAGAATTGTAATGAACACAGTAAGAGTGTGTTATATTGGTTTTTTAGTTGTGTGCTTGATTTATTATCAGGAAAATGTGCAAGTACTTGGATCAATTTCATCAGTGTTTGGTGAATCATGAGGCATAGTTATTGATAGGTCTTTTATAAAATTATAACCCTCGCTGAAATAGATAAAGAATGGTCAAATGCATATTTGTCAAGTACAATCCTACATCAACCATATGTTGAAACGAAATGATGTACCGGAAAAATAAAAATGAAGAAAATAAGTAATACCTAGAATAACTGGATGGATATTCCAGAAAAGAGAATTGAGAAGAACTATGTTAGGTATCAGAATTTCACTAGAATGTATGAAATCTATTAGATTCGATCGTGTGTGATGAAGAGTTCATCGCCTCCACATATTAACTAGAGAAATACCAACTTTAATGTTATAAATTTAAAGGTGCAGTCAATTATGTTAAAGAAACCACATCATCGTTGGAACTTCCTACTGACACTAAATTATTGAGATTCAGAAACTCTAAAAAGAAAAAAAAAATCAAACCTTGGTTGCTCTTGGTTCTTGAGAATGGGGCATGTTGCCTTATTATGTCCAGGTTTGTGACAATGACTGCACTTATAACTCCTAACATCCATGAAAATTTTCTTCATCTTCTTCAGAGCACCCTACTCATAGAAATTTTTGCGTCAGCGACGCCAAAGGAATAAGTGCCCTTCTCACAGCTATTCATGTGCATCAGCTTGCTCGCCACAAAGTCAGATGACAAGTGAGCCATAATTGTCATGTAACTTTGACAGCAAACCTACAAGGATAAGGTCCACAAATATTGTTAAGACATGATAAGAATCAGCAAGGTCATCTTCACACCAGGCTCAACCGCTAATCACAGGAGCCCCATCGGCATGGCCAAATACAAAAAATGTAACCCTACATTAATTGAAATATGTACATGCCCGTCTTAACAAAACAAATGGGCACAAAATTCACCCACTCGATTTATACACAATTCATACTACATTGAACAAACTAGTACATGTTAACAACTTAATTTGAACTAATGCATGTTACTCTTCTTGGTTTGCTGAGTGACAAGGCTCACAATTATAGATGGGTGATCCAGGACAGAAATGTGCCCCCACGAAAAAAGTTTTTTTTCTCTATTGTTATTAAGATGAGTCTGTCTTGTTTACTAGAATTGTCTGAAAGGGACAAAAGCTAAAAGGTACCCAAAATAGTGCGATAAAAGTTGCAGAAGATACTTTAACAGTCTACTAGACAAAACCTGGACAAATCATGCAAGGCAGTGAGAAAGAGTTCATTGTTGTTTGATCCAAGAGTCTAAGCAACCACTAAATTGAATTATCGATTTTGGTACCGATTTTCAGGAAACGATCAATTTTATCTTCTTGTGCGTATGGTCCAAGTTCCAACTCTCAACTAAATCTTCTAGGAAGTTTGTTGTCGACTCAATCTGCGCCACTAGTACTCCGAACAGTGACAACACCATCCCCTCTGGCGCAGCAGCGGCAATGTCGCTTCTCTGCATCGCCATGGCTGAACATCCACCAGCACCATTTTTTATATGTTTGACAGAGAGAGGGAAAGAGAGAGGTAGGGATGAGTCTAGGTATTGCGCAGAGAGAGAGGGGAAAAAGAGAGAGATGAGACGGAGATGAGATTTGGAGAAACGGGGGAGGGGAACACGAAAGTTTAGCTGCGATTTTTTCTACCAAAAATGTCCTTCCGAAAAAAAATATGACCGGCTGTCTAATTTAGCAATCGGTAATTTCTATTGTGTGTGATCGACTGTCTAATCCAGATGACCGATTATCTAAGTAATTGATTTAATCTGCACCGTTAAATTTATAAAATCAATGGCTCTGATTGAAAATTAGAAAATAAATTATCAGGTGCTTGTATTGGAGTAAAATCCTTTTTTCTTTATCTAAATTGATTTTAGTTTCAAGTTCATTAATACTAATTTGTAGAAATTCAATCTTAGATTTAAGATCATTGATCATAGTATCCTTAACATTCAAAGATTTTTTAAACTCATCAAACAACTCCTTAAGCTCTAAAATCTCCTCTCAACTTCACGTCATGCAAACCTGTCCAGATTTTTGTCCCCATTTACCCGGGAATCAAGATATTTTCCAATTTTTTTTTAGGGGACCTTATATTGGAACTAAGCATTAAATCAGCTCGATTGAGAGTTCTTTCAATTGAAAGATATATTACTTTTGCTACAAATATTGTTAGTGAATTAAATTGCAAGTTCAAAAAGACAGACTTGCACGGTTTGTCATAAAAAATGTTGTACTAAAATCATTGAAATGTAACGTGTATAATGGAAAAAAAATATCAAAGTTTGTATTCTTGTATGAAAAATGATATACAGATTTCGTCATCGATACACATGTTGCTCTGCATATTAAAAAGTTATGGTGCATGTTAGTTGAGTTACGCCCACCCTTATTCACCACAGACAGAGGCAAGGTAAATAACTGCTTGCTCGCAGGCTCTCTTAGAGAGGAGTATTTTGCCCTGCGAAGAGTGTATATATATTATTTTGTACTAGAAATAATTATGCATGTTATTTAAGTTATTATGTTTGAAAAAAATACAAAATAACATGTATGATAATTCAAATAACATGCAGAGCGACATGCGTATGCGTATCGATGAATTGACAAATATTTCCTTCTAGTATTTACCCAAAATAATCATAGGGAGAATTTGTAGAGGGGAGAAAAGTGGAGGTCTTAATCTGCGCCCTAATTGACAAATATATGCAAGCCAACGACAAAACAAACTCGCAATAGATCATATTGGATTGGGGCCTATAGGAAAAGCGAAAGAAAGATAAAAAATAATAATAGCAAGCAGCTTGAAGAGATGAGACCTCACCTCAAGACGAGATTTGTGCTGGTTGCGCAATTTCATCGTCGAATTTCTGTAAAAGAAAAGGAATTCCCTAGTGCTCCTCCAATGGAGAATTATCCATCAATCAACCTCTAATCGCGAATCACAAAGGACTTTCTAATCTCGAATCGATAGGCGATAGCTCAGGTGCTGAGTGCTGTCTCATGTCTCATAGTCTCATAGTCTCATAGTCTCAGCCTGAGCAATCACGACTGGTATCAATCAAAAAGAGAGAAAGAAGGAAAGGTCAGAGACCAGAATCAGAACAAAGAGAAGCATCGTGCTATCTTTTCTCTCTCCCGAATAATAACTCATTATCTAGTTGACTAATTGGAGCTTTAATTGATTGATTCGCTGAAGTGGAGCTGTCTGGTTTGTCTGAGCCCCACATCTTCTCGAATATCTCGGACCCATTAATTGCACACGGATGGATGTACGCCTCTCCTTTTGTTCACGCCTCTATTTCTACCATCCTTCAATTATATTTCATTTCTATTTTAAATTAGATTCAGAGTATAATCGATATTAATATACATAAAGGATATTTTTGAGGGGATATGGTAGTTTAATTAGGTACACATGCTTGCACAGTAAAATAGAAAAATCCATTGGCTGATGTATATATTTGGGAAGCCCCGCTGGTTTCCAATAATAGGTACTCAGAAAAAGGTTGGCAGAGTTGGGAACGACAGGGTCAGGGAAAGAGGCAGAGGGAACATCTCCATCATCTCTAGCTTGGCTATTGCTGATACCAGAGAGAGAGAGCGACAAGGTGGTGTCGGCAATGGAGAAAGCGACTTCAGGTGCCGACGAGAGGGGGAAGAAAGAGGGTCGTCCTGCTAATGGTTCAGGCCATGAAGTCTCTGAAGACACCGCACACCAAATCAGCACCGGTCTGTCTGTCTCTACTCTAGTTTTGTAACACTCTTTCATATTTAGTTGCTTACAGTTAAGTTAGGAATTAGGATACGTTACATGTAGTATTAGAGGTACTCGATTAAGCCCTACTAACTTCAAAGGTATAATAGGGGTACTGGTAGCTGTAACAGTAGCGGTACTGGTACTGTCATGTGGCTATTCTTTCAAAAAGAATGGTCGTGTTGAGGCTGTCATATAGAATCTTGACACAAGCTTCACTTTTGAACCTGATATTGAGATCATATGCAACAAGATGTCAAATGAGTTATCGTTAATGGTCAACATAAATTTGAATTGAGTTCAAATAAAAATATGCAGATCCCTGGTATCAGGTGGCATTTGTGCTAACAACAGGGGTGAACAGTGCATATGTGTTGGGTTATTCAGGATCTGTGATGGTCCCACTGGGCTGGGTTGGTGGCACCGTCGGCTTGATTCTTGCAGCCGCCATCTCCATGTACGCCAACGCCCTCCTCGCACGTCTCCATGAAACCGGCGGCATACGACATATCCGATACAGAGATCTTGCTGGCCACATCTATGGTATGGAAGCATAGTAGTTACTCTTTCTCTTTTTATTGGTCCTAATTACCAATAAATTTGTTGCACTTAAGCAGCTGTTGCAAACATTCTTCTCGTACAGGGAAGAAAGCATATGCGCTGACATGGGGGCTGCAGTATGTTAATCTTTTCATGATTAACACTGGCTTCATTATTCTTGCTGGTCAGGCTTTAAAGGTAGGTAGTTGTACCTACATCAAGGCTTTGGGACCTACTTTAGTTAGTGCATTTAATGACAATATCTTTGGTTTTGCAAGGACAGGCAGTCTATGTGTTATACAGGGATGATGGAATGTTGAAGCTGCCATATTGTATAGCCATAGCTGGGTTTGTTTGCGCCATTTTTGCATTCGGGATCCCATACTTATCGGCTTTACGTATATGGCTGGGTGTTTCTACTGTTTTGAGCCTCATCTACATCATCATCGCCTTTGTGCTCTCCGCGCGGGATGGTACTTTTCTACCTTCACTTCTTTTTTTAAAGCTCAATGTTAAGCTAAATTGTGTGTGCGCTATGTATGCAATGCTAATTGTCAGAATGCACGGTGCTCAAATATGTAATGACAGGAATGAATGCACCACCAAGAGATTACAGCATACCTGGGACTCACATAAGCAAGATTTTTAGTACAATTGGTGCTGCTGCGACTCTTGTTTTCGCCTACAACACTGGCATGCTGCCTGAAATTCAGGTCTTCTTCATTATATATTATTTTCCTTTTTATACTTTTCTTTTGGATAAGAAAGCCTTTGGTTGCTTCTTTCTGTTTAATTAGAAATGTTTCTGGAGTTATAATATGTGGAATCTTCTGAATTGAAATATGACAATATGTGTGCATGCTCAGGCTACGATACTGCCTCCAGTGGTGAAGAACATGGAGAAGGCATTGTGGTTTCAATTCACCATAGGGATATTCCCAATGTATGCTGTCACATTCATAGGCTATTGGGCCTATGGTTCCTCCACCTCCTCCTACCTTTTGAACAGCGCTAATGGGCCTCTTTTGGTCAAGACCCTTGCTAACGTTTCTGCCTTCTTTCAGACAGTTATCTCCTTGCATGTATGCCCTTTGTACCCCTTCTCTTTTGGCTTCGTTTTTTTACTTCTGATAATTTTTGGACTCGAAAACTCTCAGATGAAATTATGTATCATTTAATTTGGCTTATGTATTTGTTTTGTTTTGGTACAACAGATATTTGCAAGCCCTATGTACGAATACTTGGATACACAGTTCGGCAGCAATCAAGGGGGCCCATTTTCCTTACACAACATACTCTTCCGGGTGCTTGTCAGAGGTGGCTACCTCACCGTAAACACATTTGTGGCCGCCTTTCTACCATTCCTGGGTGATTTTATGAGCCTAACTGGTGCAATAAGCACATTCCCACTTACATTTGTTCTTGCAAATCACATGTACCTCCGAGTAAAGAAGAACAAGCTTTCGACAGTGCAAAAGGGATGGCATTGGATGAATGTTGTCGGGTTTGGATGCTTTGCAGTTTTGGCTTTTGTTGCAGGTATCAGGCTCATCATGGTCGATTCTCAGACGTACCATTTCTTTGCTGATTTATGATTATTTCTCCATGACGGGGCTATTCATGATATTTTATATATCATAAATGTTGTCAAATTTCAAACCACAGCCACAAAGTTTCAAGCCTTTATAGAAAAGAGTAAGAGAATTGAAATATTCCTTTCTATGAGAGGAACCCTAGTACTTGTTAGTAGTTGGAAGGAATTTAATTAGTGTTGTTTACCTTTTTGTTAATCCTTTGCTCTCTCTTTTCTGCTTGCTGCTTGCTTGAATTTCCCTATTTTTTATTGGAGGGCCTTTCTACTGGCAAAGATTTTGTGTGCCACTGCCACAGAATGTCACCAAATCTCAGCCCTTAGATTTAAATCAGATTTGTGGTATGGATCTGTTTAGAGATTATAGAGCTCAGCTGACTACCATCATTAATACCAAGTTACTGACAAATATTGAAAGACTAAAATGATGGTAGCAAATTAAACAGCATTGAAATCAATAAAGAGTGATAATACTCTGATCTTTTCCTATTGGTCAGAATCTGTTTCAGCTTTCAACTGTTCAACATGTATTTTGATTTTCCTTTTCCGTGGGGATTGGTTGAGTTTTTTATGCCCACATTTGATTTTTCTACATTTCTGTAAAAAAAATTAATATCTACCTTTTAATTACCTCAGGATTCCATGAATTATTTTACCAGCGGTTGGAAAAGTTGATATTAGATTTTAACTGATTTTAAGTGGACGGTTTTTCTATTTTACAAAAGTATTGTACCTTGTATTAAGAGATTATGTTTACCTTAATTGCTGTATAGGAGAACTTTTTGTTAAGAATTAATTCTATGCCCATCAATATCTAATTCTATATGGATACCACTTAACGATATCCAAATATATATTAATCATATATGTATTAAGAGGTTATGTTTTGCAGCCGATATCTCAAATCAACATGATTTATTTACAATAACCAAAGACATTATACCATCTTTTGAAGTTCATTTGCGAATAAAACTGGACTGTACAACTGTGGATGAAAATGAAAATAATAGCTGTAAAAGTAAAAAACTGTGGTCTTTGGAAGAGTGCGATGTATGAAAGTATATATATATATATATATATATATATATATATAGAGAGAGAGAGAGAGAGAGAGAGAGAAAGGCTAGGGTGTTCCATGGAGCACCAAACTCCTAATGCTTCAAGCACGTGCTGTGCGATTGTTGACTATTGGATCTTCAATCATCATGTTGGCACGAATCACAAAACGTGATCTAATGATCCACAAACGCAAAGCACGTGCTTTGCAAAGCATAACTTGGGTTTTTTTAAATATAGTTGGCGTGTAAAATATGTAGCTTGTTGTGCAACTTGAGTTTCAAAAAGTTTATTTGTGTTGCTAACAAATCAACATTTTTACTTAACTCATCAGACCTTTGGTTTTGACATTTCATAAAAGTTTCCAACATCATTTCAAGATTGAACTTTTGTTGTTGGTTACCATGACCTTGGTTATCATACCTTTGATTTGGTGCACTAAAACTTTGATTTTGGTTTCTTTGGTCGTTTTGCCTCCACAACAAAGTTGGATGGTTTCTCCAACCCGGATTGTAGGTGTTAGAGTAAGGATTATTGTTTGATCTATAATTATCTTGATTAATATCATTGACATCCTCAAACATAACATCATTACTAACCCCACAATTAATGGCAAGATGATCTGTACCATTACAAATAGAACAAGGAGGAGTAGAATTTACCGCACTTACGCTTAGAAGATCAATCTTCTGGTTCAAAGCGGCAATTGTATCGGCTAAATCCAAATTCACCTTCACCTCGTTCACACATCTTTGCAAAATCACCGAAGTCTCCCTCGGATTTTGCCATTAACTTTGGTTGAAAGTCTTGTTATCAACCAATTTGTAGCCATCGGCAGCCCCTTTATTCATGAAACTACCACCGGCGATGGCATCAAGCATACATTTGTCTTGTGGCATTAGACTATTATAGAAAATCTGAAGCAGGTTCCACCTTTCGATTCCATGATGTTGGCAACACCTTTGGAGTTCTTGGAATCTCTCCCAAGCTCGCTCATTGTCTCCTACGCCTTTTATCGGAAGTTGTGAATTTGGTGGCGCAAGAAGTTGGTCTTAGATGGTGGAAAGAACTTGTTAAGGAACACATTCGCGATTTTAGGTCAAGTATTCATATTTTCAGGATGTTGACCACGAATCCAACTTTTAAATGTAAAAGCCATAACTTTTAAATCATCGGGTGTAACAGTGTTTACCTTTATGGTGCTATAAATCTCCTCAAAGTTGGCGAGATGTTGTGTGGTGTCCTCATGTGGTAGACCATGAAATAGGTTACGTTGCACCATGTTCACCCATGCGGGAGGAATTTTGTATTCCTCTGCATTAATGATAGGAGCGATGTAGCCTAATCTAATCTCGACCGTTGCAACTCGGCGACCATTTGATTTTGTTCCCTCTCAAGATTTGCAATGCGTGCGATTTCTGCGTCGATGCTTGACATCTCTAAGCGACGTGGACTCAAGTGTAATATTGGCCCCTTTGGAGGGCGGTTCTTCCTTCTCTCGTTGAGGAGGTGAGTTGACCCTTGTTGAGAGAACTACTCAACCAAATTCGTATCATCTGGGGTTGATGATTCTCCTTCCAATTTTCAGCCTATAAAACACGAGAGGAAGAATGCTAGAAAACGTTAAAACTGAATCTTAAATCAAAAATACTAAAATCTGAAACTAAATCAACCGTTGTCCTCGGCGGCAATGCCAAAAACTTGATGTAGAGTTTTACTAAACCCTAGTTGCTAGATAGAGGTCGCAAGTATACAACCGTTTATTGTAGTACTTAGAGGTCGAATCCACATGGACAAGTCGGATTTAAACTTTCAGTTTAAGTAAATTTAACTTAAGCAAAAAGAGAAGCGAAAAGAAAAGTTTCATATTTGAATTTGTTCGTTGTTTTAAACTAAAAACTGAAAGATTGTTGTGAATTCTAATTCAATTAACAAATTGATTATGGCTTGTTAAGATGTACTATCCATAATTGTTGATACTTATTTGGTAATCAATTTCTTGGTATTATGAGGGTACGATTTTCAGATTTGATACCAAGTGATATCTCTATTTAGATACCGTGTTTGCACTAGCTATGGCTTCACCTCTCGGTACTTGGTTAAACTAGTCAAGACCCATTAAGTTCATACCGTCTTAATTATCCTAAGTCATTATATTTCATCTTTCGGTACTTAGTACAATTCGTTAGAATACTTAGGTAAAAGTCGTAATTAACAAACGTCACCTCTCGATCCTTAGTTCATTAATTATCTTACTCCTATAGTCTAGATCTAATATCCAATATCTCTATTGCAAATATCAAATCTTAAATTCAAAAATTCAAATAACAAGCAAGTCATAAAGAAAAAATTTGCAATCAATTAGCATCACCTCTCGATACTTAGCCAATTGATTGCTTTACTTTCTACAATCAAGGTTTAATTCTAAACCCTAAGATCATGATATTGCAACAAATAAAATAGAAAGCAAAGCATAGAATCAAACAAGTATTGCAATAAGAGTTTCAACTCATCCTAACAAGTTCTAATACAAACTTAGTCGGATATAACTAGAGGCTAAACATGATCAAATAATGAGATACAAAGAAAAATAGAGAAAGATAGAGGTATACAACCAGTTTTTTCTTCAAGGTTTGGACTCTTTTTCTCTTCTTCTTCTTCTCCCTCTCTATGTGAAAAACTTTAAGTTTACCCTCTGTTAATTGGTTGAAATTTGTGATGTGGCTATCCTAAGGTAACATGTATTTATAAGAAAGCAAAATCCTAAAAATAAACTTCTAAAACTAACTTTTTGTGCTTCTACGCAAGTGTCTTGCAGGGGGCAATAACTTCTCTTACGGCTGCAATAAAGCTGTAAGTTGGAGTTAATACCTCTCTGCCACGTTCTGCATGATGTATTGCGGGGGAAATATGTGTTCTTGCGGTCGCAATTGAGTAGAGGTGGAAACTGCAATGCTTCTGTTGTGCTCTGCCAACATTCCTTACGGTCGCAATAAATGGGTTTGCCCCCGCAATGAACTCTGGGTGGTAACTACAGCACCTATGTGTCCTCTGCCAACTTATATTACGATCGCAATGATATATCTTGCGCCCGCAATAAAGCTACAATTGCTCTTTCTGACTTGTAGAGGTTGATTGTGGCTGCAATGATGGTTCATGCGACCACAATTGACCTGGTAGATGGTCTAATCGCTCCAACTTGCATCCTTATTTGCTCCAAAGCATCCAGATGAGTCCATTTTGCTCCAAATACATGTTTTTTGCATTAAATTACTATAAGGTAGTGACTTGAACTCTTTTTGTAATAAAACTTATTTATGACTCTAAATTATACTAAACTTGGCTTAAATTACACACTTAACCCTAGATAAATGCATGCATAATTTGGTTTTATCAATCTTCATGTTCCATTGAGAGCTCTGGTGGTGACATGAGGGTGGAAAGAACAAGGAGAAGACTTACAATAAACATGCTGAGAATTCTTGAGAAGTCTTGAACTCTTGCTGATTTTTTTAAGATCTCTTGAGAAAGGTTTGAGAATTGGAAGGGATTTTAAAGCTTTGATTGCAGTAGAAATAGAGTTGAAGAGGCTAATTTCAGTTTTGACAAGAATATAGACCTTTGGATAGATGATATGCCTTAAATAGCTGCAGAAAAACCCTTGCGTTACAGCAACTCGTTATAATGAGTTGTTGATGCGTTATAACGGGTTTTCAGTCATTATAACGCTTTTATCTCCTATTCTGTAATGCTCCAACCATTTAACTTTTTCCAACGGCTAGTTTTTGGGTTTCTAACCCGTTATAACGGGTTCTCTGCCATTATAACGAGTTACCAACTTGTTGTAATGTCTCTCATAACGTTTCGAACAAGTTTTGCTATTTTCTCAGTTTTAATTTGTTGTTATGCTCCAAATTTGTTCTTTATCATTATAGGGCTCAGTTCAATTGTCAAATGATGTTCTTGCCCATGCAAATGTTCAGATAAGATTGTGACTTGAATATAAAGCTCAATTAATGTTCACAAAACATATAATTCAATCAATATTATACATTGAATTATATATTTTGCTACATGATTCCTCCTCAAACTAATAAACAAAATGATGAGCAAATGGGGGAAGTATAGTGACCCTCTAGAAAATAAATTTGGTACCACTTGTGCTAGGAAGTGAAACCACTGATAAGTCAAATTATGCACATGTTTATCTAGGGTTAATTGTGTAATTTAAGCCGACTTTAGGGTTAATCATTGTCCAAGCAAACAAGTTTTATCCCAAAAGAGTTCAATTCACTACCTTACAGTGTTTTAATGTAGAAACATGTATTTGGAGCAAAATGGGTACAAGCAGGGACAATGGAATAAGCTAGGATGTGCAATAGAAGCAATTTGACCATCTACCAGGTCAATTGCGACAGCAATCAGCCTCTACAAGCCAAAATAGCCAAGTTCAGTTTATTGCAGGCGCAAGGTTGCGGCCGCAATGTAAGTTGTACAGTCCAAGACATGAATAGCATAGCCCTATCCATATTTATTACGATCGCAAGGTATATCCTTGTGATCGCAATAAATGTTGCCAGAGGGCAGCGAGATCAAGGAAGTTACCACCTCCATATATTGCGATCGCAATAACTTATGTTGCCCCCGTAATAGAACGTGCATGACCATGACAGAGAAATGATAACTCTCACTCAAGACATGTTGCGGCCGCAACATAAGTTATTGCCTCCGCAATAGACTTGTGCAGAAGCACAAATAGGAAGTTCCAGCATTCTGTTTTTAGAATTTTACTTTCTTTAAATACCAATAGTTATTAGGCAGAAAATAGGCAGTTATTAGACGAATTTAGCCAGTAACAAAGGGTAGAACTTAGAGAATTCACAGAAGAGGGAAGAAGAAGAAGAAGAAGAAGAAGAAGAAGAATTGCTACAATGGCGATCTCGGTTGTACATCTCCTTTCTCTATTTTTCTTTACTTCTATTATGTTTAGCTCCTTAGCCATGTCCAACCAAGTTGTATTAGAACTTGTTAGGATGTTTTGAAACTCTTGTTAATGCTTGTTTGTAATAAATTTCTTACTTGGTTTGCTTTCTATTCTACTTGTGCAATTTCATGAATTGTGATCTTAGGGTTTAATTCTAGACCTTGACCATAGAAAGCATGGCAATTAATTGGCTAAGTACCGAGAGATGACGCTAATTGATTGTCTATCTTATGACTTACTTGCTATATGACTTGTTTTATTTCAAGATTTCATATTTGTAATAGAGATATTGAATATTAGATATAGACCATAGGAAGTAGGATAATTAACAAACTAAGTACCGAGAGGTGACATTTGTTGATTACGAGTTTACCTAATTGTCATAACGAATTGTATCAAGTATCGAGTGGTGACATATGATAACTTAGGATAATTAGGACGGTATGTGCTTAATGGGTTTTGACTAGCTTAACCAAGTACCGAGAGGTGAAGCCATAACTAGTGCAAACACGGTACCTAAATAGAGATATCACTCGGTACTAAATTTGAAATCGTACCTTCATAGTACCAAGAAATTAATTACCAAACAAGTATCAATAATTATGGATAGATCATCTTAAAAAGGTCTAGTCGTTTGTTAATTGTGTTAAGTTCTAAATTACTTTCAGTTTTTAGTTTAAAGCGATCAAACAACCCAAATTTGAAACTTTTCTTTTCTCGTTCGTTTTTACTTGGATTAAATTTACTCAAATCTGAAAACTAGAACCGAATTGTCCATGTGGATTCGACCCCTAAGTACTACAATAGATGGTTGTATACTTGCAACCTCTATCTAGCAACTAGGGTTAGTAAAATTCACATCATTACCTTTTCTAAATCGACAAAAGCGTTCATGATGTTCAAATCTTAAACAAAACGAGCAAAGTGTTGCTTTAGAGTTCAGGATGCTATGATCATTGATGTTGTTGTTAATTGGTCTCCAATAACTCATTGCTAACCTATATTTATCATGAAAGTTCTTTATGTTCTTTGGATGAGATATTGGTTGATTATTCATGTAAGACTTTCTCTTTTGAAAATTGCTACTAAAATTATTGTGGTTGTGTATAGCATTTTTAGGGTTAGATATTGGTTGAAAAGCATTTACAAATATTTTCTTTTCAAAATTGTTCGAGGTTTCTTATGTACCTCTTGAAATCTATCATACCTATCCTTAATATAGAGTTTTGGTGGTTGAGATCTATGTTGGTTGGTAGTCCTATAATTATCTCTAACTCTAAGTTTGTGTACCACCATACTAGAATTAGACTTGGTAAACTTGATCTTTTATTGTATCTCTTATCATACTTATAGGCATGGTTCTTAGCTCGAGTAGATTTGTTTTTCAACCTAGTTTGCTTTTCAATTTTAGTGGGTTGTTCTTTCACAAAACTAAGACCGGTCTTATCATTTGGATCTTGACCAACATACATTTTATCATAATCAATTTTGGTGTTATTGTTTGAAGACTTAACAAATTTAACAAATTTAGAAGCCCAAGGATGTGCTTCCTTCAATTCCCTTTCTTTTTCGAAATTGACTTTGGTCTCAATGTCATTAACCCTATTTTATAGCAATTCAAGTTTTGATTTTAGATCATTGATCATAGCATCCTTAATTCCTAAAGACTTTTTAGACTCAACAAGCAATTCCTTAAGTTTGGTCACATTGAAAGATTCTTGTCTTTCATCCAAGTCACAAGACTCATCATCACTAATATGATCATGAAATTTAGAAAGATCAAAGACTACCGTACTAGCTCGGTTAGGGGTCTCCAATTCTTTAGTGCTTGTAGTCTTGCCCTTTGGTTGAGTTTGTCTTTTGCGCTTGATCATCCGCTTTAGCAAGGCTCAAAGATTTCTCGATTTTCTTATAACTTGTAGGATTTCATGATGCGAATCGGGTAAAAATTAAAAAAAAATTATCCGATAACATCTAGGATCGTTTCATTATTGCTAATTTTAGTTCATTTGTTTGCATCACTAATCACAATCATATATGTTCCTACAAGGGGGATTGTGATATCATACCTATGGTCTTTAACGTAGCTCTATTCCTCTTTGGTTCACCTTGAATTCGAAACAAGAACGGCATCGAGTTTGTGCTAGCATCCTCTTCGTCCGCTCCTAGCTTTATCGCTCGTTACGTAATCGATTGCTTAATCGATAAATATTTAGCAAATCTTTAGAAAATCTTTAGAGGAAGAGAAAAACTTAGTTGAAGTTGTAATACTATAATATCTGACTAAATATGATATTTATAGGCTTTAAACATCATATCAAAACTCTTCAAATTTCTTTAGAAATTAAGGCACTAATGAAATTTAAACCGGCACATTAACTGCTGACCTTTCAGTACTAAAACTGCCATAACTTTCTCTGGAGAACTCCAAACGACCTCCAATCTTCACCATTGGATTCTTCACTTCAAGGGCTTCAATTTGCATAGGTCATTTGTCCATATTGGTTATCGTTTAACCTTTCAAATTTCTATTTAAAGGAGTCTTAAAATCTGACCCGAATTTGAGGCCATAATTATCGATCTCTTCTCTATCTCTTTATTTGTTAAATAAATTATATTGGACTTTGGGATTTAAATAAATTTATATCTCATAATAATATTCTCATATTATTATAATAATAAAACTTTTCAATAAATTTATTTTCCCGTTATGAAGTCACATCACGTGACATAATATTTTAATAATTCCAGTATGTACCTTTATTTCATGCAACATGAAATCTCGTACATAAAAATATATTAAAATATTTATTCTTGTTTTCTGTTCAGTTGGTATGATCTATATTGAGGATCTATGTTATGTTGGCAATGAGATAAAACATTTTATTTCATAAATTGTAAGCAGTATTCTAGCTATACATTACAATTACCTAAATAACACAGATGTTTAGTAAATCTTTACAAAACACGATCCTTCTAGTAATGTTATCATTAATATTACTTGTGTTTATTCCTTGTCTTATGATATTATAATTATTATACAAAGTAGGATTGCGTCATCTTTGTATTATAATTGTTTCTTGGTCTCCATTAAGTGAATTATAAAATTATAAATGCACTTCAGTTATATTTGATCCATTTATAATTCTACTTTACCAAGGGGCCCACAAAATATCATTTCTCATTATTAATGAGTGGCAATGATGCTCTTGACATATACCATTTTCCCGCACAAGTTATACATAAAGGACTATTACTTTTATCACTACTTGTTGTAAGTTGCTTTTAATGATAATCACGTTATACATCCCTCAAAAAAGATACATGTCTCAATCTTAGAATCAAAGACACGATAAAAACATCAATGACACAAACACAATCCATATGATGTTTTTATTCATTAGGTTTGTTTAATATATGAAACATTTCATATATTCGTGTTATTAAATGATAATCTTTTATCAACGTTTGCAGAACTACAATGTACTTTTAATCAACACGACAGTCTTATATGGCATATTAGTGTTCCTGCTAATATCCAAGACCTGTAAATATTTTAGAGTTGTGTATTCATTATATTTAGAGTTATGCGGTTCAAGACCAAGTGCATCTTCTTGAACACATCTTAATATGAATATAGAACTCATGGAACAAGATGTGAATAACATCCAATTCATAAATATAACATAAAAGTAATCTGCAAAAGATAACTTTTAGAACACAAATCTAACATAACTATCATTCTTTGCACATGATGGATGTAGCTCTTTGTTGTTGAGGATCACTCTTGGAAATTCACCTCTCATTATAGCTTCTTCTTGCTCTTTTGAATAATCATCCTTAGCTTAAGCCAATTTCTTCAACATTCGAATCTTCTCCGGATCTTTTATGACTTCAAGCGCGATCTCTAAGCATGTCCTTGACTTCTTTCAGATGAGAGCTAACTTATTGTCTACATCTCCTTCTCCGAGATTTACTTCTTCTCCCTCATCTTCACTTTCTTCGAATTTGCTTATTCAAGTTGCTTGCGTAGATTTCTTGTTAGTTTTCCTAAATCGCCTTTCTTGTAATCTTCTTCTTTGAGGAAAGATCACATAGCAATTTTGAATGCTATGACCTTCCTTGTTGCAAGATAGGCATACAACCTTTTTTCATTGAGTTAGTCTCTCTTCATTCACCTTTCTTTTGAATTATATTCCTCCCTTCACTAGTTTGGTAAGAAGGTCATTGTCTTTTGAGAGAACTTGGTGAAAGTTTTGGTATATGACTTCGCTTGACTCAAACTTATAAGGTGGATTAAACGAATATTGAGCCGGTAATGCCAATGTCTTGGTTGAGGTTGAGGTTGTGCTCTTGACTTCTTTGTGATTCTCCTCGCGTGAATAGAGTTGAGCGTACACCTCTTTGGGTTGATAGGTAAGTCATTTAGCTTGTAGGGGTCTAATAGAGCTTACTACGCCATTCCAACCGGGCTTTTTAGACACCATCCTCGAGATTACCTACAAAATCTTCATCACAAATGTTAAATCCTACTTCAACAAATTTATTTCTCAAAGATACGAGTCTATGGTAGAGATTTTCAAAGGACTCTTTATCTTCAAACTTCATGTTTGCTAACTTTATGACTAATCCGACATTTTTAGTCGTTTTCATATGTTCATTTCCTTCTAGGACTACTGCATTCCATATTTCCTTAGCATTAGAGGAATGTGTGAGAGATAAGACAATTGATTCATGTATTGAACTTAAGATGGTATTCATAGCATCGTCATTAGTGTACTTAAGTTCTTTTGATTCGTTGGTAAGGATAATGTCATCTAACTCATATTTTTGTAAGTAACCATCTTGAACTATTTTTCAAAGTTCAAGCAAGGTTAGATAGTTCACCATACACCTCTTCCAATATGAAAAGTTCTTGCAACATACTCCAAAGATCGGGGGTTCTTTAACAAATTTCAATTGAGTCATATTTCACAAAATCAAGAACTGACAAGAATTTGGTGCTTAGCTAGATATGAACCTGTGGATTCTGATACTAATTGTTAGAAATGTAAAGAGGGTTTATGCTTAAAGCGCAAGACTAAGGTCAAATAAGTATGTGGAAGCGATTACAATTCAATTTTTTTTTTTTTAGACCTTAATCACCTAGCCAAGTAATATAGCAAACAATTTCAAGAATCAATTGAGCAAATCACAAAATAGAGATCAAAGAGCTAAAAGAGACAGTGAGAGTGAAGAGAGAGCAATCAAGAACAAGTGACACGCTATGTAACGTGGTTCGGCCTATCAAAAGAAATTAGGCCTACGTCCACGGGTCTTCCGGAATAAAATGTCTTTCGGGTCGTTTCACTATAATCAATTATCTTTTACAAAGGGGCAGAGATGATCTTTGACTTCTAACACAAGTAAGTCAATCTTCTTCTCCTAAATTGATGCACAGGACAACACCTTAATACACCGCAATAAGTTCTGAATGACAACACAATCAAGGACAGGGATGCACCACTTGACAACACAAATGTGTGCACCAAAGGCTAAACAATTAGCTAAAGTATATGTTTTCGAATAGACAATAAGAGAATAGTAGCTATCCTAAGTGCTCTCAGGTTTAGGTAGTTGGAGGAGACTTGAATAAGGCTCTCTTTAGTGCTCAATTACTGTTGGGAAGCTTGTCTGAATGTTTTGATAATCTTCAGGTTCGTTTCTGCTTCACTTATATAGGCTGAAGACTTCTTGAAATATTAGATCTGTGAAAATAGCACATAGCGTTATAGCACATCCCATAACGAGTTGGAAGGCGTTATAACGCCTTGGACTTGTTCCCTCTTTGACCTTCTACTATTGAAATGTGGGCCAGATTTCTAGCAACTTGTTATAATGCTTGGCTGAGGCATTATAACGGATGGCAACTCGTTGTTGAAAGTTTTGATGCTTCGAAAGCAAGGAATAAAACAAAATTTTATTCATCTCAAAATAAATGATCTAGCTATTATAAGTGTAAAGACAATATTTATTTGCCTAAATAATTAGGAAATAATATTATACCTTATGATTTGATCTCCAAATCAAATCGAGTAGGGTTGTCTTGCTTAGCAACTTCTTATTCCCTATGCCTTGTTTCGATGGTTGTGCTTAGCTCGTCAACCGTCGAGCCTCCTTAGGTATCCACCGAAAGATTAAAGAAACACTTGTATCTCTAAGCTTAGTAAGAGAACAACAAGTGGTACCTTAATCCTAGTTTCAAAACCTTCTTCAAAATTTCAGAAATCTTAATGGAGTTTTTGTCTCAACACATGAGAGAAAAATTGGGAAAGAGAGAGAGACAAATTTCAGCCAAGAAGTTCTTAGCTGAAATTCTGACATTTGGGTATTAAATCTGCCATAACTCATTGTAGTTAACTCCAAACGACTTCAAACTTGAACCGTTGGATTCTAGACTCAAAGGACTTCAATTTTCATAGGTTATATGTTCATAATGGTTGAGGTTTTCCCTTTCAAAATTCTGTTTAAAGTTACCTAAAAAAACTGTCCAAAAGTTTCTCTCCTCTTTAATGGAAATTGATTAGGTTTAATGATATACTTCAATATTATATCATTATTAATCAATTATCCCCAGCAATTTTATGGCCTATATTTGGGCTTTGGGCTTAAACATATTAATCATATTAATATTTAATTAAGTTCACAATCACATATATTAAAAGGCCATCATATAAATTAATATCCAATGTTAATTTTATGAATCTCTCATATGTCAAAAGTCATTTAAAATATGTCACACATACTTTAAATAATACTAGGATTATTTTACAATATTTTATTTTAATCTTTCATATGGTGTGAACCTATGAGATCCCATCATTATGGCAATGAAACTAAACATTTTAATTTCATAAATCAATGATACAACTAGCCATGGTATATTGATTACCCAAATGATGTAGATGAAAAAGCACAATGCAAAATCATGATCCTGTAATATTAAAATATTATTGTGTCAATTTCTTGTCTCATGATATCAAAATAATTGCAATGTAGGAATGTGTCATCTTTGCTAATTATTCTTTCTTGATTTTCTAAAGTTTAATTATGATATGATTAACATATAATCATATTGCATGCCCATAATACAAAATTTATCAAGGGGCCTAGAGATATCATCATCTATATCATGTATAGAGGACAATGGTATCTTGATGCGTATAGTTTCTCCGCACAAGTTATACACATTGCAGTAATTGTCTATATAACTCATAGTTAAAGTGAGCGTTGGACGGTACCAACGATGTATATTTCTCATGTAGGAAATATAAACATCTCAACCCTAGAATTCATGACACAAATGAAATATCAATGACACGTAACACAATTCACGTGATATTTCATTTTTGGGTCTGTCTAGTGCTATACATCCCGATGTAATTAGTGTTCCTTGCTAGTTACCAAGATCAAAGACTTTTAAGAGTAATTATATTGATTTCATTGATGGAATTCTACAATCCAGGTCATCAACCCAGATAATTCACAAAATATAATAACTAAAGAAACAAAATGATATAATCTCTGCTATATTACTAAGCAGACCCGCCCCACTGTCTCTCTTGCTCCGAGTTGTCTCTGCGCTACCACTCCAAAGGACGATTGATCCCAGGCGATGGATTTCGTTGGTAGGGTTTTCTCCTCATCTTCTCTCTCTTTTCTTCTCTGACCTTTCTACTTATTTTTCTAGGCAATTGCAACGACAACGGAGCACTATTGTGTTTTCACCACCCGCCTATGGTCTTCTAATCCGTTTCAGATCACGAGGTGTGTTCTTTGTCAGGTTAAAGGCTATGCTAATTGCTCGATTATTAATTTTGATTCTGATATCATGATGCAACACTTGATTTTTCTAAAACATTTCATTCTGGCACTGGTAAGACCTTTGGTTCCAGTTAGTCTAATTGCCTCTTGTTGAATTGTTGCATCCTTAATTTAGTTTTTAAGGAGGCAGAATAGACACTAGATGACAGTTACATCAATGATTTCTACTTGTACTTTGAATGGCAGATATATCTTACTGCCGTTGGTTCATACTTTTCTTTTCTTTCATTTATTTTGTTTATTTTCATGATATTTCAATCTAAAAGGAAAAAAATGAACTGAAATAAGCTCTTGGAATGATATGACAGTACATAGGGATATAGAAAAGAAGATTTAGGCCCATCTAATGGAAGATTTACAATCAATTACGTAGCGATAAATTCTGACATGAGGCTGATTTGTATTTAATTTCCAGACATTTAATGTGAAAACTGTAGGATGAACAATGGTAATCACATATATAACAGCCAAATTTGATAATATGCATCAAGTTGCTTGTAAATGTTACTGCGACTAATCTATTCTTACTTTTGTTAGATCAGTGGTAATTGGGAATAGGTACAAGTGGATTATTGAGATAGGTACAAAGAGGTTTTGAGTGTTTAGTACTTTATTAATTTGTTTGGAATTTTCTTTTCTGTCTCTTCTTCTAAAAGTTGGGGAATTCTTTGGTTGTTTAGTCTATTTTTTTTTTTTTTTTTTTTTGGATAACAGCATCCCCAGTTAGGGAGCCTCCTTTCATAAATGAAAGCAACAAACATACAAAAGTGTTTCGACAATACTTAATAGTATACAAGGAGTATACTATTGGCTGTCGGAAAATAAAAGAAAAAAGAAAAAAAACCATAAAAAAACCGAAACTTTTATCCCTATTCTATAACATCTTATTCCCCCTAATACCTCCCGGTACCAAACTTCTTGTACCATTTGCCACACGATAAAACCACAATTCACAGTTTATCTATCACTTAGACAATCATCCCTATGTCTTTTATTCTCAACTCCTCCATTTGAGAAAGAAACTATATACTGAACCCCACAGCTATAGCAAGAGAAAAAAATTCTTAGCCAAAATTTGCAAAAAACCAAAGCTAAAAACTGAAAATTTGCAAAAAAAAACCCTGCCATTCTTCCTAATCAGCTCTCTAGTCATCCAACAAATCTTCATCTGTTGAGTTCATTTCTTGCTCCACTTCTTCAACATCCCTATCATCAACCACCTGTCCCATTGTATCCATACCTTTTGGATTCATGAGGTTTCTGTTAGCATGGTTTAAAGGACCTCCTGTCCAAAATGTGTACAAATGTATTATCATGTTATATAATGTATATGCACTTTTAATTTCTTTAGATTGAAAAATTATACTATTTCTATGTGTCCATACTATCCATGCCACTGCTGCAAATAATGCTCCTCCTTTTTGAAATTGTTCTTCTGTTAATCTTGTAAAAGAAGTCCATATATTTTCTATTGATGAAAAATCGATATTATATTGTGTTAAAACTTTTGTGTTTATATGAATCCATATTTGTATAACTACCTGACATTTTAAAAGCAGATGTTCTACTGTTTCTGCATCTTTACTACACAACACACACATTACAGGTGCATGTATGCCCCTTATATTTAGATTGTCTCTTGTAAGTATTTTATTATTTAACACTAACCATGTAAATAATTTGTGCTTAATTGATATTTTTAGTCTCCACACTGTGTATTTCAAATTAATGTGAACTCCCCCATTGTTAATAAATGTATACATCGACTGTACTGAATACATGCCACTAGACTCCAAATTCCATCTTGAAGAATCATTTTCATTATTGAAACTAATATTTTTTATTATATCAATTAATTCTTGTTTAGTCTATTAATTGTATCTATTTTGAGTACGAGGTAATCTAAGGAGTTTATGCATGTTGGGTTTTGAATGAGAAATTTACTTTCCATCTCTTTTTTCTTTGCTGATATGAGAATATAACAGTCCTGGTTGGTCAAGGACAGTACATCTTGACTTGATTTTTGTATCATGCCAATATGGATAAGGTAAAAAACATGCACAACTCAAATTAACAGTAATTTATTTTTGGAATCACGGAGTGTTTGCAATATCAGGTGGTGGTCTTGTTCTCTTTATTTTCAATTTTTTGTTTCAAACTTATTCTATCAATTCCCTTGGATTGTAAGGTTTTTCTAAAAGTTACATGTTTTTTTGTCATCTTTTTGATATATTTTGTCTTTCTTTTCTAAAATTTATGTTTTTAAATGATTCAGTTAAAAAAGTTCTGAAAGAGCAATATACAACTAGCAAGGAGTGTCAAATTATTTCTATGGATAAGCATCTTCATTTTTTTTTAATTTATGAAAGGGTAAGCATTTCACTTTGTAGTGGAATTGGTCACGTTTACTGGTTCTCTTTTCAGTAAGCCAATCGTCTGATTTTGCTGTTTGCAAGAAGAGGTCATGCAAACTTAATTGTTTTCATTATTTTTTAATTTAATTTTGTTTCAATTTGGGTTTTATTTTTTTTAATTATCTTATTTATCTAATTCAATCAGCTCATATTACTTGTTATTGTTTCATATTATTATTATACTTTTATGTAAATGTATGATAAAAGTTTGGCTTGTGGTGCTTGTTACACAGGGTTATTGTTACACTCATAAGACAATTTAAACTCCTTTAAAAAATATCTCGTTCTTTTTTTTGCATGGAACCTGAGTGCGCCTTAGGTAAACCATTCAAAGTAGTTTCTGTTACCACATTGAATTTAAAGTGTCTTGTATTTCGATTGTTTTCCTAATTTATCAAATTGTATTTTTTTTGTCGTACATCTCTTGAGCTGCTGAGCATAAACGAACCTTTACATGGACCAAGTTTTAATCTTCCCATGGATGAAACAAATAGCTTGTTATTTGTTTTTTTTCTATTTTGTTTTTTGTTTTTTGTTCTAGATTGGTAATAAAACTTGTTATCTATTGCATCGTTATCCTTATTGATAGTCAACTTTTAAAAACAAATGTTATGTTGTACATGTGAATTTTTTATGTTTTAAATATGAATTTTAATTTTGCTAAGTTTATTTTCACAAGTTATCCAAAAATAGAAAATAATTATTCCATATTTCAATGTAAACTGTTCATGCTTATATAATATTGCCACCCGTAGCAATGCACGGGCACTATACTAGTCATTCACTAATAAACTAAATAATCAAACATATGATTTGAATCTAGAACACCAACACTAACAATTTTCCACTTAAACTAGAGTCAATCATATTAACTCTAAACAAGTAAAGAGTACAAATCATCACATGAATGTAAACTCAAAACCAGTCACTCATATGCCTAATACACATCGAAGAGGCCTGTATGAAGTGTTAGCCTGGCCTAGAGGCCTTGTTAGTGGATCAGCTATGTTCGCTTCTGTGTCCACCCTACAAACCTTAGTATCTCCACAATTGATAATCTCGCAGATGAGATGATATCGTCGTAGAACATGCTTTGACTTTTGGTGTGATCTTGGCTCATTTGCCTGTGCAATTGCTCCATTGTTGTCACAATAGAGCTCAATCGGACCTTCGGCACTGGGCACCACACCAAGCTCGGAGATAAACTTCTTAATCCAACATACTTTTTTTGCTGCTTTTGAGGCAGCAATGTATTCAGCCTCAGTGGTTGAATTAGCTGTGGTTTCCTGCTTGGAACTTTTCCAGCTTACAGCACCACCATTGAGGATAAATACATATCCTGATTGTAATCGAGAATCATCAGCATCAGATTGGAAACTAGCATCAGTGTAACCCTTTACAACTAGCTCAGTTTTCCATCCGTACATAAGAAAGCTCTCTTTTGTCCTTCTCAGATATTTAAGGATACTCTTCACTACTCCCCAATGAGTCATGCCGAAATTTACCTAATATCTACTTGTTATGCTTAAAGCATAAGAAATATCAGGACGAGTGCATATCATTGCATACATGATGGAACCTATGGCGGAAGCATGCGGTATCCTACTCATGCCCTCTAGCTCACCAGGTGTTGAAGGACACTGGGTCTTGCTAAGGTAAACACCATGTGACATAGGCAAGAACCCACGCTTGGAGTTCTTCATGCTAAACCTCTTTAGCACCTTATCAATATGTGTGCTTTGACTTAGTCCAATAAGTTTCTTGGATCTATTTCTATAGATTCTGATTCCAAGCACATAAGCAGCATCGCCCAAATCTTTCATTAAGAACACCTTCATCAATAACGTCTTGACATATCTCATAAGGGAGATGTCATTCTCAATGATAAGTATGTCATCTACATACAAGACTAGGAATATAATTTAGCTCCCACTCACTTTCTTACATAGACAAGGTTATTCATCACACTTGACAAAATCAAACTCTTTGATCTCTTTGTCAAAGCGAATATTCCAACTCCTTGATGCTTGCTTCAATCCATATATGAATCGTTGAAGCTTGCGTACCTTTTCAGCATTGTTTGGATCTACAAAACCCATAGGTTGTGTCATATACACAAGCTCTTCTAGATCACTATTTAGAAAAGCGGTTTTGACATCCATTTTCCATATTTCATAGTCATAAAATGTGGCCAATGCTAAAAGAACCCTGATAGACTTAAACATAGCAACAGGTGAGAAAGTCTTGTCATAATCAACTCCATGAATTTGATGATAATTTTTCGCAACCAATCGTGCTTTGTATACAGTCAAGTTTCCATCCATGTCAGTCTTTCTCTTAAAGACCCACTTGTTCTCAATGGGTTTGACCCCTTGAGGTGGATCAACCAAGTCCCATACATGGTTGTCATACATGGATTTATCTCAGTTTTCAAGGCTTCTAGCCATTCATTGGAGTCGGGCTTATCCAAGGCTTCATTATAGGTCATGGGATCTTCGGTATTCAATACCATCATCTCATGAACACCCATGTACCTCACAGGTGCATGAACTATCCTTGAGGATCTTCGTAGGACGGGCTCCGTAGCCTCTTTAACGAGGTTCTTCCACATGCTCTTGTGGAATGTTCTCTTTTACAGGCTGCGCCTCTGAAGTTTAAGGTAAAGGTTGAACTTCTTCCTCAACTAATTGAGGTATAAGTCCTGCCCTGCTTCCACTAGCCTTAGTATCTACCACTAAAGGTTCATGGTTGCTTTCTTGAATTTCTTCAAGAGATATCTCATTCTCATTATTACTTCTTGAGAGAAACTCTTTCTCTAAGAATACTGCATGCCAAGCAACAACAACTTTGTTCTCGGATGGATAATAGAAGTAATATCCTCGAGTTTCTTTAGGATAACCTATAAAGTAACACTTGTCTGATTTTGGTTCAAGCTTGTCAGATATCAACCTCTTGACATATGACTGACATCTCCAAATTTTAAGAAATGAAAGTTTGGAATCTTTCCAACCCATATCTCATATGGTGTCTTCTCAATAGACTTTGATGGAACCTTGTTTATAATAAAAACGACGGTTTCAAGCGCATAGCCCCAAAGGTTTAATGGCATATTAGTTCGATTCATCATAGAATGAATCATATCTAGCAAAGTTCTGTTCCTCCTTTTGGATACATCATTCCATTGTGGCGTTCCTGGAGGTGTGAGTTGTGAAACAATTCCACACACTCTAAGATAAGCTTGGAACTGCTGACTCAAGTACTCGCCTCCTTGATCAGATCGAAAGACTTTAATCTTTTTACTAAGTTGGTTCTCAACTTCATTTTTTGAATTCTTTGAACTTTTCAAAGGACTCATATTTGTGCTTCATTAAGTAGACATGCCCGTATCTAAAATCATCAGTAAATATGATAAAGTATTTAAAACCTCCTCTTGCACAAGTGCTCATTGGTCCACATACATCACTATGTATAAGACCTAACAAGTCACTTGTCCTCTCACCTTGATTAGTGAAAGGCACATTGGTCATCTTGCCAACTAAACAAGATTCGCACGTGTCCAATGACTCAAGGTCAAGGTCACCAAGAAGTCCCGCTTCTTGTAATTTCTTAATGCAACTCTCATTTAAATGACCTAAGCGATGATGCCACATTTGAGTCATACTCTCATGTGTAGACTTGAGTCGTTTGTTATTGATGTTATACACAGACTTTTCTAAATCAAGTAGGTATAAACCATTTCTCAAAATGGAAGAACCATAAAACACACCATCTCTATAAATAGAACAACATTTGTCCTTTATTATAAAATTATAACCATCATTGTCTAAACAAGAAATAGAGATAATGTTTCTAGAAATAGAAGGTATAAAATAAACTACATCTAGTTTAAGTACCAGCCCATTGGGCAAAAACAACTCAACGCATCCAACGGCTATGGATTAAACACTTGCCTCATTGCCTACGCATAGTTGTACTTCACCCTTATTCAGCGTCCTCCTCTCACTTAGTGCCTGCACATTTCCACAAATGTGAGCACACAATCTGGTATCTAATACCCAATCGATAAGAGAGCTTGCTAAATTAATTTCAATAACAAATATACCTAATGTGGTTGGAACACTTCCAGCTTTCTTGTCCTCATGGAATTTGAAACATTTCCTCTTCCAATGGCCATTGCCATGACAATAAAAACATTCAGTATCAGTGGCAACCTTTGCCTTCTTTGCCTGGGGTTGACTCTGAGTCACCACTCGAGTCTTCCCCTTGCCTTTTGCCTTATTGGCCTTGTGCTTTTTCTTGTTATTTACTCTAGCCTTCGCCTATCCTTGAGACACCTTTAAGATTAATGAAGAACAATTCTTCATATCAGTCTCATTTTAGAAATAAGAAGGTCCAAAACGTATTCTCTATGCTCATGCTTGAGAACGATTCTCAAGTTGTGGTCCCAATCAATGAAATTTGTCCCATCATCGCAGAGATGTTCCTTTTCAAGGAGAGAACGGAGAAAAGAGTTTTGTGATTTGAAGAAGTCATGTTCTACGATATTAAAGGTTTGATTTTAGTTTATGTATTAGTTTTACTAAACATTTTAATAAAACTCCCACTACTAAATTAGTCCATATTTGTAGTAGGACCGAAATCCATATTTTGCCAAGCCTCAAGCCAGCGTCGGCATGAAACTTAAGACTTAGTTATTTTAGGTAAGCAATTTTTTGCTAATTACATCAACATGTAACTTTCGGCTCACTAGTGTATCCTCATACGCCAGTAATCCTTTCCCAAGATCCTAAACGGTTTAGGTCTCTTGTTAAGCCAATTGCACTTTATTTGGTTCGACATGACGGTCATGCCCCACAATTCGTAAAGATTGAAAATGACGATCACTTGGGTGAAGCTCGCCACTTAACGATCAATAGTTTGTTGTGGATAAAGTCGGGAGGAAAAATTGCTTAATATTCTTTTGGGACTTTAATGTGACTTTTATTTGGTGGTCATGTAAGCATACACCCATACTTAACCTATGACTCAATTATCACAAATAAATATCACAAAATTAAATTCACAATATTGGCTGTGAGTTTTGTATGGTCTTGCGAAAACTCCTTTCGCTTTGACTTGCTTCATCTTCCATCTCCATGGTTGATGTGCCTCCATTAAATGTAATTTAAATTATCCTGATTCCTAATTAGAACTTTTCTAAAAGAAATGAATATAAACTACATAAAATAATCCCACTATCTAATAGTTGGCATGCAAGCCACAAATGAATACATGATAGGCAAATTAACATTATTGCCTTTTAATTATATTAATAAAATTAAATAATTATGGGGCACCAAAGGCCGCTTACAATCAATCACATTCATTCACAAATTACAACACATAAGGCATTGAATCATAACCAAACAAAACTCACTTTCATACAAAATAGAGTTAGCACAAATACATACAACTCTTGTATGCATAAAATACATGTCAATTAATTCTAAATTACTTACTCATTATTTCTAGATCTTATGCTTCTCCAAAATTAATTATGACATTTAAAATTACATTATCACATAATTCCAACATGATTACATATAGATTCATTAGTCTCATGAAAAACACAATTTACGAATGTCATTAATTAATCTAGATTTTCAAGGATCCCTTTTAAAATTATTTGACCCTCAAATATCTTCCATAAGGTCATCAACAAGAACCCTACGAAGAATATATATGAGGTATAAATATTTATCACATAAATAATTTTTCAAATAATTTTCTAAAGTATATCCAGAAATCTATTTTCTTGTTGTCCCTGTTTTGGATCATTAATTAAGTATATCTAAAATTATCCAAAAATTACAAAATTTTGTTTGTAGCTTCGTAATATAGTATTATAACTCCAGAAAACATTTCATGACAAAAATCATAACAGATTAGGAGTAATCACAAAAACATTGCATAGAGGTCACAGTTCCAGCAAACCGAAAACTGGAGATCCGCGTTTTTGTTAATTTTTGTTCAACCAGATCTACTTTATTTTAACCTTTAAAATAAAATTTTCTAGTTATTAGACATACGAAAGTAATATCTAAAAATATTTTTCACTATGATTTCTTCAAAAGAATTCATAAAAAAAATATTTTGTCCAAAAGTTCCAGCACAGAAAATTTCAGAGAAGCATTCACAAGAGATTATGACTTAAGTAATTAATTAATCAACTAATTACACAAAATTATTGTTCTAAAACACTTATAACAGCACTGGCTCTGATACCAATTGAATGTTTTGATGCTTCGAAAGCAAGGAATAAAACAAAATTTTATTCATCTCAAAACAAATGATCTAGCTATTATAAGTGTAAAGACAATATTTATTTGCCTAAATAATTAGGAAATAATATTATACCTTATGATTTGATCTCCAAATCAAATCGAGTAGGGTTGTCTTGCTTAGCAACTTCTTATTCCATATGTCTTGTTTCGATTGTTGTGCTTAGCTCGTTAACCGTCGAGCCTCCTTAGGTATCCACCGAAAGATTAAAGAAACACTTGTATCTCTAAGCTTAGTAAGAGAACAACAAGTGGTACCTTAATCCTAGTTTCAAAACCTTCTTCAAAATTTCAGAAATCTTAATGGAGTTTTTGTCTCAACACATGAGAGAAAAAGTGGGAGAGAGAGAGACAAATTTCAGCAAAGAAGTTCTTAGCTGATATTCTGACCTTTGGGTATTAAGTCTGCCATAACTCTTTGTAGGTAACTCCAAACGACTTCAAACTTGAACCGTTGGATTCTAGACTCAAAGGACTTAAATTTTCATAGGTCGTATGTTTAGAATGATTGAGGTTTGTCCTTTCAAAATCATGTTTAAAGTTACCTCAAAAAACTGTCCAAAAGTTTCTCTCCTCTTTAATGGAAATTGATTAGGTTTAATGATATACTTCAATATTATATCATTATTAATCAATTATCTCCAGCAATTTTATGGCCTATATTTGGGCTTTGGGCTTAAACATATTAATAATATTAATATTTCATTAAGTCCACAATCTCATATATTAAAAGGTCATCATAGAAATCAATATCCAATGTTAATTTATATGAATATCTCATATGTCAAAAGTCATTTAAAATATGTCACACATACTTTAAATATTACTAGGATTATTTTACAATATTTTCTTTTAATCTTTCATATGGTGTGACCATATGGGATCCCATCATTATGGCAATGAAACTAAACATTTTAATTTCATAAATCAATAATACAACTAGCCATGGTATATTGATTACCCAAATGATGTAGATGAGAAAGCACAATGCAAAATCATGATCCTGTAATATTAAAATATTATTGTGTCAATTCCTTGTCTCATGATATCAAATAATTGCAAGGTAGGAATGTGTCATCCTTGCTAATTATTCTTTCTTGATTTTCTAAAGTTTAGTTATGATATGATTAACATATAATCATATTGCATGCCCATAATACAAACTTTATCAAGGGGACCAGAGATATCATCATCTATATCATGTATAGAGGATAATGGTATCTTGATGTGTATAGTTCCTCCGCACAAGTTATACACATTGAAGTAACTGTCTATATAACTCATAGTTAAATTGAGCGTTGGACAGTACCAACGATGTATATTTCTCATGTAGGAAATATAAACATCTCAATCCTAGAATTCGTGACACAAATGAAATATCAATGACACGTAACTCAATCCACGTGATATTTCATTTTTTTGGTCTGTCTGGTGCTATACATCCAGATGTATACACCTGCGTGATTAGCATTGACAACTCTTTGTCATATGATCTGTAGAATGTAATCATCATCTAATCCGACACACTGATCTTATATTGGTCAATTAGTGTTCCTTGCTAATTACCAAGATCAAAGACTTTTAAGAGTAATTATATTTATTTCATTTGTGGAATTCTACAATCCAGGTCATCAACCCAGATAATTTACAAAATATAATAATTCAAGGAACAAAATGATATAATCATTCACTAATAAACTAAATAATCAAACATATGATTTTGGTTTAGGACACCAACACTAATAGTTGTGACGTCTTGTTGGAGCATTATAGTAATGCTTGTCTCGGAAAAATCCAGCATATGCTCCTTGTCTCTCCTCCTGAGGCGTTATGACGTCTTAAGCACTTGTTATAATGCTTTTGTGACCCGTTATAAAGAGTTGGCAAGCGTTATGAGAACGATGTGCTATGTCTTGTGCCTTGAAGCCTTTTCTTGATGCTTTGATCATGTCTTGACTTGTCCAGGGCGTGTTTGTGCATGTTTGACATTTGATTTGTATCTGTTTAAACTGCATCTTCACCAAAATTTAATGTGTAAGATTAATATTTTATGTATTTTGTAAATTGTCAAACAAGAGATGAGTTGATGAGTTTAATCCAACAATTATCACATTTTTCATGCAAGATATATGATAACTTGAGGCCGTATTTAAAAATATGTGTTTAATCATGTAAGTAACCGTCATGATTTAATCCTTAGTCACAATTTTATAGTATATTCAAAGGCCTTGACAAAAGAACTCTGAAAATGACTCCATTTATTTCATTTTAACTAGCAATACTATTCAATATAAGGCGCCGAAGGAAGCAGTCAATACTCTTAGGTATTTTAGTGTTATGCACAAGTACAAATGAGCCATTTTGCCGCTCTGTCGATGGGTCCAAGCGACATACCTACGTACTAGTGACCAGGCCAGTCAAGTGAGGGAGGTGAGTCACAAGCGAACTACTTAAGTACCAAGCCTCAAATGCATTTCTAAACAAGCACGTAGTTTCACATTACTTTTCTTTATGCACCTTACTTTATGTGTATTAACAACTGCTCAATGTATTAATTCTTCGAAAGGAGAAATTAATAATATGTTGTTAATGCACGTCCTTTTACTTTTCATGGGTCATCTTGCTCGCAACTTTAGCAATAATGTTCAGAAGCGAACAATATCATTTAACAAGATGAGGCATGCATTCTTAATTGCCATTAAATAGATCAAAATCGTGTAAAAGTCTACATTAGAACGTATCCTAAAAGAGAACTACTCGTCCTCAATACATATACATATTTATCAACTAATAGGGACTTTAAGTTAGAATTAACCAATTTTCTATTGTCAATAAAATACATATACATATTTTACAAAATATAGACTTTAAACATAGTATTTACTAAAACCTTTAGAAATTACTACACATCATTAATTTACAATTAATTTACAACTACTCCTAATTTCTGAAAAATGGCACAATAAACATGTCAATTCAATGTTTGTACCATTTTTCAGAGTCATTACGGCCGCAATACAGGCCGTTGCAGTCGTAATATATCATGTCAATTCAATTTTTTCTCTGAATTTCTAGAAAACAACACAATTTCCATTGTCTTGCGGTCGCAATAGTTTGTCTTGCAGCCGCAAGACACTTGTCAATTCAGATTTTTCAATTTCCAATTCTTTATCAAGCAAGGATCGGAGCAAGGGAGGCCACCGAAAGGGTCTTAATCAAATAGTAGTGATTTTGTATCGGACGGCTCTGAATGTTCATCGAACCACCCATTTGGGTCCGGTCCGGTCCGGAGATGGACGCGATTACGCGAACCATTCCGTTTTCCGATCCTCTCCAGTCTCCAGTTTATTTATTTATAAATGCAATTTTTCTCTTTCTCTGCGCCACTTAAACCCCTACTCTCTAGGGTAGTCTCTCCTTCGACCTATACCCTAACGGCGGCTCTTCTATAATTCTATTCTCCCTGCGGCGCCTCGGCTCATCGTCGGAGCAGAGCAAGACGCCCCCTCTCCTCCGTAATTACTGCAACATCGCTTTCTCCTTTTTTTCTCTTCGGTGAATTAAGACGCTTCGATAAATACTATAAATCGGGATGTTGGTATTGTTTGAGACCCCTGCGGGGTTTGCACTGTTCAAGGTGCTAGACGAGGGAAAGCTCGAAAAAGTTGAGGTAATTTTGTTAATCATTTTTTTCCGTTTCTATAGATGAGGTAATTTCCTGCTCTCTTTATATTTTTTTCTCAACTCTTTTATTTTCTTTTTTCTTTTTATCTTGGTTTGTTTCAGGATTTATGGAAGGACTTCGCCACATCAGATACTGCAAGAAAGGTGCTTTCATTTTTTTTTCTCAGTAGTTTCACTTGAGAAATTAAAGCAACATATGTGTTGGGATTTAAAGCGTTGTTAATTACGGGACAACATTTCTATTGTCATCTTCAGTGTGAAATAAGTTGAATCATTCATTACTCTACTCAAAGTGTAAGGCTCCTTCACTCTATTATTTGGAGTATGGTAGTTTGTATTAAGTAATGAAGTTTTCACTGCTAATGACATTGTGCTATCACCTAAGGAAGTTGGTTCTTCTTATGACAAAAAATGAAACTCTATAACTTGTGCTTATATAGTTGCATTATATCTATAAGAATCAGTTTCCTATTCATTCATTGTTGTTCTCAACAGAAATGATTTGTATCTAATTGTCATCTCGTCCTCATTTGGTTAAAAATCCAAACATCTTGCTTTAATGCATTAGCACATGAGAGCTGTTTTCTCTCATTCTGGTACATTTCATTTATTCATTTTCTCTAGTCTAAATTCATTTTTTGTATCAGGTGGTGGAATTGAAAGCATTTAACAAATTTGAAAATACATCGGAGGCTCTATCAGCTGCAACCCTTCTGATAGATGGGAAGGCAAGCAAAGGCCTGAGAAAATTTCTTCAGAAGAACTGTGATGGAGAGACATTAGGCGTGGCCGATTCGAAGCTAGGCAATGCTATCAAAGACAAGCTGGTGAGCTTGTCTCCCCTTGTTTTAGTATTGAAACAAGCTTTTTATTGTCTCCCCTTGTTTTAGTATTGAAACAAGCTTTTTATTGTCTCCCCTTGTTTTAGTATTGAAACAAGCTTTTTATTGTCTCCCCTTGTTTTAGCATTGAAACAAGCTTTTCTTATAATTTTATAAAATTCCGAATGCCTTTGTGGCAGAAGTTGGAAGAAGGCTGTAAAGTTTCAAGGCGATAATGTTCACACTAGAATGATCTTTTGCTGTCCAGTGGCGATTGTTTTATCAACTGAGGAAGTGTTAAATGGAGATGAAATTATGTATAATTCATATTTTTGGTTCTTGAAGGAACTATCTAATGTTGCATGTGATGCAGAAAATTGATTGTGTGCACAACAGTGCTGTCATGGAGCTGATGAGAGGTCTCAGGAACCAACTTACAGAGCTCATATCGGGGTTGGCCCCACAAGATTTAGCACCGATGAGTTTGGGCCTTTCTCACAGCTTATCTAGGTATAAGCTCAAATTCAGTCCTGACAAGGTATACAACATTTTCTTCTCCTTCTTTACAACAACAAAAGCTTTTGTCCCAAACAAGTTGGTCTAGACTAGAAATGAAGTCCATATTGAATTTCATTTCCATAAGATTGGCTAAATTTTTACGTTGGCTCGCCAAGCCTATCACAACCCTCCTCCTTTCCGGGCTTGGGACCGGCTATGTAAAACATAGGCGGAGTTTTTCTTCTCGTTCTTTAATATTTATAAAATTTGACTTGCATTAGGAGGGTCTGGATACTGATTTTTTTTAAAAAGTTAATTTATTTCTTTGGTTGTCTGCTTGTAGGTGGATACTATGATAGTACAGGCAATAGGCTTATTGGATGACCTAGACAAGGAACTGAATACCTATGCAATGAGGGTACGTGAGTGGTATGGTTGGCACTTTCCAGAGCTGACTAAGATTATACAAGACAACATCCAGTACTCAAAGGCTGTCAAGCTCATGGGAAACCGCACCAATGCCAGTGGCCTTGATTTTTCTGAGGTATGCATGCATGGGGCGAGATAGTTATGCATTACAAATCTAATGTTTTAACCAATAACATGTACTGTTGGTTGATGCATCTAGTAATACTTCTCTGTTGCTGCGAGACGTGCAGCTGGTGAAACAAATGGAGTATAATATAGGTATCCAACGTTTGAAGTTACCCAGACATGGTCAACCAACCTATATAATGTAACTCTGGCCTTTTCAAATGGTGACATCATTCCAAGTGCTTAATCAAACTTCATGAGGATATTAATTGAATATCTTTACTGTTTCAGATATTGTCAGAAGAAGTGGAAGCAGAGGTGAAGGAAGCATCTGAGATATCAATGGGTACTGAAGTGAGCGACCTTGACTTGTTGAATATAAGGGAGCTAGCTGACCAAGTCTTGGCTCTTGCTGAATATAGAGCCCAGTTGTTCGACTACTTGAAGAACAGAATGAACACAATTGCACCAAATCTGACTGCTCTGGTTGGTGAGCTAGTAGGGGCCCGCCTTATTGCGCATGGTGGTAGCTTGGTGAACTTGTCCAAGCAACCTGGTAGCACAATTCAGATTCTTGGTGCAGAAAAGGTATTTCATTTTCCTTTTGTTATAGATCTTACAATTTACAGATTTATTGGCCTGATGTTTTTGGTTCCATTTGTATATCTACTAGAGAGACTCTTATTGACTGTTTGTTTTTGGTTCCCCTCCATATTGTTCTTTTGCATTGTGTTTGTAATGTCTTCGGTGAGATAGGTTCTTTTGGTGACACTAATTAATTTGTTATGTTTATATCTCCATGCATAAAATCACAAGAAGACTTTTTTGTGAACTTGTTATATGTAAAAACTAAACAATCTGCTATTGTTTTGTAGGCATTGTTCAGAGCACTCAAGTCGAAGCACTCTACACCAAAGTATGGCCTTATCTACCATGCATCCCTGATTGGTCAGGCTGCTCCTCGTAACAAAGGAAAAATAGCTCGATCTCTTGCTGCAAAGGCTGCAATTGCCATCCGGTACGATGCCCTTGGTGAAACTGAAGACAACTCACTCGGCCTTGAACATAGAGTCAAGGTATATATGTATATCTGATGTCTTTTCAAATTAGAGATTTATCTGTCATATTTTTTTCCCTTGTGATGGGTGCTGAGATCTCTTAAATATGTAATTCGTGGACAGCTTGAGACGCGTCTGAGAATATTGGAGGGGAAAGAGCTGGGTAGATCTGCTGGTTCAGCTAAAGGGAAGCCCAAGATTGAAGCTTATGACAAGGATAGGAAGAAGGGTTCTGGTGCTTTGATCACTCCTGCCAGGGTATGCATTTTCTTCATTTTTCTTTGTTTTCTAATATCAGTATTTGCCAGCTTAGTGCTGAAGTATAGTGAGAGGGGCATTTCAGTTGTATTTGCTTTACTGGGTAACTCTAATATGTCAAATTTTGTATTATGATAAAAAAAGATATTGAACTGTTACCTAATGGATGCTAACATGTTGCAGTAGTTGGCAAGTACTTGTGTAGACACCAATAAACTTTCTTGATAGAATGTCTTTAATCTTAGCATGTGATTGTTTGTTACATGATAGTTGGGCTAAGTGCGTTTGCCTGGAATTTGGATTTTTTCTTGTGAAAGTTGAATATTCTAAAGATGACATCCTGTTATCATATTAAATTTTATGAAGATCCGTGTTATTGGTAAAATTTTCAAAATCGGACCTTTCCAGTGCTTTTTTATACTATTTGACACTGTTTTCTTAAATTCTAGAAATCCATGTATTATGAATTTGATGAAATAGTTAAAAATAACTAGAACATTGGTTTCCTTAATCTAGTAGTACAAGTTATCAACTCGGCACATTTTGAATGATTAGGGACTCTCTCTCTCTCAGTTAACAAGTCTTCTCTGCAGCTCCCATATTCTATCCTACTCTCAAGATTTGATCATAGTACTAATTGTATTCTGACTGTGTCACAATTTTGTATATCTTTGATTTTCTGTTCATTGTTAGATAAGTAATTTTAGGCTTGTTGTCTTTATAGAATGCCTATTAGCACTGTTGCCACTGCAAAACAAACTATAGGACAATCTGACCTGATTTGACTGCTAGCAACTGAGAAACTATACAATCTATGTAAAGTCCATCTTCATTGTTTCTTTAAACTTTGTTCATTTGGATTTGCAGGGCTACAACCCTGCATCAGATCTTGTTCTTGATCCCTCAACTGAGCCTGCTAAGAAAGAGGAGAAGAAAGATAAAAAGAGAAAGCATGAAGACGCTGAAGGTGAAGAAAGCCAAGAGAAAGAGAAGAGAGAGAAGAAGAAGAAAAAGAAGGCTGAGGCTGAGGCTGAGGTTGCTGTCGAAACCCCAGTAGAGGAACCTGAAAAGAAGAAGAAGAAAAAGAAAGGGAAGGATCAGGTAAGCGAGAATGGTGCAGAGGAGGCAAGTGGTAAGAAGGAGAAAAAAAAGAAGAAAGCTGAAGAAGCAGAGGCCAGTGAGCCTGAGACGAAGAAAGAGAAGAAGAAGAAAGATAAAAAAGCCAAGTAGGTGGAGAGAAAAAGGGGTGTAGGTTATTTTCTAGAAATTTTGGTTTTCTGATGGCCTGGTTATCTGTTCATCTTAGTTTTTTGAAGTTGAGGTGATTTTGAGATCTTTGATAATTTAGATCGGCTTATTTAATGCCTTTTAGTTCAAGATAAAATGTTTTATTTGTACGTACTCTAAGAATATTCTGTCTTAGTTTTGTTTGCTGTATTTGAACTAATTAATCTCATCGCACATGTTCGATTGCAAGAAAAGGCTGTTTTGCAATTTGAAATCTGGCATAGTTTATAAGGGCAATGATGAATTGGAAGGAAATAATTGTGTGGAGTTTACTCATTCTGAGTTACTGGTACTTGTTGGTTCAAACTCCAACGGATCTGCGTAGTATACATGTTTCATGTCCTTCTGTAAGTGCTTAAATTGTAAAATGACTCGTGTTTTTCATTTTAAAATGAACGTGCTTGTGTGTTAAACAGTTAGACTGTTAGTTCAAATTTTAAGGCCCGAGCAGCGGAGTGACTTCACGATTTGTGAATCACGAAGAGCGAGTGCGTGAGCGTGAGCGTGAGCTGTGACTTGATTTGTCCAGAGGAGAGGAGGAAAGGGAAGGGCCCAGGCACAAAATAACTTGATTCGTCCAGAGGGGAGCGAGGGTTTTCTCTGCATGAGGCGGTGGCAGAAGGAAGAGCGATAGCAGAGGGAAGAGTGATTACTCTGAACCTAGTCGAGAGGGATCGATGATAAGTGTATTTCATATATATATGAGTTTTCTTGTAAATTGACCGAAATCGATAGTTTTTAATTAAGATTTATTTTATTTTTCACCAAAAGTTCGAGTTACTAATGTTTGATTGATTAAAATGCATAAAGTAAGAGATCAAGACGTCAGAGCATGAATCTGAGCTACATAGCGTAACTTAGCCAAAATTCAACATTCAAAGCATGTTTGTGGGCTACAATAAAACCCAACCTACACAACTTAGCCTCTGCAGCAATTTTCTACACTGGAGAATATAAATTGCGGGGCGCAACCAAACGCTTGCAGACCGCAAAGACGACGCAATGCAGTCATTCTCCTCTCTGGCGCCTTTGCGGTGCGCAATCCCTGCATTGTGGGCCGCAAAAGCTGTGAACTGCAGGGTACTTAGCCATTTTTTATTGTTGTTGAAGTGCAGCGCCCTTGCAGGGTGCAAGGAAGTTGCGGGCTGCAACCAAAGTTTTTCCCTATGAGACGACCAAATTTTTAGTTATTGTGCACTTTGTACCTTGATTCTTGTTGCATGCTGCAAGAGCAAGGCTGCAGGCCACAATTTCGCTCTTTATTATGCAGAATTTGATACTTAGACGAATTCATTGGTGTCCTTTGGAGATGATTTGAATTTTGAAATGTAGAATCAATTTAAAAAGGTGTCAGACCCCAAAAAATATTTATACTTCATTTGAGAGAGAGATTTACTTATTTTATCGTGAGAGAAAGAGAGATATTTGGAGATAAATTCGAAGCTCGAGAAGAGAATTCGGAGAAGAAGTTCATCCTGGTTCTTGGTTTATTCCTTCTCTCTTCTTCCTCATGATTTGTATTGTTGTATTTAGTGTTTCTTACTCTCTTTCTGCCATGAACGAGTAGTGCTTACTAGGTTAAAGATGTAAACTCAAACTCTATTATCTTATTTGTTTGGATTTATTCTTATTCGTTTTATTTTTATTGTTGTGATTTATTTCTGAGAATTGTCTTACAAATTTAGGGTTTTATAATTGAAATTGAAGAATTGAATTGTAAAACCTATAACACCAGAAATAATCTAAGTTACAGCTGAAATCTAGAGATGAAGTGATAATTTAAAGGTCAGATCAAATCATTATTTTCTATCACATTAAGTATTGAAGTGAGATGTGTGCGTATTAAACAAAGAATTGATCATCTTACATTTAGCGAATTCAGATTGCACCAATTAGGAACCAAAATGGTGATATTGAATGTAATTTGAATAAGATACTCAAATCAAGAGATTGAACTCAGTATCGACCTTTGATTTAGGTGACCTATTAGTGATTAGAATCAAGTAATGTGCACATGCCAAGTAGATAGATAATTGAGTGAAAAGTTGAAGTCTGAAATCTTGGTCTTTAATTGAATTAGTATTTGTTAAGTACATTTATTTAGTTTAAATCTAGAAATTTCATAATCAAATCCAACTCTTGAACTGTTTAGACTAGTAAATGGTTTAGGAATCATTAGATTGAATTGTCCTTGTTGATTCGACCCCCGAATACTACGCGACGTGGATGTGCGCTTGCGACCAAATCATGTATAATTTAGGGTAAATTTATTGGCACGATAAATCTGCATCAATCGAATATGAATCGATTGAATCGATCAACTTGGAATTGATCGATCGAGTCGATTGTATCTGCCAACTAAGTAAAAAACTGATAGGAGCAATTTTGGAATTTAAAATTTGGTATTTTTAATTGACATAACTAAATTAGATATGGAATTTAATGACATTTAGCAAATTAGGTGATTTCTAGTGGCATTTTGAAGAATTTTTTGGTTTTATAATGGCATATAGCAAAATTCCCACATATGCGTGTTTTTGGAAAAGGGGAGTCATCAAACCAGATAGGCATTATTGGCAGTCAAGAAGAAAACAGGGAAGAGAAAGAGAATGATGTGAGTCTAGGCACACAAATTGATCATGTGGCTATTGTTGAAAATAATCTGGGCTCAATTGTGATAGAAAATGTTCAACCACTGGCAAGACTTCTGCCAGCTACAGGTCAGAGCTTGAGGCAGAAGGTGAGGAACCCTGATAATTTCATGCTGAAGAAGGTTGTTACCCAAAAATACAAGTCATTGTTTGAACTTACTTGAGTGGTATAATTCTTTATCAAACTCTTTTCCATTTAAGAAACTAATTGACCAACAAGTGGTAGATCTATTTCACTGCTTTGGGTTATCTTCAGCAGAAACTCCTAATGATTGCTTGGATAATATTAGATTTCTTAGATCCTTATCCAAACAATAATTTCAATGTGTCTTGGAGGAGATGGATTTTAAAGTGAGATTTGGAACTAAATTTTCTAAAAAGGAAAAAAAATTAAAGAGCTAGATCAGATTATTTGTGGGTCAGCACTTTGTCAATTAAATGAAAGTTCTGAGCTGGATCATAAGAGGTATGGGTAACGCTACAAAAAGAAGATATTTTGAGGGATTTGATTACAGAAAATAAAATAAATTTAGTAGGTGTGCAAGAAACAAAAAAAAATGTCTACAAAATTTATTAATTAATTTTATCGAAATTGTTTTATCATTTCATTCTCCCTTCAGTTGGTTCTTCTGGAGGGATATTATTAGAAGTAGATACAACTAAATTCCAAGTCATGCTTCAATACAAAGAAAAATTCTCAATTTCATTGATACTCAAAGATGAAATAGATAATTTTACATTTGGAGTCACCGTGGTATATGAACCTACAGTTTATTCTTTTAAAAAGAAATTTTTATATGAAATGAGGATGCTTTGGGTTGTGGGATGTGCCTTGGTTGTGTTATTTTAAAGGTAGCAAGATATGATGTGAACGTGTTCTTTGATAATAACAATTTCTACTTTTAGACCTTATTTTCTAAATTTAGTGCAATTCAAGTAAACAATGCAAAGTTAGTAAAGAGTAAGAGCAAGAGAGAAAAGTGACACACGATGTAACATGGTTCAGACTACGAATAGATTAGACCTACACCATGGTACCCCTGGATCCAAAAATTGCTATGGAACTGATTCACTAAATCACAAACGTTTTACAAAAAGGGAACATATCCAAAAGGCTCCAAACATTTGCAAGGGGCAACAACAAGCTTGCAAAGTAATGGTCTTGGTTGACAACACAATTCAAGACAAGGATGATCTAGTTGACAACACAATGTAGATCACCAAAGGAAAGTAAAAACAAAAGTATCACGAATCGACAATTCGACAATAACTAGTTATTCTAAACACTCTCTCAGGTATGGATGCTTGAAGGAGAAGGCTTCAGTGCTCTTCCAGGTGCTCTAAGTGTGCTTGTAAACTTAAGGGATGGCTTTCTTAGTCTTTTGGAATACTGACACCAAGTTTATATAGGCAGAGTACATCTTGGATCTTGAAATCTTGAATCAGGGTTGCTTTCGTTATAAAATTCTTGCAACCCGTTATGTAACCCATTCTGACGGGTTAGCACCTTTTCAGAAATACCCTTGTCTCCGTCTATGGTTAACTTCTGGGGCCATTTGTCACACCCCGAAACCTAGGGCATGACATACCCCGTCACGAATACATGAACAAATGTACTCGTAAGGCTAACAATCAAGCATAATCAATATAGCATTTACAATTCACATAATCATAATACCATTTCAGATGTAACATTACTAGAAAGGTACAATAATACAACAAGAAACGATCATACACAACAAAGGTTTTACAAGTATCTATATACAAAAGGTACAACATGAAATCGGGATTTTCACAAGTATCAACTACACAATAGATATGAAAACCCGATGCACAAAATATACACACTGATATAGTATTATGATCTATACAAAAAGGTCAAAAGGCCTACACAACATCTATCTCGTCTCACACATCGAACCCAATACCTGCAAAAATGTATAAACAACATAATGAGAAATATAATTTCCCAGTGCGATATTTAGTTTTACTTTCGTATATACAAGAAATCATGTACCTGAAACTTATTATCCACAATATGCAAAGATAATGATATAATGACAATATAATAAATGAAAACGATAATCAAACAATAAGAGGAGAAATGAACATAACATGTCTCGAGTATATATGGTATCAAGCGGTTCTTACTATTCAAACTATAATAATATAGGTATGGTAATTCAGTTCAGATTTCATATCAATTCACATGATTTCGAGACATTTCCTAATTCAAACAATCACATATCAAAATCATTGACCCAACGTCTCATCGTTAGGTCCAAATAAGTAATATAATCCCCTATCTCAACCGGTACTGAGCACAAAAGGGGACAGTTTCTATATGCGCATAAAGATCCTGTTTTGCGAAGTCAGGTTGCGATCCTCGTCCTTCGTATATTACCTTTCTTTTGCACAATTCCATATCATTCCAGAAGATCAAAAATGGGGAACACGCAATATATGTAACCAGACAAAATGATACTCCATTATGCAATACAAGTAGTCAATATAATCATGAATAATAAATTTCCAAAATATGCAATTCAATCGGATATCAAAATGCAACATATCATTTTCACATTTCAGAATCAAACCTCTTGTAACTCCGAAAGTAAAACTACGCACCTGACGAGTAGTCGTTGCGTATCGAATCGCTAAGCGTCTATACTCAATCTCTCTTGATCCCCCGTAAATCTACCTAAACCAAAATGATAACATATTTGAGTCTTGCTAATATTTTCCTTCTTCTTTTTTAAAAAAAAATTGAACTATAGATTTTAATTGATCTTAAATGGTAATTGAATAAATGACAATTGAATGTAAACATCAAGAGTATGTATATCTTTAAATTGGTTCTTAACTAGTATAACCTTTCAATTAAACCCAACATAGTTTCTTTGAAGCAATTCACAACATGGTCTCAATTAAGTACAATATGCTTGTACACAAGTATGGTTTAGTTATTTGGTGCAACATGAACCCTAATTTACAATTTATATAACAATACAACTTACTTATGTTGAATATTTGATTTGATTTGGTTAAACCCACCATCTAATTAATTGCACCCTTTTGTTTATCATAGCCACGACAAGGAGAGAAGAGAATGAAAAGCCAAAACAGCAAAGAGATGAAAAGGAGTATAGAGAAAGAATAGTACTTAAATATTCAAGTACCTTGATGGTGTGAACACACCAAGTACCAAAGAAATGTTCTTTGACTTTACCCACGACAAGGAGAAACAAAGGAAATGTTCTTGTTTGTTGACCCACGGCAAGAAAAGAAACAAAGGAGAGGAAGGAAACAGAAAAGAATAGAAGAGAATGGAATAGATGGCGCACAAGTGAAGGGAATTAAAGAGGCGGCAGGAACAATCCAGAGAAATAGAGAATTATCTAAGTTTTAAATTGGACTTTTTACAAATAACCCCTTGTAACCTTTTAAAATGATGGAAAGACCCTTGGCACTATAAATGCATTAAATGTCCTACTACAACACAATTTATTACTTCTTTCTTTTAATTACTTATTAATGTTTCTTTAATTATTTACTGTAACACCATTTCTTTAGGAACCTATTGTGATGGGTGAGAAATCCGTTATGACCGATTGGAACCCGTTGTGACGGGTTAGTCATGCGTTAATATAACGCAAGTTTCTGTCAAATCCTTCTTTAGCACTGTCTTGAGACTACTTCTCCTGAAAACCCATTGTAACGCCTTGGGGATCAGTTGTGACAGGTTGGCTTGCGTTACTGTAACTGAAGCCTATGTGAGATTCTGTCTTGCTTGCCACTTACGCCATTGTGCTCCTCTTGACTTGTACATGCTATTGAAGACCTTTGTCATAATCGAATGCACATGTTTAAACCAACAACTCACTAAAACTCAATTGTGCAAGGTAAGTACTGGTTTGTTTTGCAAATTGTCAAACCCCATAAAAGTTTAAGTTAACAAACTCTTCGTTTTGACAATTTGCAAAATCAATGTGAGTGCATATTATATTCATGCACTATACTACATTTCCCCCTTTTTGCAAAATTTGGCAAAAGACTCGATTCAGTTTCAATATCTCCCCCTAAATGTAAGCATGTAGTATATCAAATTCAAGTCAAGGTATAAAGCTCATCCTCAATATAAACATGATTAAAATTTGATAATTAAACATAGGCATTTTCATATATGCTCCCTCTTAATTCTATAAGAAATTTTAATATGACAATTAAAAGCACAAAATCATAATTGGGAAGCATAAGCAAGCAAGAGATGTAGATGAAATGCAAGCACATAACTAAACCCATTCAAACAACATGCATAAAACATTAGTTCTCAAAACAATAAATTACAAATTTTAAAAGTGTTCATTAAAGCATAGAAAAGTTAGTTTTTAATTCTATCCTAACCACTCACATTCTTCCTCACTACTCCCCTCTTCATCATCATTCAGATTAAGTTGAGTGGCCTCTTTATTTCCTTCTTGCACGAATGCTTCAGCTTCGGCTCCGGCCGATTCGGAACACTCATTTCAAGATTCGAATTGTTGAATCCAAGAAGTTCGAACCATGGCATTAAACTCATTGTATCCATCAAATCTCTTATGTATCATTGCAGAATTTTGCTTGTCATATATAGACAAGTGATATACTTGTTGAGAGATGTATTGCATGTCTTCTTCAACATTTGGTAATGAATAAGGTGGCATTGGATCATAGGACGAAGAGGTGTAGTGTGTCGATTCGTAAGGATGTTGAAATCCTTGAGTATTGAATTGCATGGGTGGTGACATTTGAGTGGAGGTAGTGGCAAAATGCCTGCTTGGAGTGGGTTCTTCCTCCATTACTTGTGGAGCATCCGAATCGGTATATTGGTATGGTTTTGGTCCTTCCTGTTTCATCCACTCATTGATGGGCTTGGGTTTCCGTTCCCAAGTCAGCCCCTTCTTTACCCAACTTTTTTTCCAAGAAAAGTAATGAGGTTTGCCGGTATGTAGATTATTGGGTTCGGTTCTCTTGGATTGTTTGGGCAAGATATATCTTGTGCCTAAGAATAGCACACAAGAGGCGAGGCTTGGGGATAATCATTTCCTTATTTTTTAATTAATATGGCTCTCTTGTGGATAAGGATAATGAAAGGAATGCTCACTACATTGCCTTTGGTTATAAGGTGTCTCAAGATGTACCCGTTTGTATGTTCAATATTGGTTTTGAGGCCTTTTCGGTATTAGGATGTTTTTTATGAGAAGAAACAACAACCTATGGTGTGCGGGTAATATGGAATCAAAATAGTCTTGTGAGGTTCTTGTGCACCCAACCACCTCTTAAATTCAGTAAAGGACTCCTCATGTTGAGACCACTTGTGATATACATTTACTTGCTCACTGGTTTCTACAATACCAAGGACTTTTGTTAAGGTTTGGGCATTGATTGATCTCTTGACCATTGAAGTATGTGGTTATATCATATGGTTGCTTGGTAGATTCCATGTTTGCATACAATACCCTTATCAGAATGTCAGGAAACCGTTGATCAAGCTCAATTAAGGTTCTCCATACCCAAACATCAATTGCTTGAACAACTTGATTATACTCTCATTCACTCACTTGATTATCACCATTAATGACAAATTTGAAGGTATCGGAGATGAGTCTTGTTTTAAAGGTGCTATGAAAGATGGAGAATTCTAAAGTCAATCGGTACAAAATCTTATTGTTGGAGGTGTTGGCCCAAGGATTGGATGTTTTCTCACCATGATTATTAGAACCCGATGGTTGATTAGGGTTTTGAACCGATTGATAGGATGAAGGGTTTGGTTTGTTGGATTAAATTCATCTCTTGTTTGACAATTTGCAAAACAAATCAATACTAACCTTGCACAATTGAGTTTTGTTGAGATGTAGGTTAACACATGTACACAATAGAGATGCAAAGGCTAAAATATGCATATACAAGTCAAGACATACTCAAAGACATCAAGAGCAAGCAGATTGAGCAATTCCATAGCCATGCGTTACCATAATGCAAGCTCAACTCGTCACAACGAGTGCCCAACCCGTCACAACGAGTGCCCAATGCATCATAACGGGTGCCCAACCCGTCACAACGGGTTCAAGAGGAGAAGAGCTGGAGCAGAGAGGATTTTCTAGAGGGATGTGTTGCTGTAACACATCGGAGACCCGTCACAACGAGTCCCCAACCCGACATAACAAGCAATTCCAGACCCACGTCATATTGTGTGTTCATATGTTCTCTTGATTGCTCTTGCTCTTTACTCTCTCTCTTTACTATTATTTCACTTTGTTATTTTCATTGTTCAATTGCTCTTAGTAATTGCTTGCTGAAATTTTAGCTAGGCGATTAAGGTTTAAAAGCTTGAATTGTAATTGTTGTAAACGCTTCTGCACTAATACTTTACCTTAGAACCCCCAAACATTCTAACAATTGGTATCAGAGCACACAAATTCATACCTAGCTAATTGTCAAAATCTTGATAGTTCTTGACCTTGTCTTGTGAAAAATGGCACAATTAAAGTTTTTGAAAGAACCATCAATTTTTTGTATTGGTTGTAAGAATTTCTCCTTTTGAAAGAGATGTATGGTAACTATCTTAGTCTACTTGAACTTTGGAATGTTGTAGAGGATGGTTAGACACCCAAATATGAAACTGATGGTGCAACCCTAACCAAAGAGTTCAAAAAACTCAAAATCCAAATGACAATGCCATGAACGCTATACTTAGCTCAATTCATGAGACTATTTTACTATTCTTCACTCACTCGACAAATGCCAAAGAAATTTCGAATGCTCTAGTACTTAGATATGAGAGAAATGAATACATGAAAAATACTCGTAAAGTTGGATTAGCAACAAAATTAGAAAACATGAAGTTTGAAGAAAACGAGTCTTTTGAAAACCTTTACCATAGACTTGTATCTTTAAGAAATAAAATTGTTGAAGTAGGATCCAATATTTGTGATGAAGATTTTGTAGGTAATCTCTTAAGGATGGTGTTCAAGAAGCCCGGATGGGATGGCACCGTGAGCTCAATCGAAGTTTTACAAGCCAAAAAGGACTTATCAACCCGAAGAGGTGTATGCAGAACTTGCTTACATAAGGAAAACAATAAGGAAGTGAAGTGCTCAACCTCAACCAAATCATTGGTTTTGCCCGCACAATATTCATATAACCTACCTTACAAATTCGAATCAAGTGAAATTATCTATCAAAAATTTAATGAAGTACTCTCCAAGGACAAAGACCTTATCACCAAACTAGTAAAAGGAGGCATCAAATTCGAAAGGAAAGTAAATGATGAGAGGTTGGTTCAAGGCAAGAATGTAGTATGCTTATCTTGTAACAAGGAAGGATATAGAATTCAATATTGCTATGTCATCTTCCTCAAAGGAGAAGACAATAAGAAGGACGATTCAGAAGAACTCACAAGAAATCAATGCAAGCGATTTGGTTAAGTGAATCCGAAGAAAGTGAAGATGAGGAAGAGGACATTAACCTCGGGGAAGGAGAAGTTGAAAACAAGCTAGTCCTAATCTGGAAGAAATCAATGACATGTATGGAAATAGCTCTTGAGATTATAAAGGAACAAGGCATGACGGATTTGGAGAAGATCCGCATCATAAAACGAATGGCTCAAACTAAGGATGACTATGCTAGAGAGCAAGATGAAGCCTGAATGAGAGGAGAAAAGCCGATATGCATTTCTAAGATAGACACCTCCAAGATGATAGAGAAGCCTTTGAATCTTGCAAGAGTAGATGCTTGTGTACAGGAGAAGACAACTCAACCGAAGGCAAAAACTACAAATGCTCAAGTAATGAAGGCCCCTAGCCGAGCTAATACGGTAGGTTTGATCTCTCTAAGTATCATGATGAGTCTAGTGGTGATGAGTCTTGTGATTTAGATAAAGATCAAGAGTCATTTAATGTAACTAAGTTTAAAGAGTTGCTTCATGAATCCAAAAATTCTATGAATGTTAAAGATGCTATTATCAATAATTTTAAGTCTAAAATTGAATTTCTACAAATTAGGGTTAATGACCTTAGACCAAAGTCAATTTAGATAAAGAAAAGAAATTAGAAGAAGCACATTCTTGGGCTTCTAAATTTATTAAGTTTGTTAAACCATGACACTAAAATTGACTATGATATAATGTATATTGGTCAAGGTCCACATAATAAGACCGGTCTTGGATTTGTAAAGAAACAATCTTCAAAAATTGAAAAGCAACCTAAGCCAAATGAAAAACCTATTCGAACCAAAAATCATGCCTATATGTATAAGAAGAGATACATTAAGAAAACCAAGTTCACTAAACATAATTCTAGAAAGGTGGTAAATAAACCTAGGGATAGAAATGAATATAGGATTACCAACCAACATAGAGCTCAACCACCAAAGCTTTATGTTAAGGATAGGTATTATGAATTTCATGAACTACATAAGAACAAGAAACTTTGTAACAATTTTCAAACAAAAATATATAATGGTGCTTTTCAACCAAGACATAATCCTAGAAATGTGATAAATGATCATAAGAATCTTAATAGCTATTTACAAAGAAAGAGGTACAATAGTGTCTACCAATCAACACTTCATCCAAAAAATATAAGGAATTTTTATGATAAATATAGACTAGTGACGAGCTATTGAAGACCAATTAACAATAATAACCATGATCATAGCAATATTAACTCCATGAAAACTTTTTGTTCGTTTTGTTTGAAATTTGGACATCAAGAATGTTTTCTCGCTTTAGAAAAGAAAAGTTTTTAGAACCACTTGCTCTTTCAAGCGCAAGTGGTACCAAATCGATTTTCTAGAGAGTCACTAGACTCCTTCAATTTGATTTCCTTTTCCATATTATATTGAGGGGGAGTCATGTAGCAAAATGTATTATTCAATACACTTTTGGTTGAATCTTGGTTGATTTTTTTATCCAAATCATAATTCATTCTGAGCATTTGCATGATTGTAAACATCATATGACAGCTGAACTGAGCCCTATTAATATAAAGGACCAAATTTGGAGCATAGCAATAAATTAAAACACAATTAAATGCAAAAATGGGTGCTTGTGTTATGGAACCCATTACAACGGGTCAAGGAGGTGTTATAACGACTGAAACCCGTTATAACAGGTTAGAGGATAAAAAACTAGCTGTTGGAGGTTTAAATATGGGTTGCGTTATAACAGAAAGGAGAGAGAATCGTTATAACTGCTGGAAACCCATTATAACGGGTAGGCAACCCGCTGCAACGAGTTGCTATAACGCATGAGAAGTTTTCTGCTATTTAGGGCATTCCTTCCTCTCCAAGTGACTTTATTCTTACCAAAGAAATTAGACCTTTTAGCTCTATTCTTGCTAAAACCCTAGCTTCAAATACTCTTCAAATTCTCCAAAATTCTCAAGAGATCAATCAGTTTCTGTGGTGCTCAAGCAATTTCCAAGAATTTATCATGTTTCTTGTAAGTTTTCTCATGGTTCTCACCTCTCTCATGGCACCTACAAAACTACTGTTTGTATACAACAAGAAAAGAAGAGGTGAAAAAAACAGCTAGAAAAAGAAAGGAACACAAAGGACTATGGCACAAATGGAGCACATTCCCTTTCTTACACACCACCCGATATCGGTACAAGCTCCAACCCGAGTACTAACCCTACACCCACACCTCCATCATCTAATATGGAGCCTAACCCTTCATTTTCTCAACCTACACAAAACTCTTCTTTCTATCAACCGAAACAACAAAGAGTCTTTAACCCTTGGTCCAATTCATCTCAAAACTGAATTCTATACGATCGGCTCTTAAATTCTCTACATTTCATAGCACCTTCAAGACTAGACCCATTTCCGGTACCTTTGTGCTTATGATAAATGAGAACAATCAAATGAGTGAATGGGAGTATAATCAATTGGTTCAAGCTATTGACTTTTGGGTGTGGAGACCCTTGATTGAATTGAACCACTAATTTGCATTGAGCCCGATAAGAGTTTTGTATGCCAATACGAGACCAACCAAGGAACTGTTTGGGGTAACCACCTATTTATATGGTCAAGAAATCCTCATTAATTCCCAGACCTTAGCCGAAGTCTTTGGTATTGTTGAAAATGCTGAGGAACTAGATGTATACTACAAGTGGCCACAACATGAACAATCCTTTATTGAATACAAGAAATGGTTAGGAGTCCAAGACATAATCAAGGACCACTCCGACTCTAAACTTCCCACATTTCATAGATTGTTGTTTCTTCTCATAAACAACATTCTTATACCCCGAAAAAGGTCTCAAAACCAACATTGAACACAACAATGGGTTTCTCCTTAGGCATCTCATTGCCAAGGACAAAGTGGTAAACATCCATTTCATTATCCTAATTCACATGAGAACGTTCCTAACCAACAAGCAAATGAGTTTGTCGTACCCTCATCTCTTGATTCAGATACTTGTGCATAAGAACATCACCATCTCTCTCAATCCAAAGGAACCCAATCCTATCATCTACCTACCGGCTAACCTCATTATCTTCCTTCGAAAGAAATGTTGGATTAAGAAGAATTTGACTTGGGAACCGAAACCAAAGCCAATGAATGATTGGACAAGGAAGGATGGAGCACAACCCATCCAATACATCGATCCAGATGCTCCACAAGTCATGGAGGCAGAGCCTACACCTAGTATGCCTCATGCCAATACCTCTTCATACATACCACCTTCATTCTATCAAGGATACAAAATCCCTCAAGATTACTCATCATACACCCCTCAAACCTTCAACTCAATGCCTCCATATGCATTCTCAACCATTCAAGAAGGAACTTATTATGTCTCTCAACAAGTGTACCACTTGTCCTTATACGAGAAGCACAACTCCGCTAAAGTGCATGAGAAGCTTGATAATCAAAATGAGTTCAACTCCATGGTCCGAACCAATTGGAACCAACAATTTGAGACTTGAAATGATTTTTCCGATCCTACTGGACCTGAAGATCAAATGAGAGGGGTAAATGAAGGAACTACTCAAATCAATTCAGAAGATGAAGATCAAGAGAGTAGTGATGATGAGTAGGAGTAGATTAGGGTAGTATTTTGTTTTAATCGGCTATGCTCCTTAGATGTTTTTCATATTTTATTATGATATTTTGTATGCATGATCTTGACTATTATTATATTTGTGTGCATCTTTTATGCTCTGTCTCTTGCATATGTACCTTTGACATGTCTCTTGATTTTTGCACATTTCTATTTTGAAATTGCAAATCTTAATTGAAAATGATGACTTGTGCTTTAATTGTAAAACTTTTATCATTAAGGGAGAGCAAATTTAAAACTTGACTTGCTTATAGACAAATGCTAAAATTCAAGAGAAGCTTTTATAATTGAGCTTTTGCCATACTTTGCAAAAAGGAGGAGAAATATAATGATGTGCATCATATGTTATGCACATCACATATGGTTTTGCAAATTGCCAAAAGATGGAGTTTGTTGGATTAAACTCATATCTTGTTTGACAATTTGCAAAACAAATCAGTATTAACCTTGCACAATTGAGTTTTGTTGAGACGCAGGTTAACACAGGTACACAATAGAGGTGAAAATGCTCAAATATGCATATACAAGTCAAGACATACTCAAAGACATCAAGAGCAAGCAAATTGGGCAATTCCGGAGCCATGCATTACCATAACGCATGCTTAACCCGTCACAACGGATGCCCAACTCGTCATAACGGGAGCCCAACCCATCACAGCGGGTTGAAGAGGAGAAGAGCTGGACTAGAGATGATTCCAGAGGGATGCGTTGTTGTAACGCATCAGAGACCCGTAACAACAGGTTATTGCTCAAGATGGCCCAGAAGTCAATTGAAGAAGCACAAAAGGCCATTTCTGGAAATGTGCCAACCCGTTATAACGAATTATGTAATGCGTTGTACAATTATGTAACGCATGAAGTCAAAATCAAGACTCCAAGACTTCAAGATGTGCTCAGCCTATATACCTTGGGGATACGAACCTAGAAGATATCTGAACCCCCTCCCCCCAAGATTTCAAGCATTCAATTGAGCACCAGAAAGAGCATTAGAGCCTTCTCCTACAGCTGCCTAACCTGAGAGACTTAGGATAGCTACAATCATCTAATTGTTGATTCGAGAACATTCTTTCTTGCTAGTTTCTAGCATTTGATGCACTACATTTGTGTTGTCAAGTACTGCATCCATGTCCTTGATTGTGTAGTCAATCGGCCCTCTAGCCTTGTAGATTGGTAGTCCCCCTTGCATAGGTATAAGAATCTAAGGTTGGTTTGCTTATTGAGAAGAAATCAAAGATAGGTTCCGTAATTGTAAAGAACACTTATTGCTAAGTGGAATAGGTCCCGAAAGAAAGTTTTGGTTTCGGGAGTTCCGTTGATGTAGGCCTAGTTTGTTTGTAGGCTGAACCACATTATATTGTGTGTTCTTGTGTTTTCTTGATTGCACTTGACTCTCGCTCTTTACTATTCTTGCACTTTGTTATTTTGATTTGCTAATTGTTCTTAATACTGGCTTGCTGAAATTTTTAGCTAGGTGATTAAGGTCTAAAAGCTTGAATTGTAATTGTTGTAAACCCTTCCGCACTAATAATTGACCTTAGGACATCCCAAACATTCTAACATGGTTGTTGTTGTGGTGGAGGATTTATACTGGGATTTGAACTTGTACCGATATCAGGTTGGTTTGGTTAGTGCATGAGAGAGAGAATATTTTGCTATTGAGATATGACCCTCAAATTCCTTTCTATTTCCATTTATTTCTCTACCTCTTTCCTCTTTTAGCTACAGGGACTCGGTACCCTTGGTGGTGTCTGAGGGTAGCAAGGGCAAGTAGAAAACTTACTATAAATATTTTTTTTATGAACTTGAAGAGAGGATCGCGTAGAATTCTTGGTTGAGAGTTGAGAAATTGCCTGAAAATCGCTTGAGTTCCTGTAAATTTGAGAAACCACTTAAGAAACATTTGTGATGGGTTCTCTTGCATTACTGTCACGCAAGCCTCTGTGAGGCCCTGTTTGCTTGCTCTTGATGTCTTGTTGTTGTTCTTGACTTGTACATACTTTATGAAGCCTTTGCAAAATTTAATTGTACCTGCAACTCATCAAAACTCAATTGTGCAAACCTGCAACTCATCAAAACTCAATTGTGCAAGGTTAGTACTGATTTGTTTTGCAAATTTTCAAATCAAAGAAGAGTTTTAATCTAACCGACTCCCTATTTTGATAATTTGCAAAATCCAATGTGTGTACACATCAAAATTATGCACTACACTACTCTCTCTTTTTGCAAAGTTTGGCAAAAGGCTCAAATCAAATTTGATTCCACCCCCTAAAAAATAAGCATGTAATATCAAATGCAAGTCAAGATCATCAAGCTTCCCATTAATGTATTCATAATATAAATGTGACAATTTAGCATAGGTATTGAGTTATATACCCTCTTCAATTCAATAAGCATGTTATAATATGACAATCAAAGCATATAATCATAAAATGGAAAGCATAATCAAGAGATATAAAATATGCAAGCAAACAACTCAAATTATTCAAGCAAATGCATACAAAACATCAAATTACAAATATTAAAATTGTTCATTGGAGCATTTTTTTTAAATAAATTTCTACCATAATTTATTTTACTCTTCCTCACTAATCTTCTCTTTATTAACATCAGAGTTGAGTTGAGTGACCTCCTCATTCCCTTCTTGACTGGGTGGTTGAGCTTCGACTCCAGTCGGTTCGAAACATTCATTCCAAGAATGGAATTTTTGGTTCCAAGAAGTTCGAACCATGGCATTGAACTCGTTTTGACCATCAAGTCTCTCATGTACCCTTGTCGTATTGAGCTTCTCATACATTGATAAGTGATATACTTGTTGAGAGATGTATTGCATGACATCCTCAATGTTTGAAAAGGAGTAAGGTGGCATAGTTTCAAATGCTAGAGAGGTATAGTGTACATATCCATAAAAGGATGTTGAAATCCTTGGGTGAATTGCAAAAGAGGAGGCATTGAGGTAGATGTAGTGGCAAAATACGTGCTTGGAGCAGATTCTTCTTCCATCACTTGTGGAGCATCCGAATCGATATATTGATTTAGTTTTGCTACTTTCCTTCTAATCCATTCACTCATGGACTTGGGTTTCGGTTCTCAAGTTAACTCCTTATTTACCCAACCTTTCTTGCCAAGAAAAGTGACAAGGTTTTCAGTATGTAGATAATTGGATTAGGTTCCCTTGGATTGTTTGGTATGATGATATTTTTATGCCTTAGGATCCCAATCAAAAGGTGAGGATAAGGTAAACTCATTTGCCTATTCGTTAGTGTAGCTCTCATGTGGTTAAAGATGATGAAGGAAATATCCACAATTTTATCTTTGGCAATGAGATGCCTTAATAGGTACCCGTTTGTATGCTCAATGTTGGTTTTGAGGTCTTTTTCGAGAATTAGGATGTTGTTTATAAGAAGAAACAACAACCTATGAAAAACAGATAGTTTGGAATCAGAATGGTATGTATGTGGGTCTTGTGCACCTAACCACTTCTTATACTCGATAAAAGATTCCTCATGTTGAGGCCATTTGTGGTACACATCTACTTCTTCCCTATTTTCTACTATAGCAAAGACCTAGGCTTGGATATGAGCATTGATTGATATTTTTTACCATTGAAATAGGTTGTAACCTCGAATGGTTGTTTGGTCGGCTTCATGTTTGCATACAAGATCCTTACCGGACTTATGACAAACAGTTGGTCTAGTTCAATTAGTGGTCTCCAAGCCCATAGATCAATTGCTTGAACTAGTTGGTTATACACCCATTCACTCATTTGATTATCTTCGTTTATCACAAATTTGAAGGTATTGGAGACGGTTCTAGTTTTGAAAGTGCTATGAAAGGTAAAAAAAACTCCAAGGGTTGATCGGTAACAATTTTGGTTTATTCTCAATAAGAATACCAATCTTAGGTTCATAAACCTATGCAAGGACTACACCACTCTACAAGGAAAAAGATCCGATTTACTACACAATCAAGGACACTTGACAGCACAAATTTAGTGCACCAAAGGCTATAAACTAGCAAGAAAAAATGTTCAGATCGATAATTAGATGATTGTAGTTATCATAAGTATCTCAGGTTAGGCGTAAGAGAAGGTTGTAGTGCTCTTTATGGTGCTCAATTGAATGCTTGAAATCTTTGGGGGGGTTCAGATGTCTTGCAGGTTTGTATCCCCAAGGTATATATAGGCTGAGCACATCTTGTTGAAGTCTTGATTTTTGTAACGTGTTACATAACTCATTATAATGGGTTGGCATCTTTCCAAAAATGCCCTTTTGTGCTTCTTCCACTGACTTCTGGGCCATCTTGAGCAGTAACCCGTTGTGACGGGTAGGAAACCCATTGTGACGGGTCTCTGATGTGTTACAACAATGCATGGCTCTGGAAAATCCTCTCTGCTCAAGCTCTTCTCCTCTTGAACCCGTTGTGACGGGTTGAGCATGCGTTATTGTAACGCATGGCTCTGGAAATGCTTAATCTGCTTGCTCTTGATGTCTTTGAGTATGTCTTGACTTGTATATGCATATTTGAGCCTTTGCATCTCTATTGTGTACCTGTGTTAACTTGCATCTCAACAAAACCCAATTGTGCAAGGTTAGTACTGATTTTTTTTTGCAAATTGTCAAACAAAAATGAGTTCAATCCAACAAACTTCTCCTTTTGGCAGTTTGCAAAACCAAATGTGATATGCATAGCATATGATGCACACTACATTTCTCCCCCTTTTTGCAAAGTATGGCAAAAGGCTCAATTATAAAAGTTCTCCCTGAATTTTAGCAGTGTTTATAAGCAAGTCAAGTTTTAAATTTTGTTCCCCCTTATGATAAAAATTTTACAATTAAAGCACATGTCATCATTTTCAATTAAAATTTGTAATTTCAAGAATAGAAAGGAGCAATAATCGAGAGACATATCAAATTAATTTGCAATTTCAATCATTTCTAACATGGATCTCAATTCAATATGTTCATTAGTATCAAGAGGCTTTGTAAAGATATCCGCAATTTAATTCTTAGTGTCAATGTACACTAGTTCTATATTTCTTTTTTCTACATGATCTTTGAGAAATTGGTGCCTAATGTCTATATGCTTGGTTCTTGCATGGGCTATTGGATTTTTGGACATCATTATGGTACTAGTGTTGTCAAATTTATGGGTACCTTTGTAAAATGCAAGTCGTAGTCCTTAAGAATTTGAACCATCCACAAGATTTGGATACAACAACTACCTGCGGCTATACACTCCGCTTTGGCCGTAGAGAGAGCAGCCGATGTTTGCTTCTTACTTGACCAAGATACTAAGGACTCTCTTAGGAATTGACATGTCCCACTAGTGATTTTCCTATCCATTTGGTCACCAGCAAAGTCAACATCGGTATACCCAATTAAATCAAATTTGGTGGTTCGTCCATACCAAATATCAAGATTAAATGTACCTTTAACATAGCGCAAGATTCTTTTAACGGCTGTCATGTATGATTCTTTTGGGCAAGCTTGGAATCTTGCGCATAGACACACGACAAACATAATATTTGGTCGACTTGCGGTGATGTAAATGAGACTTCCAATTATGGCTCTATAAAGTAAAATGTCCATCGGTTTGTCGCTCTCATCAACACCAAGACGTGTGTTGGTTGCCATAGCTGTCTTCATTGCCTTGCTATCTTCAACTCCAAAACGCTTGATTATCTCCTGGGCATACTTTGACTGATTTATGAAAATCCCTTCACCATTTGCTTAATTTGCAATCCAAGAAAAAAGTTGAGCTCCCCCATCATGGACATTTCGAACTCTCTATTCATGAGCTTGTTTTAGACCATACACAGCTTTGTGTAATATATAGACATGGTTAGAGAGAGAAGGGTGTTCAAAACCTTTTGGTTGGAAAACATAAACTTCCTTATTAATAAAACCATTCACAAATGTACTTTTAGCATCCATTTGGTATAACACAAATTTCAAATAGGAAACATAATCAAGAAGCATCGTTATGGACTCTAATCGTGCTACGGGTACAAGTGTCTCATCATAATCATCCCCTTCTTGCTGAGTATACCCTTTTGCAACAAGATGTGTCTTGTTTCTAACAATGTTACCAAACCAAGGTTTTAAATAACGGATAGAGGTCCGTAATGGTGCAAGAGTCATTTAGCATTTAGCTTATAGCGACGATATAGCGGTTAAAATTATTAATATAACTTATGTAAGTATCAATAACTGTCAAATACAATGCACTGATGCACAAGAGTATAATAACTGCCACGAGAAATCGACAAAAACCATGCTTATTTCAAAAGTCAAATAATTAACACTTAAAAATCTTATCGATATATCTGCTATATCGCCGCTATATCTGTTATATCACCGCTATATCCACTATATCGGTGTTGTTTAAGAAATATCTTGCGTCCAAGCCAAAATTTCCGCTATTTCGACGCTATATCGACGTTATTTAGAACCTTATACCAAATTCATCATTTTTGTTCCTATAAACCCACTTTCTGCCAATAATGGACCTATTAGAATGTTTTGGTACTAAGGTCCATACTTTATTTCTTTCAAGTTGGATAAGTTCTTCTTGCATAGCAAGAATCCAATTGGGATCTTGATTGGCCTCTTTTAAGTTTGTGGGTTCAAGTTGTGACACAAAAGCACAATGAGATACCATACAACTTAAACTAAAACGAGTTGTGACTCCAATTCTTGGGGCACCTATAACATTGTCTAAAGGGTGTGAATTAACCTCTCTAACCACTTCGAGTGCTTGAAATTCCGGTTGAAATGGTGAGACACTTTCTGTTTGAGTTTCCTCATTTAGTATGTTTCCTTCTTCATCATTGTCTTCCATCTCTCTTGAAGATTCTTCATTCAATGCATTCAACTCCTCCTCAACTATTTCAACATGTGTTTCTTCAACATCTTCATGAAGTATAATTCTTTCTTGTGTCAATTCCTCAATTATTGCACCTTCGTGTGTAGAATTTCCATCATTTTGTGGATCACTTGTACCTACAACATCCTTATCGTTTTCAGCACTAGTAATACCTTCTTCAAACTTAACATATATAGACTCCACAATAGTTTTTGAATGAGGTAATTATACTCTATAATCTCTACTTGTAGATGAATAGCCTACAAATATTCCTTCTAAATATCTTGAATCGAATTTATCCAAAATCAAAGATTGGTCAAATACAAAACATTTTGATCCAAACACCCTAAAGTAAGAAATGTTAGGCTTATATACTTTCCAAATTTCATATGTGGTCTTGTTTGTCAAATGTCTAACATATACACGATTAAGGATTTTACATGTGATATTTACCGCTTCGGCCCAAAGGAATTTTGGTGTCATGTACTCATTAAGCATTGACCTAGCAAGTTCTTGCAAATTTCGGTTTTTGCGTTCTACTACATCATTTTGTTGTGTTCTAGGAGCGGAGAACTCAAGCTTGTAATAATTTCTAGAGCAAAATTCATATAACCTTGAGTTTTCAAACTCACAACATTACGAATGGAAACTATCTTTACCTCTATTTGATTTTCAACTTGTGAACAAAAAATAAAATATTGACAAACCTCTTCTTTGTATCTCAAAAAGTTGACCCATGTATACCTACTAAAGTCATAAAAAATCACAAATACATATCTATTCTTGGCCAAACTAGGAATGTTAATTGGTCCAAAAAAGTCCATGTGAATAAGTTATAAAGGTCTTTTAGTTGAGATTCGATCTTTTGGCTTGAAACTAGTCTTGGTTAGTTTGCTTTTCATACAAGCATCACACATGCTATCAACATTTATTCAGATATTGGTAGACCACGAACTAACTCAAGATTGACTAGTTTTCTAATATAATTGAAAGAGGTATGACCTAACCGTCGGTGCCATAATCATGAGTCGAAATTGGTTGCATTTAGACAAAGTTCACCGGTGATGAAATGATTGAGATGAATGTAGTAAACATTTTTTGTTCTTTTACCGGTACATACTTACTCATTGATATTGTTATGGTATAAAGAGCATTCCTGGTCATTAAAACTAAGATGAAAACCGGCATCACACAACTTGCTTACACTTAATAGGTCGAAATTTAAGCCATCAACAAGATAAACATCATCAATTGTTTATATGGATATTACCAATTGAACCAATTTCAATGATCTTACTCTCATGTTCATTACTCCCAAAGATGACTTGACCTCCATCAAAAGGTTTAAGTCTCTTAGAAACAAATTTGTCACCCATCATGTGGTGGAGCAACCACTATCTATGATCCAAGAATACCCCTTATATGATAAGGCCAAGCATACCTATGTATTTTTGAAAAAGATATATCATTATTGTTTTGAAAAATTCTTTTTAGGGTTTTTACTTATTGAGATACTTCAAGAGTAATCTAGTTTAATTGAGAGTTCTAGGAACCCAGACATAAAGTTCTTTATGTCTGTTCCTTTTGAAAGGACATTCAAAGGTTATGTGGCCACGATGGTTACAATGATTACAAACAAGACTTGAGTTGTTTGAAATCCAAGAGATTTTTCCGCAAAAAAAGAAAAGTATTACTTTTGTGTTCAATGCAATTTTCCTTGTGATAATACCTTTTCGATTTCTACTATCCTAGGCTTTTTGTGGTAAAACCTTTTAGAGATGTTAGCCTTAGTTTGATTGCTATAGAATTGTTGAATTTGCATAGACTTGTTCATTGATCCAACCCTTTTAACCGATTTAATAGTACCCAAGCTAACATTATTTCTATATTTAGAGCACTTATTGGATGAAAATCTTTTATCATAACTAAAGGCACGATGAAGACTTTTTTGGCTTAGATAGTTTTACCTTGTGAAGTTGTGATTAATTATAGTAGGTGCATGAACTTTAACATATGGAGATTCAACTTTTGATATAATCTTTTCTTCACATTTAGACTCAATATGGTTCAATTTTGATTCTAATTCACAAATTCTTTTTCAAAAATACATTAATCTCTTCATCCTTCTTGTCTAAACTTATTCTTGCTTTATCATATTTGATTCTTAACTCATATTCACTAGAAGTAGCTTGGTCATCATAAAAGCATTTTTTATTCTTAGACATAGACCTCACACCTAGGCTACATGAGTTTAGATATACCTCTCCTTGTGTGTAGAATGAAGATGTGATTATGATTCCTCTTTCTTCAAGGTATTCATCAACTTTGGTGAAGACTTGAGTAACTTCATCATCCAATCCTTCTCTTGCTTTGCCTTCTAAAGCTTTCTCTTGTGCAATGATATTCTTTTCTTTTTCCAAGATGGTTGTGATTTCATCATTGTGATCCACTACACTCAAATCACACATATTAAAACAAATATCATTATTGAATGTATTACCAAGTATATGTCACATATCAAATGCAAGATTTGAGTCAACAAGAATTTCACCTATGAACTCATCTATAAAATTCAAAATGAGATAAGAAGCATAACTATTATCTAAAGTCCTAGAAGTTTAATTTTTAGTGGCATAAAAGAATTCTTTATCAAGTGTGTAAAGGAGATCATTCCCATTTAAGAGCATTGCCTTTTTCCAAACTTCAAAATTTCCATTTTGTACAAGCTTTGGGGGTTCATCCATACTTGTGTTTGAACTCATGATGATAAAAATAGTTAGGTATGAACCTATGGGCTCTGATACCAATTATTAGAATGATTGGGGGGTCCTAAGGTAAAGTATTAGTGCGGAAGCATTTGCAACAATTATAAATCAAGCTTTTAGACCTTAATCACCTAGCTAAAAATTTCAGCAAACAAGTACTAAGAGCAATTGAGCAAACCAAAATAACAAAGCGCAAGAATAGTAAAGAGAGAAAGTAAAGAGCAAAAGAGATCAAGAGAGTACAAGTACACACAAAATAACGTGGTTCAGCCTACAAATAAACTAAGCTTACATCCACGGGACTTCCCGAACCAAAACTTCCTTCCGGGACCGATTCCACTAAGCAATAAGTGTTCTTCACAATTGCGGAACCTATCTTTGATTTCTTCTCAATAAGCAAACCAATCTTATGTTCCTAAACCTATGCAAGGGCTACACCACTCTACAAGGCAAAAGGTCTGATTTACTACGCAATCAAGGACGATGATGCGACTACTTGACAATACAAATGTAGTGCACCAAAGACTAGAAACTAGCAAGAAAGAATGTTCTCAGATCAACAATTAGATTATTGTAGCTATCCTAAGTCTCTCAGGTTAGACAGTTGTAGGAGAAGGCTCTAGTGCTCTTTCTGGTGCTCAATTGAATGCTTGAAAGCTTGGGGGTTTCAGATGTCTTCCAAGTTCGTATCCCCATGGTATATATAGGCTGAGCACATCTTGAAGTCTTGATTTTGGCCTCATGTGTTACAGAATTGTGTAACACATTACAGAATCCATTATAACGAGTTGGCACCTTTCTAGAAATGCCCTTATGTGCTTCTTCCACTGACTTCTGGGCCATCTTGAGCAATAACCCATTGTGATGGGTTGGGGACCCATTGTGACGGGTCTCTGATGTGTTACAGCAATGCATGGCTCTGGAAAATCCTCTCTGCTCAAGCTCTTCCCCTCTTGAACCTATTGTGACAGGTTGAGCATGCGTTATGGTAACGCATGACTCTGAAAATGCTCAATATGCTTGCTCTTGATATCTTTAAGTATGTCTTCACTTGTATATGCATATTTGAGCCTTTGCATCTCTATTGTGTACTTGTGTTTGTTAGAAATTATTGGAGCTTAAAGCGCAAGATTAAGGTCAAATTACAAAACAGAAGCTTTTTCAATCAACAATTTCAAATTAAAAATTTTAGACCTTAATCACCTAGCCAAGAATTAAAGCAAGCAATTTCTAGAAGTGATAGAGTAATTCACAATTAACAAAGAACAAAGTAATAAGAGAGAGAGTAAAGAGAGAGAAAGAGCAATCAAGAAAACAAAAAGAACACGCGATGTAATGTGGTTCAGCCTATAAATCAACTAGGCCTACGTCCACGGGTTTCTCGGAACCAAATCTTCCGTCTGAGTCGACTTCACTATCAAAACAAGTGTTCTTTACAATTCGAAGTCGATCTTTGATTTCTTCTAAACAAGCAAATCAATATTCGTCTCCTAGACCAATGTATAGGGCAACACCACTCTCACGGTTAACGGTCCGATTGACAAAACAATCAAGGACAAAGGATGCACCACTTGACAACACAAATGTGGTGCACCAAAGGCTAAAATCTAGCTAAAGGTAAGTTCTCAGATTGACAATTAGACTATAGGTGCTATCCTAATACTCTCTTGTTTAGGTAGCTGGAGGAGAAGGTTATTGGGTTCTTTGTTGTGCTCAACTTGATTCTTGGAAGCTTGTGAGGGTGTTTGATATCCTGTTGGTTCGTCTCTGCTTCATATTTATAGGTTGGGCATTTCTTGGAATCTTGAAACCTCCAAAATTGCCTGTAGCATTACAGGGAACTCATAACGCTTTGTGTAACCCGTTATAATGGGTTGTATAGTTTCCAGAATTGCCCTTCTTCTCTTGTGCAGCTGTCCTGTGGGCCATTTCCAGCAGGAACCCATTATAACGCCATAGGAACCTGTTATAACAAGTTGGAAGGCATTGTAACACCTTGGGCAAGCGTTACAGTAACGTTGTGCTCGACCAATTCCTCCTTTGATGCTTGCCTCTCTCCTCCTGACCCATTGTGACGGGTTATGAAGCGTTGTGGTAATGTTGTGCTCTGTTGGGCACTGTGAAGCCATTCCTTGATGTCTTGAGCATGTCTTGACTTATCTAGAGAATGTTTGAGCATTGCTTGAGCATGTACAACATCAGTTTGTGCATGTTTCAACCTGCAACTTCACCAAAGCTCATGTGCAAGGTTAGTACTTATTTGTTTAGCAAATTGTCAAACAAGAGATGAGTTTAATCCAACAGTGTTAACCTGCATATCAACAAAACTCAATTGTGCAAGGTTAGTACTGATTTGTTTTGCAAACTGTCAAACAAGAGATGAGTTTAATCCAACAAGAGTGACTCGAATTTCTACAAGATCGTAGAACTTGTCAACACATACGACTTGATTAAATATACGTTCATCCACGACAAGAAAGACAAGCTAGTTGGAGGAAAGAAAAACACTTCTCTCACCTAACAAATACACTAGCAACACGAAACTTGGAGCTCGCATTGCACGATTCTTCAACGCCTTAGCTTCAGCTATTGCATTGTGAGCTTTTCCTATTCATTCTTTTTACTTTTCTTAGTTTGTTTGTTGCACCGAGACGGTTCCAATGGATATGCTAGGGGGTAATTTGCGGGAATTGTATCTTGTATCTTAGGAAATTTATTTGTTTTCTTTGTTTAGGGTAAAAATCATAACTTTGGTGCACTTTAGACTTAAAAGATACATTTTTGTGGCATATTAAAAAAAATACCCTATACATTCGGTGATTTTAGAGATATAACATCATAACACAAACAAAAAATTATTATTTGCGTTTAGATTAGTTGCATGTTTATTTCAGCTTTGTACAAATTGAAAAATACAAAAAATGACTGTAAATTAAAAAAATCAGAAAAAAAAATATTTTCATTTTAGGCTAAGTAACCTCTAATTGTTAGATTAATCTAGCTTTACAAGATATTTGGTCGAAAATTGGTAAGTTTACTTGTATTGCCCATAAGTAGTTCAGAATAGATTCCCAAATTGATTTGAGTTAGGATCCCTTGTACTTGTGACTTGAATTTAGAACCCAATTTCACAACATAGTAATCAAGTCTCAGACATGCTAGGACAAAAGTTCCCGAAAGGCTTTGTGCCCGTAGGAAGCTTTGTGTGAGATTCGATAATCCTTTCTTAATCGGACATAATTGAACAAAGGTGAAAATTGCAAAAAATGAGCTATATGTAGGGTTAAAGTTCTTAGGACAGATACATCCACATATAATATATATACAAAAACGGAAACAAAAAACAACAAAAACAAAATAAACATGAGTGAATAAAAATGAGCGAGCCCAAAATAGATAGATGCACAATGAAAAAAGTCAAAGCATCAGGCACAGTTTATACCTTTAACTAAATTTTTATTTTTCTTTTCAAAGGATTATCTAAAATTGATTATTACTTGTGAAATTTGGGCAAAGAATTCAAGAATTATTAACTCAAGGTTATCACAATAACTTGTCGATTTAGGGGTAAAAGTTTTCTTTGTTGGAGTACTTATGAGTTAATACAAGTAAATTAAATAGTTTCTATAAAAGTCAAAGACTTGAGTTAAAGGGTTTCGCTTAGTTTGCATGTAGATTAGATTTACTATAAAATTAATAACAAAAATTTGTGTTTGTGAGATGAAGAAGATCGTTGAAAAATATTTCAAATACATTACTATATTGTATGTCTTTAAATTGAATTGTTGAACCCTAATTTGCCTTGAGAAGCCGAATTGTGATTTGTGTAGATGGACTCGATTTAGATTTCATGAAATACCCAAGTTGATTATCGTGAGTTTAGACTTGCTTGAGGGCAAGCAAGGACTAGACTTAGGGGAATTTGATAAGGCCAAATTATGCATGCTTTTATCTAGAATTTATTGTGTAATTTATTGCAAGTTTTGTTTAATTTAGGTTTAATTAGGGTTAATTTTTTAAGAGTTCAATCACTATCCTATTTGTGCTTTGATGCAAAAAAAAACGTGTATTTTGGAACAAAACATACGTAATTGGACACTTAGAAAAAAGTCGGAATGAAGAATGGAGCAAAATGATTGTCAGTCAAGCCAATTGCGGCCGCAAATATTATCATTGCGGTCGCAATCAACCTTAGGAGTTTAGTAATTCAAAAGGCAACAATTCCTCAAGTCAATTGCGGCCGCAATCAAGTATGCAAATCAGAGACAGAAAAGCTGCAGTTTTCAACCAAGTCCTTTGCGACCGCAAAGCTCAATATTGCTATCTCAAGACAATAAACTCCAGAATTAGCAGTCAGTCAAAAGTCATTCGCAAGTCTATTGTGACCGTAAGATCATTTATTGCAACCACAATTGAACTACACAGAAGCCAAAACATGCAGTTTTTAGGGTTCTATGTTTAAGGTTTTGTTCTAATATAAATACCTAAGTTTCCTAGGTTAGACAAATATAAAAATCATATAAGTTGGCCAACACAATTAAGACATCAAAATCTACTACTAAACCAATTTTGAGTGCATTTGAAGTTTTGTAGCTATACTTTTTGAATTTTTTTGAAAGTGAACAAAAATAGTGTTATTTTTAATTATTAAACTGTGTTATTTTTGCTCGTTTTTCAAGAATTCAAAAAGCATAGCTACAAAACCCTAAACATAGAAAATAAAAAGAGGACATACAAGATTTTTTAACAACTATACAACTCGGAATTAAAAGTTTTCGCTTTTTTTACGTTTGTTTTTCTTGTTTCACAATTAACAACCAAGACCCATTAGCTAGGCCTAGTAGGAAAAAAAGAGTTCAAAATATTACTGTTAATTAGGATTTTTTAATCAGAATTTATGCACCTTTTCAAACTATTATAATGAGATCAACAAGACGTGGTACTTAACATTGATTGGTCAATATTGCGAAAATTTAATATTTTGAGAGTCAAAACTGTCGATCATAAGGTACTTAATTAATATACTTACCCTAAACTCTTATTATGAATCAACTTTAACATTTTAATATATTTTGCTCCTATTCCTTTCCGATTAATTTTCTATAAAAAGTTCTATAAATATGAAATTAAAAGGTAATCTGTTATAAGTTTTTAATATGGGGATCATATTAAGCAGCTGTCAGTAACAATAATTGATGATAACTCTAAAATCTGAAACTCCATGTTGGTACTATGCTAGACAACTTAACCTTCACCTTCACTTGGTTGAAAACATATATAGGTGTTTTAGTTACTTATTTCTTACTCTATCCACTGTTGATTATTATATTCTTGTAATTGTGATTGAGATAGATTGAAATCTCTGTTACTCATTTCAGTTCATAGCCTAAACCTTGAAATCTCTGTTACACATTTAGAATTCATAGAGTGGCATTAAATTTAAAGTTCAAGAATTAACTCGTTACAAAGTTCCTGTCCTAATAAAAAGCAAAATACTGTAAATATCAAACTGAGACTTGTAAACAATTTAACAGACTATTTTACTAGAAAAGATCACACACATTAAGTCATTAAGTCAGGAGGATACTAGTACGAGGCGCGCAACTTTTTTAAGAATGAAGGTATCAATATTTATATATTTATCATAACATACATAAAAACTCGCCTAACATATGTAATTATTTTTCGGTACAAAAATAACATACATAACAATCATCTAACATGTATAACACATGCGTATCGATGGAGGAATCAGTACATCACTTCCTTCACAAATAGCAGTATTAAACATAAATTGCATCTAAAAACCAGTTCAGAGACAACTGTAAATATACATGCATTATTAGCTTTTTCAAATAGAACGACATATGAACAGAGCTCTAATATACAATGACCATCCCTTCAATTTCTATAACCAAAACCCAACTGAAAATAATTAACAATAATAGCAACCACGAAGAAACGACATAAAGAACTAAAAAATTAGAAGAAAAAAAGAAATATAGGAGAAAAATTCTAAAGCAAAAACTATACGAATTGAGAGGTCAAAACTAATGACGACCCAAGACCACAAGCCCTCAAGAAACTGTTTGGATAGTTATAGATGGAACTTTTTTATGCAATCTAGTCCTCAAATGCCTAATTTTTGCCTCAACCCTGGCTGTAAATCCTATTTTAGTTTTTTGCCGTGCCTTTGACCTCTCTCTCTTCCACATGTCATGATCCTCTACATCCTTTTTATAATACTTGATTTCCTGTATCACATGATGATCCAATGGGTTGCATGCACGCTGATAAGAGATGTGTACCAAATAGGGTAAATTACAAGCTACTGCGATCAGAAGAGTAGAAAGCCAGTATATGGCTGCCGGACCTAATGCTTCTACAAGTATTTTAAATGCGCTGCCTGATATCAATGGAGACGCTGTACCATAGGCAAAGAGGAATAGGTACCAGGATGCAATACTGCCCCAGACAAATAGATGTTGAATCCAGGTAAAATGGGACATGGTCAAGGAAATTTGGATATTTACAGCCCAGATAATGCACGTGAACATGGCAGTACCTACAGCGGCCATGTCAGCAGTTTGACCATCCGATCGGAAGGCAGATTCACCGGAGAAAATTGAAATGGAGAGGAAGTATAGCACCAGGGATGAGTACAGGCCATTGCCCATCCACCCAAGGATGCGATACCAGTCAAAGAACAGATTTTTTGGGCCCTGCTGGTACAGAGCAGGAAACTGCATACCAAAGACAAAAGATTAGTCTTTTGTCGAAGTTCTTGGGTCATTTTGATGCTTGAAAGTGTTCAAAGGATTTGAACTAAAATGCAAGTTCTTTAAATAATATCTGTAGCTCAATTGACTACACCATGATTCTAGGACACTTTTCTAAACAGCTTGAGGAGGTAAATGGTACCTTTTGAACAATTTTGCGAATTCATGGATGCAAACAATCATATGATAAATCTGCATTGACACTGATTTCTTATTGATATGATTAATTTACATTAACTAATTGTGTTCTTTATTATTTGGCCCTTATCTCATTTGCTGGAAGGCCTGGAAAGGTACAGTAAGGAAGACCTTCGTAAAAAACATGCATCATGGAATTACCTGTAAACAAACTTCTGATGAGACATCTTGCTCAAAAGCACCAAGAGATATTACTGGCAAAGATGTCAGTACCACATTGAAAAGAAGCATGTACCAGTCATCATAGACTGATTGACCAGAGAACCCAGTAAAAGCCTCAAAGTAGAATATCGTCAGGCCAAAGGCTATGTTCTTGTAGAAGAAGTAGCAAATCTGTTCATCAATAGGAAAAAAAATAGTACTTGCATTAGAGGAGCTCAACTATGAATGGTACGTACCCACAAATGATGACAGTATTTTTACTAATTCTGTACCATTTGAGCGATCCTTTTGTAGCACCAGTGGCCATGTATGACAAGAAGCCGCTCTAGATACCGAAATTGGGATATAGAAAAGTCACTGGCCATAACAGCCTGTGCAAAAAATTATTACATATGTGAATAGACAGACGGGTAAAATGAGCATAAGAATTAATTTAAGAAATGATAATTTCAAATTACAAGTTATTGTTGTTGGCTTACACATGCACATTTTAGATATGTTGGAATCTCTATTAGGGCAACCAACATTGACTTCAAAATTGAGAAAGATTTTTCAATACCAATTTGCTCCCAATTTGGCATCTTAAACTCACAATTGATGTTGATATCCATTTGAATTTAATAGTGATGCCAATTTACGAAATCGGTTAATGCAACTTCTCTTAAATTTAGTTCTAATTCTATTGGTTTTGTAACTCTCTCAATCGGCATCTCGGCCAGAATCCCCATTTTCAGAAGAATAAAAAGAGACCTAGACCTAAAGGAAATCTTTACCTGCATTCCTTCCACACCACTTATACCCACACCAATATCAGCTTCTTGAATCATGCCGACATCATTTGCACCATCCCCTATCGCTAGTGTTGTCTTACCTGTACCTTCCTTCACAAGCCTCGTCACCTGGGCAAAATAAATAAATAAATAAACAGAAAAAATAACACATACAGCTCCAAAATGGTAATAGAACTAACAAAAAAAGCATTCTTTCTTAATACCAGGTTTGGTCCTCTGTTGTATTATAAACAAATCAGCAAAGAGAAAATACTGTATTTTAGTAAAGAGAAGAGTAAATGACAATGGTTATATTGATAATCCCAACAACGGATTGTAAATAAATTCAGAAAAAAAAAAATCTTAAAATCTAGAAAACTGTTTATAGACATATAAGTTTGTAGATTGATTGTGCTTCAAATTTCATGCAATTTAAGTTTCATTTGGTACTCCATCAAAGACCCATTTTCATGTGATCCCATTGTCATGAGATCCTCATTTTTAGTAAACATCAAAATTAACAAAATTATAATGGGTATTTTATTTGATTGAATGGTACCAGAGCCTTCTGTTTGGGGGACACACGGCAACAGATAACAGAGGCACAGTCAATGGCAAGTTCAAGAAATCGATCCTTCAAGTCATCACTGAGGGCATGCGTCAAAGCCTTCCCGTCTATAATTAAAGCAAAGGCAGCATGAGGGTCCCGCTCAAGCTTGACCATCTGGAGGGCATTGGATATCTGGAGGGAGAGGTTCTCCTTCGCTGCCTGCTCAGACAAAACAAAAATCTACCACCTCTAAAGTTCCTTATTTGTGTCTTTTTAAGTCCACTCTAGCCTACCTACACCTACAATCCCTCTCTCAGCCAAAACCAACTTTCTCACCTTTTGGGTTAGCAAGTGAACGCGCCATCAACCTTGTAGTGGTTGATTTTTTGGGCAATGGAAGGTATCAAAAGAGTACAATACCATAACAAATATATTTTCTTTATCGATACAGGTTACACGTAAGTTGTTGATTTTGTTGGGAAATGGAAGGTTTAAACATAGTACAATACTGTAAGAAAGAAACACTACTGTATCAAATACAGGTAACATGTGAGTGATAACTAGTTCTAAACCTTGTTTACCTTTCTGCTCATCTATCCTTGAACCCTTTTTTTTTTATGCTTTAGCATGTTGGCTTGCTATTGGAAATTTGGTGGCTTGGTGTCCAACTGGACACCTGATCTGTGGTGATATAAATTTGAGAAAATTATCTTTCGTGCTCTTTTATGTACTAGAGAATGAGCAGGGTTCATTTGGTCTATTTTGATAATTCTGAATAAAGCTGTTGACCTGAACTGGTGAACCTTACTGGAAAGTGGAAACCCTGGTAGTAGTGTGATAATCCATGGTGCACAACAGCACAAACAAATACTTGAAACAGACAATTTTTCCTTTGCTCATCGAAATTGATGCAATTAGAAATTTCCCTACAGATGGAACATATCGAGTCCACTCTTTTTGCAATAAACTTTTAAGAATTAGAGATATACAAAAAAATTGCACCTTGTTGGAATCCTGTTGTGTTGGATCACTGGGTGCTGTAGATAGACAGATTTGTTTCATCCCTTGCCTAAGTAAGCTGCAAGCATATCTACAAAGAAATTGATACTAACTAGTTACAAAAAGATATTGTGATGGATTAACTCCCACAACACCAAAAAATTAGTACATACTACATACATAGTCTTACAGTACTCGCAAAATTAAACTCACTTGCAAAATGCAATTAATAAGGGTCATTCCTTTCACTGATAGATACTATGGTCAATTTCACTTTAATAAACTTCAAAGCTAAGTATAATTGAGAGTGTGTACTCAAAATTATGACCACAGATTTCTGGGGGTATTATTTTGCTCAATCTTTATATTGGAAGTACCCAATGTTAATTGCAGTTTCCATCTTATCACCCGTCAGAACCCAGATCTTGAGACCTGCTTGAGCCAACTTATCTATGCACTGCGGCACCTGAAAAGACAAAAGCATGTTATAAGGAAATATCTGATGCAACTAATTTAGTATTGTATAATCACTACTTACTCCTCTTTGCAATTTATCCTCAACAGCCGTCGCGCCCACGAGAATTAGTTCCTTCTCCATCAACTCAGCGACACGCTCAAGCTGTGCATCTCTATCGGCTCCTATTGAAGTTTTAGCTTTAACGAACTCAGCATTCCAGGATGAATATTCAGATTCCTCCAATACTCGATAGGAAAGCGCCAAAGTACGTAGACCTGCCTCCCCATACTCGCTCAAATGCTTTGTAGTGTCAGTCTCAAATGTTCTCCCATTTTTGGAGAGCCTTTCAAATATGATACTGTTTATTTTACACACAGAAAAGCCATTTCATGCATTGTATCTGTCTTGTAAAATTAAGTGGCATAAATCAAGATATTAGTACCTGTCAGCTCCTTTGCATAGAAGAAGAATTTGACCAGATTCGTCACGCACAATTACTGACATTCTTTTTCTTTTGCTGTTGAATTCTAACAAATTCAGAACTTTGAACTCCCTGAATTTTAATACAGAAAAAGTTAACCGATGCAAAGTTTTAATGTTCATAAAGCACTTTCTATCTCCAATTTCTGATCTTAATTGCTAAGTATATATGTACCATGATTGGCATCAGCATACCAAAGGAAGCAGACATGCCTTTCTCAACATAATAACAGGTTAAATTTTCAAAAAAATAAAAACAATAATAAAATTATTTATAAATGATAATCTATTAAGGGCAACTGAGAAAAATATAGGTCTGATAACAAACCATTCATTTTTCTTGACTTTACGGACTCCAATGCATATATAAAACAAATATATACCTACAGAAGTAGTCTACATACCTTACGACAGGGTCATCAGCAGGAGAGTACCGCTCTCTGACAAACACACTTGACTGCGTCCTTTTGCAAAACTCAAACCCAAATTCTCTAGCAGCTACTAAGAATGCACCTTCATCAGGGGACTCGGCTTCATATGTAACTCCCCCCATTTCCTCATTTAACTCGGGTATAGCCGTGTGGCACAAAGCAAGAATCCTAAAGAACATCAAGATTGTGCCCGAATTTGGTTCATGTGTCCAGTTCCCATTCATTATTCTATCATCCTCGAAGTTAAATCCTTTATTTGTAGGCTTTCTAACCCTCTCAAAGACTGGGGTCATGGGAGTGGTCGGTTCAATTTCAATTTCAGATGTACCTGTGAGAGTACATTCTTTTTAGTCCGTCTCAATTGGGTGTCTTTGTACTTGTGTTTGTACTGGTGGAAACCGCTATCTGTTTATTGTATTCTATTTCTACCTATATAACTACCTTTTTGCAATATCCCAGGTATTATTGTTACTTGCAAGCTAAACCCATGTCCATCACACTTGCAACTTAACATACAATTTTTGGATTATGCAAAACAAACAAAATGATTGGTAGAAAGAAGTAAACCAAGTTCAACGTGACCATTTTGCTAGATTTTTAATGTACATATCATCTCATTTGCAAACAATAGAACCATGTTTATGCCTTGATGGTTTTATACATGAGTTTGTATAATTAATATATGAATGAGAAACCAATTGAGAATATCACCTTAGCAAGTCCACAGTGTAATAAGACATGCTACTCTAAAAGCTTACCGCAGTCATTATGTGAAGCCATATGCTTTGCAGCTGCAATTTCAACTTCGGTTGAACCCACCCCATAAGAGACACCTGCAATGGAGCACTTCAAGAAGTCCATCTGGTTACACGTTAGGGTACCGGTTTTGTCTGACAAGATGGTGTGTACCTGCCCAAGCTCCTCATTCAAATTTGAGGTACGGGCCTGTGCCGGGATACCAGTTTCCTCATCATACATGTGCAAATCTTGGTTTATGAACATGGCTTGTACAACCTTCACCACCTCAATCGATACATATAGTGATATTGGTATGAGGTATCCATAAAGAATCAAGGCTGTGATTAAATGGAACAGTCCTGAGAGAGCTGGCTTTTTTGGGTTATACAAATTGTTAGAGTCAGGGTGTTCGGGATCCAAAAACCACCAATGTGGCATATAATATTTTGTGTTTACAGCAAAACCAATAGAGCTAATGAGAGATATCAACACAAGTACACTGAACAAGACATAAATAATCTTATCCATCTTTTTCTCTATACCACTCCTTTTCGATGGTGACTCGGTTGAATTTTGCATCACCTTAGTGTCATGCCCTGTAAAAATCACCACACCATATATGTATTGGGTATTTCTTAATTTTGAGTCCCGCAAAAGAATTTGGTTCGGATCGAGTGCATAGACTTGTCGTTCATATTCAAAATTACCCACAAAAGTGTACAAGCTTGGGTTTGGGTCCTCACACCGAATTATCCCTCTAAAATCCTTAAATGCTTCATCTTCATCTAATGGTAAGGTAACTTCTAGTGACCTCTTCACCTTTAAATTTGTTTCTCCATCTAAATTCATGGTCTCTACATAGCATATACCGTCTTCATAACTAGAAGATAACAGAAGCAAGTCAGCTGGGAAGAATTGGTCCTTTTCAACCTTGACCACATCACCAACCCGTAACTTCTGCCAATGCTTGTACCCAAAAATCCCCTCCGATTTGTGAACAGCAACCTTACGGCTGTTCACCTTCATGTCTTGTATGAACCGCCTCCAATCCTCTAATGCTTCTTTTGCCATGGAGAGGCCAACCACAAAGGAAAGAGGTGCAATCATACTCACAGCTGAGAAGGGCGCTACTGGTGTAACCGACAAAATAGCAGCCAATAAAAAATACAAATTCGCAACCCGTCTGAATTGTTCAAAAATGGCCTTCGGAAGGAAGGTGATAATATTATATTTGGTGGTAGAAATGTAATTAGTGGGGTATTTGAGGGGCTTTTTGCGGTGAAGACGGGGTTGGTTGCAATTGACCACACGGGAGAAACCGGGCCCACCTAAGGAGGCATTGCCTGTGTCTGAAAGATCAAGCTGAGCACTTGGCCGGAGGCAAGAGAAGGTGTAAAGCTTACTCCACCTCAGGCGGTCCCTCTTCCTTCTGCCAGTTCTCGCCATTTCGAGATTCCGGTCTCAGTTTTATATTATTGTGTAAAACTTGAGCATTCTTGTTGATCCCAGTTTGAGGAAGCGTCTGAAATAGTTGAGAGAGCAAATTAGGGGGAGTATATCTGATCAATCCAAACTAAGTGGAAGAAGATAGTATGAAAGAAACTTAGTTTGACTTCTTTTTTTATGAATTTGAGATGATCACAGTTTCTTTCAGTTATTCAATACAAGTGTTTAAAGAAAGCAAATTAAGGGAATTAAACAGCTTCGGTGATTCAGAATCGGCCACATTTCCCAAATTAAAAAAAAAAAGAAAAAAAAAATACTAGGCGCTATTACAAGCCTAGTTCCCCATTCTTGAAGCTCAATCAGAAATCTAGCAAATCGAGTTAGGGTTTGGCTTATAACTATGACCACTGACCAGCTTGCATTGTATCCATAGTAGCTGCCATGGTTCGGAGAATCTGTGTGCAGCTCAGGAATCCGATTATTGCGCGTTTGGATTTCGCAAACCTACTAGTACTAGCTGCTGTTGGTTTTGTGCGAAAAGAGTGCTTGAATCGGAAGAGACTAACCTAACCTTTTCTTCTTTCTTCTTTCTTCTTTCTTCTTTCTTCTTTGCAGTTGTACACGACACGACACGACTGATGAGTCTCCCAGATTTGAATTTCTTTTTACTGATTACTGATTGTGATTGATGATCGGAAGAGAAATAGAGAATTGGTTGGGGGTACAGCGCGTTTGATTAGTTACATGTGAGTTGCAAACTTACAACTTACAAACTGGAGAAAGAACGAACAGAGAGAGAAAGGTGGACAACTTTCTTCAAGAATCATTGTCTAAACAAAACCGGAATTAGAAAATTGACTATTCTGTGAATTCTCAAAACTCTAATAATGACTAATTGAGGTTTGGATGCTTGAAGGCAGGGCGGATTTAGAGCCTTTTTAAGTCCGGACACTGAGGTTGAGATCAAGCCCGAGTACAAACCCGCTAAAACTCACTAAAATATCATTAAAAACTCATTTTTCACTATAAAAATAAGAGAAATTTGTCAAAATGTCACTCGATAACTCATCAATTGTCCAAATGTCATCCGATAACAGCAAATTACTTAAATGCCACTAAATCTCATATTAGCTTTCCTAAATGCCATTAGAATCATTTTAATACAATTAAAAAATTAAAAATACCTAAAATACCCTTGTAATTTTAACGATACAGACTCGCACAAATCGCAGAGAGAAAAGAGAGGGAGACAGGGACTCAACGAAACCCTAGCTCCGGCTCGATGAAACCCTTGCTCCGCCTGCACATCGGAACTCTAGTCGACTGGACTCGACGCTTCTCTGCTCCTCCATCAGTAATATCAGTAAGTTTTTTCTATCGCATGTTTCACGTATGTCGCATGTTCCCTGTAGTGTGAATTTTTTGTATTCCAGACATAAGAAAGGATAACTGACATTAGAGCAAACAAAATCAATGTCGGGTCAGCACCAGTATTGTTGTAGGTGTCGGGTCAGCACTTGGGTATTCTGACATTAGAGAAATGAACCAGCGTGGTATATTTTGTACTAAAACGGGCAATCCTTGGCGTAAATAGCAGAAATACCAACATATTTGACCAAGGTGTATTGATACACGACTTGAGTAGTAATGTTGTTTGTGGTAGTGTGGATTGACTCCTATAGTCCTATTAATTGATTTATTTGAGACAGACTCCACCAAAATAGAAAACAGTTGAAAACTGATTGTTTATAAATGATGACTAGCTAAATAAGATTTCCTTAACATGCTACATTGTGCATCAGCAAACTGTTAAATATATGATTAGTAGGCAGTTTGATTATATACCTGCAAATCAGCTTGGTCATTTAACAATCACTACTAACAAGAGCCTATGTGCAGGTGTGATATCAAATTCATGACTGCATCATCTTCAAATGTGGTAAAATCGTGGATCATTCCTAATGGGTAAGAGATTAGAAATGCATTACACATGTCATTTGATTTTAGTTACGTTGTTACTTAAACAAATATAATATTCTATTCTATATTATGTTTTCTGTGTAGGGTTGATGCAGAAACTGCTTTTAAGATAGAAGCTAAGGTCGACGGATTTTGGAACAAGCAAGAAGATGGCAAAAAGGTCTATGTGAAAGGAAGGATGTTGAGATGGGGTCGTTGATTCGGATCGTTTTTCGTTGTGTGACTTCAATTGTGATTTAGCAGAGGTGTTAAGTTGAGGGAGGTGTCAAGCTCCGAAATTGTGGATAATGGACAAAAAAGATGGCACAGAAGCTAGTTTGATGTCAGAGTCACAAATTTCAGAGATGTTCAAGATGTATGAAAAGGAAAGAATTATAACGCTTCATGTGGTGGTGTGTGATACAGACGAAAGTGGGATCCACTCTGTGTTACAGTAAATAATTAAAGGAAAGGAATAATAAAATTTGGTAGTATGGGATAAATAAATTATATGGCGCCAAGGACCTTTCTATAATTTGAAACCTTATAGGGGGTTATTTGCAAAAGTTCCATTTAAAATTTGTAGAAAATCCTTCTTTCTTTCTCTGGAAGCCGCCCTTCTTTCTTTCTCTTGTGCGTCTCTCTTCTTCCCTTCCCTTCTGTTTTCCTTTTCTGTTTTTGTCCGTGGGTGAAGCAAGGGAGAAAACCCTTTTTTGTGCTTGGTGTGTCTACTCCATCAAGGTGCTTGAAATTTTAATAACTATCCTTTCTCTCTACTCCTTCTCGCTTCTTTTATGTCCTGTTTTTCCTTATCTTCTCTCTTCCGTGGGTAAGGTAAAACAAAGTGTTTAATTGAGACCATGTTGTGAATTACTTCAAAGAGACCATGTTGGGTTTAATTGAGAACGGTTCAGGTGTTTGAAAAGATGAGTTCTGCTTGATTTGAACATATTAGTTATCTTGTTCAATTTAACACCAACCAAATTCAATTGAAAGGTCATACTAGTTAAGAATCAATTTAAAGGTATACATACCCCTTGATGTTTACATTCAATTGCCATTTATTGAATCAAATGTGCTTGATCCTAAAATGGTTCATTAGCTTAATCAAGCTCAATTAAAATCTATAGTTCAATCTTAAAAAGAAGAAGGGAAATATTAGCAAGACTCAAATATGTTATCATCTTGGTTTAGGTAGATTTACAGGGGATCAGGAGAGATTGAGTACAGACGCTTAGCGATTCGATACGCAACAACTACTCGTTAGGTGCGTAGTTTTACTTTCGGATTTACAAGAGGTTTGATTCTGAAATGTAAATATGATACGTTGCATTTTGATATCCGATTGAATTGCATATGTTGGAAATTCAGCATTCATGATTATATTGACTACTTGTATTGCATAATGAAGTTATCATTTTGTCCGGTTACCTATATTGCTTGTTCTCCATTTTTGATCTTCTGGAATGATATTGAATTTGCAAAAGAAAGGTAATATATGAAGGCCGAGGGTCGCAACCTGACTTCGCAAAACAGGTTTTTTATGCGCATATAGAAACTGTCCCCTTCTGTGCTCAGTACCGGTTGGGATAGGGGATTATATTACTTCTTTGGACCTAACGATGACGTTGGGTCAATGATTTTGACATGTGATTGTTTGAAATATGAAATGTCTCGAAATGAGGTGAATGAATATGAAATCTGAATTGAATTACCATACCTATATTATTATAGTTTGAATTGTAAGAACCACTTGATACCATACAAACTCGAGACATGTTATGTTCTTTTCTACTCTTATTTTTTGTTAGTCGTTTTCATTTATTATATTGTTATTATATCATTATCTGTGCATATTGTGGATAATAAGTTTCAGATATATGATTTCTTGTATATACGAAAGTAAAACTAAATATCGCACTGGAAAATTATATTTCTCATTATGTTGTTTATACATTTTTGCAGGTATTGGGTTCGATGTGTGAGACGAGTTAGATGTCGTGTAGGCCATTTGACCTTTTGTATAAATCATAATACTATATCAGTGTGTATATTTTGTGCATCGGGGTTTCACATCTTTTGTGTTGTTGATACTTGTGAACATCCCGATTTCATGTTGTACCTTTTGTATATGAATACTTGTAAAACTTTGTTGTTTATGATCGTTCTTGTTATATCATTGTATCTTTCTAGTAATGTTACATCTGAAATGGTATTATGATCATGTGAATTGTAAATGCTATATTGAAAATGCTTGGTTGTTAGCCTTACGAGTACATATGATCATGTATTCGTGGCGGGGTATGTCATGCCCTATTTTTGGGGTGTGACACTCTGGTTCATCCAATTCAGTGTATGCAAGCACTCCGGTTCAGCCAATTCCAGCCCTTGATATTGGCAGCCAGAGCCAAGCGGGAAGCACAAATGTAGAAGGGTCTCAAGCTGATGATCCCGATCATCATGGCTATGTTGGTCTAGATGATAAGTATTTGTATATTTCCGAGGAGGAAGGTTTTGAAGAGATTCCTATCGATTCAGATTCCAACTTGTTAAGTAGTTTGCTTGAGGAGCCAACTGTGGAAGGTCCCGTTAGGCATGAACCGATAATGACATATGATCCGGAAAATTCCAATATAGAGGTTGGAGCATCATTTCCAAGTGTCGAAGACTTTAGAAAGGCATTGAAGCATTTTGCCATAAAGAAGGAGTTTGAATATGTCACCATCAAAACTGATAAGCAAAGGTTCATAGGAAGATGCAAAGAATCTAAATGTCCCTGGAAAATTCATGCCTCTATTGTCAAAGAAAATAAATCTTTCACGGTATGCCTCTATTATACTTACTTGCGTATATTTATTATTCAACTTGTGCTAAACTTACTTGTGTAATTGTAGATCAAGAAGCTACCACATGAGCATACTTGTCCATCGACTACAATGGTTGATGGAAAGATGACCTCTAAAACTTGGGTATCAGATAGAATAACTGATTGGATAAAAAAGAATCCATCAGCCGGAGCGATAGATGTGAAAAAGAAGTTGCAATATGATTATCGTGTTAAGGTGACCTATAGCAGAGCTTGGAAAGGAAGACTAAAGGCACTTAATCGAATTCATGGTTCATGGGAGGAAGGCTTCAGAATATTGTACAATTTTAAGAGCGAGTTAGAGAAGGTATTTCCTGGAAGCATAGTTGAGATAGACCATGAGTTTTTTGGGAATAATAAGGTACGATTCATCAAGATCTTCGTAGCACTTAAGCCATGCATAGATGGGTTTCTTCATGGTTGCCGACCTTACCTAGGAGTTGACTCGACATTCTTAACAAGCAAGAACAGTTAATTCTTTCTAGATTGGTTCAGAGTAAAGATTCATTCTAACTTTTCACATATTTTTTATTGGCAGGTAAGTACAGGGGTCAATTGGCATCTGCATGCAGTATTGACGGACATAACTGGTTGTACCCTGTTGCGTACGGCATTTTTGATTTGGAGACTAAAGAGAATTGGACATGGTTTATGATGTAGCTCAAGAGAGCAATAGGAACTCCACCCGAATTGGCAATTTCTTCTGATGCTGGCAAGGGACTATGTGTAGCTATTACTGGTGTATTTCCTCATTCAGAACACCGAGAATGTGCTAGGCATTTCATGGAAAACTTTAAAAAAAGATTTCACGGTGATGATGTTGGTAAGCACATGAAGGCAGCATCAAGAGCGTACACTACAGAAGAGTGTCATAGCCACTTGGAGAGGGTTAAGCAACTAGCACCTGCCTCTGTTGATTATCTGGAAAAGAATCACAAGCTAGCTTGCTTGGTGTAGAAGCCAATTCTCAGATTTGTCCAAATGTGACTACGAGAATAACAACATATCAGAGTGTTTCAACAATTGGATAAGAGCATATAAGGGCTTGCATTTAGTTGATCTCCTAGATCAGATAAGGCAAATGATAATGGAGAAGTTCGACGTAAGGAGGACGATAGGTGCTAAACTACAATGTGCAATTCTTCCAAATGTAATCAAAGAATTGAATGCAGTTAGCAGGAATACCGGCAATTCAAGAGTTTTCAGAGGGGGAGATGATTATGAGGAGGTCAGTGGAGTTGACGCTAATGGTACAATTTGGAGGAACGTGGTGAATTTGGACAAAAAAGAGTGTGCTTGTAAACAATGGCAACTTAGCGGGAAACCATGTATGCATGCCGTCAAATTTATCTGCTCACTTAGAGGAGCTCGCCTGGAGGATTATGTGCATGAGTTTTATTCTCTCGACAAATTTAGAGTTGCATATGCAGGTAAGATTCCGACATTGAATGACAAATCCAAGTAGCAACGGGCTGCAATTGACTTCGAAGTGTTACCACCTCACTCCATAAGACCTCCTGGCAGGCCTAGAAAGGAGAGAATTCCGGAATGCCTAGAGGCGAATAAGAGGAGAAGACGATGCAAAAGATGCAAGGGGTTCGGTCATCAAGCAAGAACATGCAAGGAAAATGATCCGGAAGCTGCTGCAAATAAAAGGTCTGTTGTTGAACCTTAATTTTTCCAATTTCTGGTTTTTGGTTTGGTTTCTTGTTTTCTGGATTCAAGTTACTTACAATTTTTCATGTCTCTGTTGATTATCTGGTATCTGGTTTCGAGTTACTTAAAATTCCCAGATTTTTGGTTTGGTTGCAGACCTATTGGTTATACAATTTTCAGGTTTCTGGTTTCTGGTTCGAAGTTAAAACATCATTTCCATGTTTCTATATGCACTCTGGTTTGGTCGCCAGGTTTCTGGTTTGAGGTCAGGTTTCTGCAACCAAACCTGGAAACATGGAAACCTGGAAGTGAATGTGGCACTGGTGCAAATGATGTTGGTGGTGCATGCAGTGAGGGTGGCAGTGGAGGGGTTTATGTTGAATCCATGGGATGTAAAGGTGATGAAGGTGGTGCACGCAGTGAGGGTGGCAGTGATGTTTTGATTTATAGCTTCCCAGCAGACGATATGTTATATCCACGAGGACTTGCTAGATACATTGGTGATGATGGGAACCTGGAAATTTCCGCTATTTCTGGTTTCAAAACTATAAAATTTCTAGGTTTCCAAGTTTGGTTGCAGAAACATTAATTTTGGTCTTGTCTCACTTGCAGGAAGCGATGTAGAGGAGCTTGTGCAGCTGAGGAAGGGGCTTTGTGAGCTTGTGCAACAGAGGAAGGGGCGTAGTGAGCTTGTGCAACAGAGGAAGCGACTTAGAGAGCTGTTACTCGATGTTGTGTTGAAACTGGATGTTTTGGAACTCAAACTGAGCTGTTACTCGATGTTGCATTAATTTTTGTTTTGTTGTTTCAATTTGAGCTGTTACTCAAACTGGGTTGTGTTGAAACTGGATGTTTTTGTTTGTTGTTTCAAATTGAGCTGTTAATCAAACTGAGTTGTTAATCGAACAAATGTTTGTTGTTACTCGAAGTGTTTCAATTTGTTTAAATGATGAGTTGTCTGATGCTTTCTCCCTCTCGGTTTCAATTTGTTACTGAGTTGTTCAACTTTTAAACTGGTTCAATACAACTTTTAAAGAATCACTTGGTTCACTCAACTGGTTCACTACAACTTTTAAACCGAAATATGAAGCAAAACCTCTCGGTCTACTAAGTTTAAACTACAGCTTAAACCAAAACAAAACAATATCTCGTAATCCATGTCTACATTAAGCTTAAACTGGTTCACTACAACTTGGTTGGTTGCCGTGATAAAGAAATTCAATTGAACTCATAAGCTTAAACCAAAACAAAGCAATCCATGTCTACATTAAGCTTAAACTAAAACAAAGCAATCCATGTTTCTATCAAGACACTCACTACTTGAAAATAATTACAATTACAAAAATAACTAGAGCAACAACTATCGAAAATTGTATCATCTCCGACGTTGCAATGTGTTGTGCATTTTGTTTCTTCAATACTTCGATCTCCTTCTTCAATTCTCCAATCTCCTTCTTGAATGTTTCAATCAAATGAGAGTGTTCTTTCTTTATTTCCACCATCCATTTTTCAAACAACTCATTTTCCATATTATTATGCATTCCTCGTACTCCAGTTTCATCAAGGAATATCTCGTAATCGTTCTCCCACTTCCAAAATCTACAATGGCGATTGTTCTGTAATTACAATAAGAGTGTAAAATTAAGTTATTCACCATGATGCATCATACTGAAATTGTTATAGCTAGAGTACGACAAACAAAAAATTAAGCTATTACAATCTGAAAACAGTACGACTAACAGAAATCTATACCTTGTAATTGTCTCATGTGTAGAACTGTAAAACCCACTAATTTTGAGAATTTTTTTTAAAATAATCCTCGAGTTAATAATGAAATTTAAGCGTAAATAAGATACTAACTCAAATTAAGATAAGAAAATACACAAAATTTAAAAACACGAAGTAGCAAAATAAAATTTTAAATGTAATTGAAAATAAACTATATATGCGACACACATATATACAAAACATATTAAAATAAGCAATTGATATTCAAATACATAAATTTTAAATTTCTATCAATTAATGAACTAATTCAATTAGGTAAAATTTTAGTTATAAACTTTCATCTGGCGCAACGAGTTAGTACGACTCAAGTTAAGTCCAAACCTCACTCGCAACACGATTAGCCGCTTCAATCCCATCACAATAAACTTCAAAACTCCTTACAGGCCATAAGGAACAAGCAACCTTTATGTAACGAGTCTAGGTAGGATAAAACCACCTCTGCAGCAAGTTGCCACACGTTTGGATACAACATCGGAGCTACTGAAGCACCCAAACCCCACTCAATCTCCAAGGAGGCTGTTGGATGCGGGTTGACTTGTGGGGCGGGTTATACGACCCGCTCAGATCAAAAGACAAAGGCTGCCATGGAAATGCACACACAAATTGCCACAGATAATCCCGAACCCACTCACTTTTTCTCTCTCCTATCTCTTCCAAAATTTTTGCTGCTACCCCACTCCCTCTCCCCTCATTTTCCGCACCTTCTCTCCCTCTCTCGAAATCAACATCTCTCTAATCAAATCCTCTCTCTCCCTTCACTCTCTCTCTACTTATTTCTCATTTCTAATCCGTCACTTCCCCTCCTCTCTCTCTCTATTTTTCCGCACTCACTCGCTCTCTCTCCTGCCTTCTTCTCTCCGCCGAGTCAGCACCTCCTCTTCCTTCATTAAATTCTCACACTCTCTCTCTCTCCACAAAATTTTCGCGTAATTATTACACCTAGAGACCTACCTCCTCTACTTTCCCTTATTCCCTTTTCTTTTTCACTATTTCGGTCTGACCTCCCTCTTCCCAATGCCAATACTTTCTCCCTCTATTTTTCTCTATTATCGCTTGGCACAATGACTTCCCAGCAGATACATTTGTCTAACTCTTTCTGCTTATTTAAAATGCGTTTTTCCTGCCTCCTCTGGTTCGGTTAGTTTTGGCTCTCATGTGTTGAGATTAGCTTCCATAATATCTTTCACAACAGACAAATAAACTGTTAACTAAGAAGAGAGGTATGGAACGACTGCTGGTGCCCTGATAACACCCCTCAATGCCGATCTTTCCTCTTTTCGCTGGTCATCGTTTATGTCGCCGAACTCGCAAATTCTTCATGCATGATGAAGCGTGCCTTGGTGCCGAGATCCCGATTCGCTGCTGCCCCTGTTGTTGTTGACATTTACGATTCGATCGTCCTTAGTAAGTTTCTCGAACCCTTGACAATTTCAACTTAAAGTACTAGCATATGTCGTGCAAATTTTTACCGTAAAATATACATATAGGTGTTGGTATGTTGTGGTACGGATCTGGTTGTAATTTCATCAAAAACCTGGGCTGTTCAGCATAAATTTGGTTTCTGACAATTTCAGGTGTTTATATGCAAGAATTGGGTTTATATAAAAATTTACGGGACGTTTCTGAAAACTTTCCTGAAAACTGAATCCTTGTCAGGGACTAAACTGTAAATAAAAGTAAATGGATTTTTAGTGAAATGGATATATATATATAGGCATATATATGTAAGCATGTATTTCATGGAAAGTGACCTTTAAGACCAATGAACGGTAATACAGATCGAATAAAGTATACTTATATATTACTACAATAATCTAACTTTATACTTGTTAAGCCGTACCTCAATCAACTAGAACCGCATCCAACTCCATTAAGCAAATAATGTACGATATAAGTACCTTCATAAAGATTAACACAACTTGATCGGACTAAACATAATTTTTAATATATGAAATTGAATACTTAATTAATTAACTATACTTATATAAGATTAAACATAACGCTTAATTAAACTCCTTATAACATGCAACTACCAAATAGCGAGTTATTAATATTGTATTTATTATTAATCATAAACAATGTTATGATATGATAATGGTCATTGTCATCTATATGAATAATCTTACTCAATTTGAAATATAACTTAATATATGTGATATAATTCACCTTTTCCAAAAGAATTAACACAACCAAACATAAACTAATACCAACTTGTGTTTATATATATTTTTCTATACTATATTTAGCACAAACAAATATAACAAATAAATATACGACATAGTTATATGGTAGAATAATTGGTTAGGTACGACATCGTATGTGACATATTGATATTTGACTTACAATTATACGCGACGATTAAATTAATTAAATATTATAATAACACGACTAATTAATTTTAAAAAAACACATTAAATATATTGTATATATATATTAATAAATATCGCACGTCACTGACAGAATTGGACTAAGTATAATTATATGTATAATAATATATATTGATCAATTTTTCTATATCCCAATGTATTACCCAATTAATTACGTACGATACACATACGTTAATGTGACTAAGTAATAATATAAACATAAATGTATATATTGATCAATTTCTCTATAAACACATACATAATATAAATACACATATTAGTTAATATCTAATTAACTATTTTCCTTTCCTCTTTTCTTAGTTTAATAATAAAAGTGCACAACTAAAAGTGGTTGAATTTATAATATGCTCGCTTCGTGCTATTCCTTTATTGTTGATTATATAGGATATCGCCTTAACGACACAGTGATGTCAGAACATTACCAAATATATAATTTAAGACATTACTTGAATAAAAAAATTAAAAGTGAGCATTAGATAAAGAAATAGAAAATTGTAAGAATGAAATTCTCACACCCCCGGTGCAGACAAGACACTGCACTGGGATTTGACTAAGTAAACATAATAATAATAATATTTTAGGAGCATCAAGGACGTCTCAACGTCTAGATTTTATCCTATTTGATTTTATAAGTTAATGAATATTACCACACATTAGACTGATAAAACGCCAAATAGGAAGACAAGGTGACTCTTGACCATGTGGGCACTGACAGAGTCGATGACATTGCAGAGATTCCCCAAGTAAACGCTTAGATATCAACGTTGCACTTCTTCATTCGAGGTGTGGATTCCTGGGGATTATATTCCTTTCTCTCTCTTAAATTAGGACATACCAGTCTTACCTAAATTGAACTGCAGTACCAAATTACCTACAAATTATAATCAGGCCCGTAGATCTTGAACTGTCATGAATTCATTTTGGTAATTGAACCAACTATTTTGACCAACCTGCATTGCATGTCACCTGCATTCATATTGCACGTGAGATCTGTTATATGGATCGTATAGGCTATTAGACTACTTATAGGTAGATGCGTATCAAATATTATTTATATATTTTCGTTGGGAGTGATGAGAGTCGGGTCGGTGAGTCTAGCTAGGACGGATGTAGTCTGGGGGCATCATGAGGATGGATTACGTACGGTAAACGGTTTCGCCCGTGGGGTCCATTTCTCGGGATGTCCCTAAGGACATTCGATCACTGCTCACCATCGATGACCATCACTTGATGGCTCGTAGTGCCAGTTCGAGTGTTTGATTTTCAAGATCCTTACTAGTATAAATATTATAATATCTTCCTTCGAGTGATTAAGGTTCGGTTTCTCAGTTTAGAGTATGCGTGTCATATGTGACGTATTGGAGCTATTCCGTTCTTTATATTTCTATTAGCCGATGTTTCAGGATCTCCTAATATTCGAAGGACTTCCTCCTTTGGCCCCTGGTTGGTACAGAGGAAGTTTGGGGCTCCCCTTTGGCCCCTGGTTGGTACAGAGAGTTCCCTTTTATTATTGTTACTCAAACGGGTAGTCGGTTCCTTATTTCCGTATGACGGCTGAGACCGAGAGTTTAATTTATTTTCTTATCTTTTGTGAGGGTAGGCTTCTCGGTTCGCTTTTTGATCGAGTGTGTGCTTTTATAGCCGCTCTGCATTTACCAGGGCGTTTCGTTCTGGAAACTCAGATTTTAGTTAGGTTGTGGTTGATTTGAGACCCGTCCAACGATTACGTTGGGCTTGTGGTTGATCTGGGACCCGCCTAACAATACCCTTAGGCTTGTGGTTGCGACCCGTCTAAGGGGGCGAATCCTGAAGTCCTACACCCGGGGTTTTCTAATTTGACAAATCGTTTCTTGTCTGGGAGCCTTGATATTATTCTTACTACCTATATATATATACTATTATTCCTCATGATATTTTTGGGTTTCTTTCTCGTATCGTCTGTTGGATAGACTCATTGTTAAAAATGTGAAATGGTTAACTGATGCATATTTAGGTGTAGTAATTTAAGTTATAAATAAAACTCAGTAAATGTGAATAGTCCAACTTTGAATCGGATATAATCCCAAAGGCTGAACCTTAATCCACACTGAGTAAATTTTTATAATCTACTCACGTTCCACGGTTGGTTGTGGGGTCCAGGTAAGGAGCAGGAGTTCTTTTGCTGTCTAGAGGAGAGCGCTAGGATGGAGTCCCCAGCGTCTTCCGTTTTGAGGATCAATCCATTTGTTTTCTTTTATTTATTTTTGTTAGGATTAGTGTGTAGTAGGTTAGCTAGGGTCGGTCCCACATCCTTTGATGGGATCGCCCTCTTTAGTATGTATTTTACTTTTGTTTTGCTTCCGTTGTAAACCTTGTATCCAGACGTTGGATTAATATATATGTATTTGTTGGATGTTCATGTATTGTGTGTGAAAAGGTGTGTGCTTTTCCTTATATTAAGTATAATAAACTACTCTTATTTATATTTCTGAGTGGTCAACTAAGCCTTTCGTGTATTTGAAATCAAGTACACGTGGCGGGATTAACACCCCTAAGTTAGTCATAAATTTTGGGGTGTGACAAGAACCATCGATCTGGATTTTGTGGAGTTCGACTCAAGCGCTTTCTCAATTTAACCCCGCAGTATGGACAGTCGATTATTGGAAAACCTTGACTTTATGGCTGGACCCCGCTGGAACAGGTCGATTGCACGTTCATTGTGGACTTCCCACGGTGCATTGCTTCAGCTGCTAACAAAATAGAACAGATATAATGAGTTGTGGAAAAGGATTCATCAAAAACAGTACCTGCAGGAGAAGTTTGACGATCTTAGCTGGAGGAGAAAAGTGATGGAACGAGGCGAGAGGCAAGAGACGGGGCAAGCGGAATGGTGGCAGAGGCGGAGCTTGCTGCTAGTTCTGTCGACTCGAGCAGTTGCTGCTAGGGTTCTGTCGACTTGAGCACTTTTGCCAACTTGAGCAGTCTCGCGACTCCAACAGTGGTGGCGACTCCAGTCGGAGCAGCAGTTGGTGGAGCTAGGGATTTCGTCGCCCCCTATCTCCCTCTATTTTGCTCTGATGTGAAACTCGACCTGGTTCGGTCGGGGAGCACTGGATACTCTAGCTCATCTGGATCGTTCAATTCATCGAGATTGGTGAAAATTGATTCATTGAAAAACGCAATCAAGGTTAAAGTGAATCATTTTTCACCAATCTCGATGAATTGAATGGTCCGATGAACTAGAGTACTCAGTCTACCCATGTTTTGAAATATCTAAGTTTTTCCCTTAAAAAATATATTATAAAAATATGCATCATTTTGAACTTCTCTAAAAAATTCTAATTTTAAACTGTTATGATCAACGAAAATTCTGATCCGCTGCAGATAGTATTGTTCTGTATGCTGAGTTTTACACCAAAAGGCATAATTTTCTGAAAGATGTAATTAGAGGGGAGGATTTGAGGCAAATGGATTGTTAATTAATTAAAGTAAACGTAAAATTGAGAAAATCGAAGCCAGCCAAACCTAAGGTATATTGTGTATAGACAAATTCAAACTATAAAGTAGCTAACAGAAATGAAGCGATCAACATGTTGCATGCATCATGCATTTGCTGTCTGTTGTCTTGTCTAACAGGTAAACTTTAATTAGCTTCTTTAATGGATATATTAGGCTGTGTTTGGGTGAATTTAATGCACAGATTGAGATTGTTTCATTAAATATCGGTCTCTTTGGGTTTCATTAATTGAAAGTTGGTATCAGTTAATTAAGGTGGTGCTGATCTGGGTAAAACAGGTTTTGAAGTACTTTAGATATTCCAATGAGACTGCATGCTTATGTTATGTTAGCACTTAGCACGTAATTAAATTAAATTATGATCGTCTAATCCAACATCCGAGTCAGTGTCAGTCAACTGTTTTTTTTTACCAGAAAGGTGAGGTACGTAAGCGCTTACTATGCACGTACATGACATTACTTACTGACACGGTTTTAGCATAGCTTAATTTGAACCATCCGATCTTAAACTTTTGGGCTAACTAGAACCGTCTGATAAAAATCATGCGGTTCTTGTCATCACGTATCCTGACGCAACAGCTGCGGATCTTTATCAGCCCAAGCTTAGAATTAGATATATATTTTTTGTTGAAGACTTGAAGTAGACGTGAACACCGCAACTGTACGGAGATGGAAATGAACCCGATTTTTTTAATATTAGAAATATAATAAATAAATTATAATTAAAAAAAGATTGATACAAAATCGCAAAATATAGAATAGGTCCGTGTTCACAACACCGGCCATTGGCTTTTGTGCGCAAATCAAAGAAATTGCGTGAGTTGAGTTTTTTATTAATAAAAATATTATTAATTTAATCTATTAATTATGTTATATTTAAGTAATTTTTGTAACAACTTTGATAGCGCTCGTTGGAATCGTAATTAAATTTTTTTTATCGTCGCAAGCCATCGAGTTGTAGATATTTGAGTCTACTTCCACCGCGTCGAGTCTGATTTGCAATCGGAGAAACGAGCGACTCAGAATTGATTCCGACGCAGACTCATGATAAAAAATTACTAATTAAGACATAAGTCGAATATAGAACCAAATTTTAGATGTACATTCTTCCGACCGCAAGTCGGACTCGACAAGATGGAAGTAGACTCGAATATCTACAACTTGATGCCTTGCGACGATAAAAAAAACTAATTACGATTCCGACGAGCGCAATTGAAGTTGCTACAAAAAAAATATTAAGTATGATTAGTATTTTTTTCAAACTTCAGCTACGCTCGTCGGGATCGTAATTAAGTTCTTTTTATCGCCGCAAGTCATTTAGTTGTAGATATCCGAGTCTACTTCCACCACGTCGAGTCTGATTTGCGATCGGAGGAATGCGCATATCAAATTTGACTCCATCTTCAACTTATGTCTTAATTAGTAATTTTTATCACGAGTTTACGTCAGACTCAATTTTGAATCGCTTGTTTCTCCGATCGCAAATCAGACTGGACGCAGTGGAAGTAGACTCAGATCTCTACAACTCGATAACTTGCGGCGATAAAAAGAACATAATTACGATCCCGACGAGCTTAACTAAAGTTTGTAGAAAAAATGCTAATCATACTTAATATTTTTTTGTAGCAACTTCAGTTGCGCTCGTTGGGATCGTAATTAGTTTTTTTTATCGTCGCAAGGCATCAAGTTGTAGATATTCGAGTCTACTTCTATCTTGTCGAGTCTGATTTGCGGTCGGAAGAATGTGCATCTAAAATTTGGCTCTATATTCAACTTATGTCTTAATTAGTAACTTTTTATCATGAGTTTGCGTCGGAATCAATTCTGAGTCGCTCGTTTCTCCGATTGCAAATCAGACTTGACGCGGTGGGAGTAGACTCAAATATCTACAACTCGATGGTTTGCGACGATAAAAAAAATTTAATTACGATCCCAACGAGCACTGTCAAAGTTATTACGAAAATTACTTAAATATAACATAATTCACAGATTCAATTAATAATATCTTTATTAATAAAAAAACTCAACTCAAGTTCTTTGAGTTTTTTCAAAAACTCAAAAGACCGACGTTCGCAAGTCCGATCTATTTTATTTTTTGTGATTTTGCACATTAAAAAAAAATCGGGAAATCGGGAAAATCTGCCCAATTTCCTTCCCTTCTCAGTTCTCCTTTCGTCGTCGTCTACTCTAGCCTACCTAACTAGTAACTACTGATCTAATCCTTTATCCTTGTGGAGTCATCGATCGGGAGCTCTTTCTTTCTTTCTCCCTCTTTTCATTTGAGATCGCAGCCTCCTACCCCTCCTTTTCAAGTGAGTTTCCTTTTCATCATTTCATTCAATCATACTATTGAAGGAAGCGTATAGTTGATTTGTGAAGAAATGAATACATGATAGATAGATAGATATTAGTGAACTGTTCTTTAGTGATGTCCATGAAGAATTTGAAAAGGTTAATATAATTGTTGATTTCTCAATTTTCAGTCTTGTGGTTCATTGCAATCAATCTCGGGATAAATTATCCATATATATTTGGGATTTAAGACTTGTATTTTCTATAAATGAAAGTGGATTACCAGACTGTTCATGGCCAAAAATCATGATACTTTAATCCATATTTGTACTGAGGTTTAACGAACTAAATACTTTAATCCAATTTGAGACCAAAAATCATGAAATTCATATAAAAATGACCCAAATACTGAGGTTTAACGAACTAAATGATACTTTAATCCATATTTGTACTTTGAAACCATGCCAATATTTAAATTTAGCTTTCTTGCAACAGGTATCCTCAGCTTGAAGTTTAATATTAGACTGGCAATGGCAACTGTAACTTCTCAGCTGGGGCCAATAGACCCTAAAATGGCTCGGTTCCCCTGTTGCATTGTGTGGACTCCCCTTCCATTCATCACATGGCTGGTACCATTCATTGGCCATTTAGGTATATGCAAAGAGGATGGTGTGATTTTGGATTTTGCGGGCTCGTACTTTGTTTCCGTTGATAATTTTGCATTTGGTGCTGTCACCCGATACATTCAAATTAGTGGAGATGAGGTTTGTTAACTTATATCATCCTTTGTAATTTATGATTGAGATAGCATTTAAACTGGTACCGGCCCTGATAGTAGGTTGCTGCAAATCAGGATATTATTGCTGTTTACCTTTTGCCTTTAATATCTTAGGGACTGTGATATTAACAGTAATCATGGTTAGCATGCCTTTGTAGGGTCTAATTTTTGGGGAATTTGATTTTTACAGCCTAGTCAAAACTTGACCCGAAAAAACTTGATTAGGAAAAGAAGCTACCAAGAACTAAAGGGGGAAAAATGTTATGAAGACCATTGTAATCTTAGGACCAGTTGTTTGTGCGCCTTAATCGAACCAAACCGAGTGAAATTAGATATTTTTTTTTGTCAAGTCCTTCTGAGTGATCTTTAGTCATCTTTGTTGGACGACACTTCATTTTGACCCTGTGTTATTTGAGAGTTCTGTTATCTGTTATTCTTTTCTATCATCTAGCTTATTTAATATGCATTTTATATATTCTATTTGGGGGGAGGGGTGAAGACTGAAGACGTGAAAGAGGATCGATCATAGTTTGAAACAATATAGAAGGCAAAGAAAAATAAATGAAAGAAGTACATTTAATTTTTTTAATGTTCTTCTCATATAATTAATTACATAAGTTAAGCACTAATTAGAAGATACTAAAATTTGGGACTAATACTACGAGCCTAAATACTCAAGTCCATGATTTTGTATAGGTGGTATAAACTATAAACATAGTCATGTTGCTAACTCAACCTGGCGTTGGTCTAAGATAAATACTAGCAACCAGAAGGGAGAGCTAATAGATGCCAAGTTACAGAGTATACTTACTAAGTTACTATTTTGGTTTTTATCTAATTAGATGTGAATGATCCAAGAAAGTAGATTAGAAAATCATTCTTCTCTAATGCAGTGTTATAAGCTGATCAATCCTGAGGGAGACATGAAATGGGACGGAGCTTTGAGAAAAGGAATACAAGAGTACCAGAACAGATCCTACAATCTCTTCACGTGCAATTGCCACTCTTTTGTTGTGAACAACCTGAACAGACTATTCTACAATGGTCATGACAGGTGGAATGTGGTCAGCTTGGCAACAATCATGTTCTTGCGTGGCAAGTTTGTGAACAAACAGGCCATGATAAAGACGTTCTTGCCTTTCTTTGTGGTTGTTGGGTTGGGGCTTGTTTGGGGTGGATCAATGTTTCTGATCGGGCTGGTTGCATTTGCGCTTGCACTTACAGGATGGTTCATTATTGGTTCCTACTGTTTCAAGAATCTCATCCTGTTGTAACTAAATTGTATTAATTTGCTTTACTAATAAATCCTGAAACTTTTGTTGCCCTCTTTTCATTTTCGTGTTCACTTTGTTTTTTTTGTTCTTCCTGTATTTCATTTGAAAAAATGAGCTTCCGTCAAGTTGCAATGTTCCCTTAAGTTTTTGAATAATCATGGATGTTTGTGTCTATAGTCTATACTACTTGAAACTTATTTTATTAAGTATAAATTCTATTTGAATTCTTTATCAGTAAAAGTCTCAAAACAACTGTCATCAAGATCAAGTGCTCCCAGGAACTGGAACTGTGATATCTGATATAGTGATATGTAACGCTGCAACGGGCCGGATTGGCCTAATGCCTGAAATCCGATACGCCAGCCCGTATAAACCCGAACCCGTATTCTCTGCTCAACTTTTTGTTTCTAGCACCGTCGCGCCCGCTCAGCCACTCTCTTCTCTAGGGTTTTAGTCGAGAAGCTGATCAGAAAGAAAGAAATCTAACTTCTACTCAATCGCAGATCTCTCTCTCTCTCTCTCTCTCTCTCTCTCTGATTGTCTCTGGAAGAAGAACAGATAGAGCAAAAATGTCTATTCGGGTGTTGAATCCGAACGCCGAGGTGCTCAACAAGTCGGCGGCTCTGCACATGACTATCAATGCCGCTAAAGGTCTCCAAGATGTGCTCAAATCGAACCTTGGTCCCAAGGGCACCATCAAAATGTACTTCAAATATCTATCTCATGTGTTTGTAGTCCCCATTTTAAATTTAAACAATGGTTAGTCGTAAAGTACGGAGGGGAAAGGGAAAAAAAATACGAGAGTAACTGTGGTTGATCATATATTTCGTTGCTCAGTCTCTTACATTGGATCTCTCTTTTTCTTTTGATCTGCATTTTTTATACTTCTACTTCTCGTGAGTTTCAAGGAAGTTACTGTTAGCTGGTTGAGTTAAACCTTTCTGCTTGTTATAGGGAGATCTTAAAAAAATTCTAGAGTTGGTTCCCCGAATAGTTCGAAACATGCTCAGCAACTCAAAATAGGTATACAGAAAGACAGTACATAACAAAAGCCCACCCCATTTTAATAAAATGGTTTGGCTTATGGCCGGCCTAGTAATGCAAAAAGTAATAACCAAAGAAGATATATACTGTAATAGTTTTTCTCCTGTGGAGTACTCATACTTTGCTTATGGGGCTTAGGTATGATGCATCTTATCTATTTTTCCTTATTACACGTGCAGGCTTGTTGGAGGAGCTGGGGACATCAAGCTGACAAAAGATGGAAATACACTTCTGAAGGAAATGGTACATATCAATTACCATAGGAAACCTATTACGGAATTGACCTTTTATCAACTTAATTGAAATTATTTGGTTATGCAATGACATAAAATCTACAATCTTAAATGTCTAAAACTGAAAATATGATGGAAAAAATTATATTTTATAGCATTTCAACCACTTATGGCAACTATGACCACTAGCTGATTTGGTTGGTTTCAGTCATACTGTTTCAATTTGTTTTGCTGTTTAAATGTATAATTGAACCCACACGATCTTTGAACAAAGCTAAATGTTGCAATTTACAAATGTAGTATGTTCCTTTATTTTAGCAAATTCAAAACCCAACAGCTATCATGATTGCAAGAACTGCCGTGGCACAAGATGATTCGAGTGGTGATGGCACAACTTCCACTGTTTTATTTATTGGAGAACTAATGAAGCAGTCTGAGCGCTGCATAGATGAAGGTCATTCCCCTCTTGTTCTTTTATGAAGAGAGTTTCATGTTTTGCTTTACAAAATCTGGAAATTTTATTCACTTACTGCAAAACTTTGCGCTAACACATGCTACCCTTCAAAAGTTTTTGAATATATATTTTTCCAGTCTAGTGGCTGATAAGATTATCCAAACTAAAGTTTGTACAGATGATCGAGTGAGGGGGTGAATTTACCAAGTATTTGCTAGCTTTGTATCGATAATTTTACTCTTCTATATGTTACATGTGATATTCATTTCTATTGCTATAGTACTTCAGAACTATTGTTCTATTCTTCTCATTAAATCTTAGCTGAATTGGGCAAGGTGTTGACTTTACCGAGGATTAACTAGCTTTGAATCGGCGTGTGTGATTTTTACACTTCTATTGTGAATTTCAATGGGTTTCGTATGATATGTCATTCATATATTTATATACCTATTGTGCTTGGAAAATCCTTGAATGTTCCTTCAATATTTTCTTCATGAGATGCTAAACCCTACTCACTGTTCTATCTGCTGATTGAGCGCAAAGTTCTGCTAGCTTGCATATGATGGCAAGTTTATGGATGATATATAGCATGCTATACATATGGTCTTTCTGATCTTCCGTAGTACATGCAAAATCAATTGTTAATATTTCTTTATTATGTTGAATGCAGGAACACATCCAAGGTTTCTAGTTGACGGATTTGAGATTGCCAAAAGAGCGACACTTGAATTTCTAGAGAAATTTAAGATTCCTGTGGTCATGGGAGACACCCCCGACAAGGAGATATTGAAGATGGTAGCAAGAACCACTCTCAGGACTAAGGTATGTTTATGTTATTGCACCTACCATTCTATTCATTGTAGTTTGTGGTGTTGGTGCTTCTTGTCCGTAAAACAAAATCTGGAATCAGGTTGGGTTATCTTCTGTTAAGAGTTGTAGGGTGAATTGCTCATACTATAGTTTGGTAAACAACAATTTAATCAGCCGGGAACTGATGATTATAGCACAATTTTCTCGCTGCATTCTTATGGACATGCTGCAATTTGGGTCGTTTTTTATTTTTTATTTACTATGTGTGGTTAATTTTGAGCTTGGTTAACTCTTAGGTAGTTGTACCAAAAAGGTCCATAAGGTACAATGAGGACTTGTTATTGAACTTAATGTACATTGGTAACAACTACTACATGGGCATTACTGATCAAGGATGTGCTATATTTGCAATCCGTCTTCTCTATCTAAATTTGTAGTAATAATCTTTGTTTGTGATCTACAGCTTTATGAAGTACTGGCAGATCAATTGACGGATATCGTCGTTAATGCGGTAATCAATAGCTTCAACTCTTTTTAGGGAGCCTTTCTCAAATCCTAATGACAACATTTTTTTAAAATTCAAAGCCTTTAGTCCCAAACAAGTTGGGGCATAGTGAGGGAAGAAAGTAGTTAATAAAAATATAGTATTGTATCAATAATACAGTAATAATACAGTAATAACACTAATAATAACAACAACAATTAGTAAATCTACACTATCAAATAATAACACGGAACTGTTAAATGTAATCCGTATCATTTTTGCTACATACTATTATATTTGTAATGTGCGATTTTGTTTTGATGGGTATCAGGAGGTTTGTAAATATTATTTTTGATGGGTGATTTCAAAATGTTTCCTTTTTGTGACCATGTATGTAAAATAAAAACGTGAAGTGCATCTGATTGATTTTAGTTGAGACTCGAATCATTGAGTATTTAAAAGTTGGAGGCATTTGAAACCTAAAAAATAATTGATATACTTTATACATGCTAGCCGCTCTTAGAACCAAGTTAGCTTCAAGAAAATGAACATACATGTGTGCATCTTTGGGGTGGGGGTGGGGGTGAGGGGTCTTGTGATCTCAGCTCTCATATGACAAATTTCAATGTCAATGATTACATGGTGTTTCAATTTTGATCCTTGACCTTTTATATCATGCATCCCCTACTGAAGTTAAAAGGTATGTTAATTGTTATGTCTTTGCTTTTGCAAATTGTAGGTCCTATGCATACGCAAACCTGAGGAGGCCATTGATCTGTTCATGGTGGAGATAATGCATATGCGGCACAAATTTGATGTTGATACTCGCCTTGTATGAACCTTTCCTTACTCTGAATTTCTAGATTTCCTTCTTTTTGCAAATGCACTATTATTATTTGTTGTTGTTTGCTGAACATTTAGTGCTCTTTAAATGTTTATTTTAGTGTGGAAGGGTGTAATGAAATAAAAAGATAGAGAGGTAGTCAAACACAATGAAACAGTGCCTTAAAGTAGGCTTTCAAAGCATAAAAATCCCAATCACCCTTTCGGAGCTATTCAAATAATGATATGCAGTGAGATCAATTTTTTCTATATACTATATAAAATATCTTTTACAGAAAAAAATACTTGTTAAATTACACGCAAAAACTATTGCATTCTAGATACTTCTGTCTATATTTTTAGTCTTCTGTGTAGACACAAAAAAGATTTCATAGATGGAGATACTAAATTTGCATGTCCCTAGATCGTATTAAATAATACATTGTTTTCATAATTAATCAACAAAAATTTACATGGGGAAATCTTAATTGTTATAATAGTGGATTTGTATGATTTATGATAGTCTGGTATAGTCAGAATTAATTTACTTCAACTACAGGGGTATCTGGTGGTTGAATCCGTGCTGCGTAGTATCGATGTTATAGCAGTCGTCAGATTCTCTCTGTAATAATTGTATTACTACAGAGTACAGAGTATATGACTTATAAAGTCGTTGGTGACTTTAGCAATGTCCAAAGAGCTTTTCTGCTGTGTACATAGTTTGTACTCCAAAGTCCAAATTAAGCCAAGAGATATGTAACACCATTGACCTTATATTTTTTTCTAGGTGGAAGGCCTTGTACTTGACCATGGTTCCCGCCACCCTGACATGAAAAGACGGGCTGAGAATTGCTATATCTTGACATGTAATGTCTCTTTGGAGTATGATAAAAGGTACATGTTGATACTTGTGGTGTTTTTATCCCATTGTGCTTAAATATATTTGAAATTTCAGTACTGAAGATTGACTTTGGTGTAATTTTTTTTAGGATTGTGTACCATACTTTCTGAGATCGGCCACAGCAATATAACAAAAATATAACTCCTTTATAGTGAAAAGTGCTAATGATTATTTTTGCCACCATAGTAGTTGACTTGTAAAGTGTATCGTGTATCGGTGGATTTTGTATCGTATCGTATATCGCGTATCGTATCGTTAAGATACGCTAAGCTATTTTTAAAATAACAAAAGGAGTTATAGTAATTAGTATCTAACAAAAGAAACTCTAAATAACTAAAGAAACTATCATAATTTTAAAGGGTTGCACAAATTGGCGCGAAATAGTGCCGTAAAGGAGGGAAAAGCAAATTGTCGGGGCCATTTGCAGTTAATGAGGCAAAATCTTGGATTCTATTGGACGGTTCGTGAATCGCAACTAAATAAGATACACCACGATACGATATGCGTATTGTACTCCCGTATCGTCGTGATTCGTGAGATACACTCCATCTCAGATACACATGTAAGATCCGTATCTTTGAGCCTCTGAATCGTATCGAATCGTGAGATTCGTATCCCACGTATCGTAAGATTCGCGAGATACACTCCATCTCAGATACACAGGTAAGATTCGTATCTCTTAGCCTCTGAATCGTATCGAATCGTGAGATTCGTATCCCGTATCGTAAGATACTAACTACTATGTTTGCCACTAGGAAAAGTGGAAACTGCTAGTATTGTTTAGAGAAACATCAAAGTGCATTGTATGTTGTTATCATTGCTATCTGTGATATCAAATATCAGGTCATTGATGTTCCTCTCAACAACTTGTAAAATGACCTGCTGAGGACTAAAAAGAGGCTGAAACAATTCAGTGACCTCAGCATTACACTTAACAACATATCAAAAGCTAAATCAAAAGAAGAAAAGGAAGTGGTGGTCAAGTACATCAAATGTGTCTTAACTTGCATTAATTGTTGACTAATAATTGTTTGTTTGTACAGTGAAATAAATGCAGGCTTTTTTTACTCGAGTGCGGAGCAGAGAGAGAAAATGGTTATTGCTGAGAGACGTCAAGTTGATCAACGTGTGATGAAAATTATCGAATTGAAGAACAAGGTATTTGCTGTTTGTTTTAGGATCTTCTTAGATATTTCCTCGATGCTCTGATTATATGTCGTTTCCTTTTGAATTATGCACCAATGTTGGGCCTGAATAGCATAACATGTTAGTTGAAGTGTTCTTTGGTGTTGCATGGACTCTTTAATTCTTTATCCTTTGTTGAATAACTGAGTTGCGGTAGTAGTTCCTGGGTTTCAGTCTCTTCTTTGGTCATGTGTTGATCGTAGTTGCGACCTTATATCGTCAAAATAAGAAGGCAAGCAGCAATAGAGCAAAACTTAAAAAAAAGAAAGTAATAAAAGGAAATAATAGGGAAAAATAGTTAAATAGATTTGTTTGAAATGAAGTTGTCCATATTTTTCCTGTTTATAATACTTATCCTGTTTTATTTCTTGGAACAGCTTTGCGCTGGTACTGATAAGAACTTTGTGGTGATAAATCAGAAGGGCATCGATCCTCCATCCCTTGATCTTCTTGCTCGGGCTGGGGTAATTTATTTCTTGTCCGATCTTCGGGTTATCTGTTAATATGCTATGTTGAGGGTGTAGTTTAGTTCTTATGTGCTACTTTCTATTTCTGTTTTGAACACCTGTATGGATTTGGTGGCACTACACGCAAGATGATAAGCATCCTACTTGCTTGTTTTCGTGCACAGGAAAATGTTCATACTTGACCACTGTTTTTATTCTGTAGATGTCTGCTCTGATATTGGACTGGATGATATTTTGTGATTTGCATTTAGTAATCTTATATACAAAATTTAGACATTAGTCATCTTATTTGAAGCTAGTGGATGTTTTCAATCTTTTAATCTTTTAAAATATAAAATTTTGAAATTGTTATATTTTTCATAGTAAAATGTTCATACTTGACCACTGTTATGTCTACACTTCAAAGCTAACTTTTTTCTTCTTTTTAGGATTGAAGCTATTAATTTCCAGCAAATTGCTGCCTTTTCTGCTTATGTACTGCATTGATCAACCTTCATTGTTTTTTCATGCTTACGCTTGTATGTTGTTTTCCTTCTCTTTCTTTTGGATTTAGGTAATTGCTCTGAGAAGAGCAAAGAGGAGGAACATGGAGAGGTTAGTTCTGGCTTGTGGAGGTGAAGCTGTAAATTCAGTTGATGATCTGACTGAAGAGTGCCTCGGCTGGGCCGGTCTAGTGTATGAGCATGTCCTTGGTGAAGAGAAGTACACTTTTGTTGAACAAGTCAAGAACCCGCGTTCATGTACCATCCTTATTAAAGGTATAATTCCTTTTTTTCTGCAAAGTATTTCATTGTTGATGTTTTTATTTGAGTTTATTTGCTATATCTTGGAGTCGAGCTTTGGTGTTATACACTGAAATGTCAAAAAAAATTTGTTGCATATCAGGCTTATTTGGTCCATTATTGTTTGTGTACCAAAGTAGTTTATATACCTTCTGTTGGATGTTCATGAGGGTGCTTTGTCCAATCAAACCTCAGTCTTAACTAGAGTCGTGCTTTGTCAATCTTATCTGGTGCAATGATTATTGCTTTTTATGCAAATATAACATTAAGTTTCCTTTGTTTTGTGCGACTAAAAGCCAAATAATACAAAGGTATAATGAACGCAGCAAAAACAGATGTAATAATGAGGATCAGTCCAATATTCGAAATAGCAGAATTATTGTACAGGCTGGTACAATATTTGCATACATGTAGACAGTTTGAGGTCTAAAATTGGGTAATTACTTACAGGGCCCAATGATCATACGATAGCACAAATCAAGGATGCAACACGAGATGGTCTTAGGGCTGTCAAGAATACTGTTGAAGATGAAGCTGTTGTTCTGGTAGGTTGTCCTTGTTATTTGTACTAATTTGTTGCTGTAAATTTGCAATTTGCAAACTGATTTGGTAGTTTTAGATTGCCTTTGATCATTGCATAAAGTTTAATTTATAGTGTGGGGATAGTTGGGTAAATTAATTCTCAAAATTTAGGGTGTTATTAGGGAGTGAAAATATTTTTTTACTTGTTAGTGACTAATATGTTTTTTCAGGGAGCTGGTGCATTCGAACTTGCTGCCAGGAAACATCTTCTAGATAACGTTAAGAGAACTGTCAAAGGGGTACAATCTCTCTCTTCCCACTTGTTTGAGTTGATGTGAATTGATTAATGTTTAAACTACTCATTTAGAATAAGCTGAGCTAAGCTTGTCCGGACTACAGATTTAGGTGATTTCTAGTATGTGCAAAGTTTAGCCATGTTGATTCTAAATGTAACTTTTTTACCAAGCAATTCCCTAGCAAGAAATGTACAATTCAGTCTTAATTTATTCTCAATTAGGTCATGCTAGTTCTTCCTGGCTTAAATATTTCATGTAATCTACCACATCTACAATTTTTTTTCCTGGAGCATTACATTTTTTCCAACATTGTTTCTTGATAAAATTATGAATTTTTGTACAGAGTGATCTCTAATAGTTTAATTTCATATATGGAACAGCGTGCACAACTTGGTGTTGAGGCATTTGCTGATGCACTTCTTGTCATCCCAAAGACTCTTGCTGAGAATTCCGGTCTCGATACCCAAGATGTCCTTGTCTCTCTACAGGTATGGTATCCTACTCTCTTCCTCTCTTACAAAGGTTGACATCCTCAGCAAATGATGAAATAGCCAATATGTAGCTCATTTAGACTCTGTTAAACACAAAAACTTGGTACCAATTGTAATTCTCACTTGTTGTCACTAACCTTGTTAGGGCAATATAACTAAATTTTTTAATCAAATCAGATTGTGGCTTAACTGTCTCATAGAATGGCAATATGGTTGGCTCTAATAAAGAAAATATATAGTGCAGAAACTATTGAAATAAATTTTTTTTTGAAGGAACAAACTATTGAAATAATTGGCAGTAATTTTGCTAAGTGGAAATACTGACATGTTACAGAACTTCAATTTGACTAAATAACCTGTCAAGCCAATTGGGCTTAAAATTAACTGAAGATTTAGATGGGACCCCTCTTCATCTCCTAATACTTCCTGTAGAATATCGTACTATCGAACCAAGTGGATGAACTATTGAAACATTTGGCAGTAATTTTGGTCGAAGTAGATAACTAATCGGTGCTAGTACTATGCCTGGCCAGTCTAGTATCATTATTCTTCGACCTTGAGCAGATTAGTCTAATACTTCTTTTGACACTCTCTTATGGGTGCCAATACTATTATTTGTGTTTGATACAGAATGAGCATGATCAAGGTAATGTGGTGGGATTGAACCATCACACTGGTGACCCAATTGATCCTCAGATGGAGGGCATTTTTGACAATTACTCCGTCAAGCGCCAGATCATAAATTCTGGGTATGTATAATAAAGCCTTTTCTACTTCAGAAGGGAAATAAAATTCCTTCTGTTAGCATTAAAAGGAATTTTGTTCACAGTAAGCAAAAATAGTTTATTGGAAAAACATAAATATATAGTAAATGACTCTTTTTTAAGTTCACATATGCAAACTTCATATAAAGAGAATGTATTGCTTGTGTAGAGATTATGGAAAGCTTCATTACATTAAGGTTAATTGTATAATGAAGCTTAAAATGAAGTAAAATGTTGCACATGGTTTGTATCTCTACAAGTGCAAACAAATTTATAATTGTCTGTTGTCACAAGATAATTCACACATGGAGGAAATTCATAATATTGTTGGGGCTTAAAAATGAAGCAAATATGGTTGGGGCTTGGTGTTCCAATTGAAGTTATTGAACTACAATACAACACAGATGATGAGAAGAATGCACCCATGGGCATGGACATATTTTTGTTGTTAAAAATCTGCTCTAATATAGCTATTATTATTAATTTTGCTTCAGGCCGGTCATTGCCTCACAATTGCTTCTTGTAGACGAGGTGATACGTGCTGGCCGGAATATGCGCAAACCTGCTTAGTCATTTTAGCATCTTGCTTATTTTATCTGCAAATATGTTACCTCGTGCTTAGTGTGTACTTTTTTCCTTTTGTTTTGTGTGTGGTATCTGAGGTTTTGGGGGATGATGTTAAGGAAGGATGATCACTCTGGTTGAATTAGATGCATGATGTACTATTGATTGGTCTAACTTTGTCATTTTGCCTTTACCACCATTTAGCTGAGTTGAATTAGATGTTTTATTTGCTGACAGTACTTTTTAGATCAATTTTCATTTCCCATCTCATCTGTGGGTTTGCTCCTGTTCGGACCTGATAGTTTCCTCGGAAAAGAACTATTCGCTCGGGCCTGATTACTTTTGGGTTTTATTTCGCAGGCTCAGCCTCATTTGATAGATTAATTGAAATAAAATAAAAAACAAAATGTTATTTTTATGTTTTGTGAATTGTGAGAGTGCAAGTACACAACTTTTTCCCAACAGATTTCAAGTTGTGCTCCCTCCGCTTCACTTGCGTGCGTGAATTATATTTTTTTTTGTTTTTCATTCATCTCTCTCATCAAACTAAAGTAAATTAGAAACCAAAAACGGATGCGCGTGCTAACGCGCAACGGCGGTGATGAACGATTCTAATCATATACATGAATTAAATATTTTATTTCCTCGTTTGAGTAATCATTCATCTCCTCTTTCATCACCTTCTCTCAGCATAACGTTTTTCTCTGAAATCAAAACAATTCTAACAATTCACAATCACAAACGAAAATGCGAACAAATGATCACAGACAATATAATATATTTTTGTTAATTGTTTTCTTATTTAAACGAAAAAAATTTATTTGTTCGTAATTGTTTTATTTATCAATTTTTTGTCTATTGCTTTAACAACTGGTTAATGTTTTAGCAATACTCATATTCATATTACTTGGCGATCAGATAGACGGACCAGATCTTTCTTCCATCCATCAGCGAACGGTTGATGTGCCTCCGTGTTTCTTCATTTCTTCTTCCCAGATATCGAAGATCCATCTTAATTAGTTTTCCGAGCAATCCAAACACGAAACACCCACCACCTTCTCAATTTCCCAAATTAATTCCCCCTCCTCCTCCCCCCCCCCTCTCTCATGGCGAAGCCCCGAGCTGCGAAGAGAACCCTTGATTCGTATACCATTAAGGGGACGAACAAAATTATCAAGCGTAAGGGTTTTTGCTCTGCACTTTTTACCTAAAATCAATTTGTGGCAAGGAGAAGCTGCTTAATTCGGCATCTTCTGTACCTGCTGGACTGTGTTCTTCTCTTCTCGTCGTTTCATCTAGAATTTCTTCTCGGAAGGGATTTGAACTTGTAAAGAGTTACCAGCCAGTATCTGTACAGAACTACTGTTGCCTCTCAATCATGAATTCATGATCAATATGTTGCGTTGCTTATCTCTTTTAGTTTCAATTCATTGCACTAAAGGTTGACAACTTATTGACCCATATTAGCATCAACATTAAATTCTTTCCAAAACTGATTACACGATAGATTTATAACCAGCACAACATACTGTATTTACTGTATTCACAAGACTTAACATACAAACCTTGAACACACGTAGTCAAATATGAATCTGAAAAAGGCCCGAGCTCAGTACATAATAAATGCAATGTCACAAATAAAATCCGTACTCACTCTTTGTGATGTAAAACAAAATCAATTTTTTCTTTTGCAGCCACCGACTGTGTGTTAATGCGTGCACCAGATGCTTCCCGACCACCCTATGTGGCAAAGATCGAGTCAATTGAGGCCGGTGGGGCACGTGGCTCCAATGTCAAGGTAAGGGTCCGCTGGTACTACCGGCCCGAGGAGTCGATTGGCGGACGGCGCCAATTTCATGGTTCGAAAGAAGTGTTCTTGTCTGACCATTATGATACTCAGAGTGCTGACACCATTGAGGATAAGTGCTATGTGCATTCTTTTCGTAACTACACCAAGCTTGATGCTGTTGGTGCAGAGGATTACTTTTGCCGGTTTGAGTATAAATCTGCTACTGGAAGTTTTGTACCAGACCGAATTGCAGTGTAAGTTCCAGGTGTTTTTTTCAGGAAATCCCTTTAGACATGAGTTCAGGTCAGAGAATCCCTGAAATATACAAATGTAAGTTACACAAGTAACAGGATAAAAGGTGAGCATCCCTTCTCTTCTGGTATGAGCACAGTTTGGGTGTGGGGGATTTATTTTTGCCTTCACTTTTCATCTTTGCATTGAACCACCACTTGTTATTGTGCTGGCACTGATGAATTGGAAACATTGTTCATTTTTTTTTCTTTGCATCTACATAATATAAGTTGGGCTAGAATGCTTTGCAAAATGCAAAGTACAATTCACCTCGTACTTTGCATGCATATTTCTAATTCCGCAAGTTCAAATGACCAATCCAAACCGTTGAACTTGATCTCCATATTAAAATCTTGTTGGTGACCAAATTTTACATTTCTTAGATTTTTTTTTTGCTATTTTTAAAGGTGGTGCAAAAGTTGTTAATCTAATGATTTCTGAACCCTTCAATTTTACACCTTTCTTAAAAGTAGCAAAAAAATTCTAAAAAGTATAAAATTTGGTTACCAATGGGTGTTCAATATGGGGATCAATTTCAACAGTTTAGATTGGCCATTTGAACTATGAAACTAGAGATATACATGCAAGTACGAAAGTGAATTGTACTTTGCAAAGTATTCTAGCCAAACTCACCTAATATACACTCTAGGTGTAGAGGACAAAGAAGAGATCCAGCTAATTTCTGTTTGCTAAGAGTGACTAAGTTTTACTAGTACTTTGGGTTTAATGGCCTTAGCACAAGGTCTCTTTGTGCTGATTTTTAACTCCTACAAGTTATCCTTGAGCTTTGAACAGAAGTTTAATAAAGAAAGCAAAAGCTTTCAGATGAACCCAAAGACACTAAGTAAATAAAGAAGGACCTTGCTGATTGTTAGCTCCTACAAGTAAAGCTTGGGCTTTGAACAGAAGTTTAATAAAAGAAAGCAAAATCATTCAGATGAACCCAAAAAAAAAACCAAGTAAATAAAGAAAGATATTGGCTTTTTTGGTCTGCGAACTACCGAGTTACGTTATCATACTTCTTGTTATGGCTGGAGTACCTTTTCCATTTGTTCATTTGCACCATAGTTCTCCTGATAGATAAAATTCAGAAATTAACAGAAGTTGAAACAAATTCTTTTGATTGCTTACCAAGAGATCACCTAAGACCTGCTGTTTCTAACCTTTTTCTAAGTTGTTCCATCTTCTCATTGACTTGTCCAAACTAAAAAAGAGCAACATTATACATACATTGTACTATGCTTGTAAATACACTTTTCCAATATTTCCCAGTTAAAAGCCGGTATTTGGCAAGTTGTTGTTTCTGGGTCTTACATTGTATTTGAGCACAATTTGGCTTCTGAAACCGTACTAGATAAAGTTAGGCCAAAATTTATGTGCTTGTCAACTAATTACTTGATAAGATTTTTTTAAATGAAACCCTAAATTCTATACTAAACATTACAAGCTTCCTTGGGTTTATTTTTTTGTAGTGTTGATCTCGTGTCGTTGCTCACAGGTTTTGCAAATGTGAGATGCCTTATAATCCTGATGACCTGATGATCCAGTGTGAGGAGTGCTCTGACTGGTGTGTAATGCCCTTTTGCTTATCTTTAACATGCAACTTTTATAGCATATTGGTGCAGATTTGGGCCGGCACTGAGTTAGGGCTGGTTGGATCCGATTTTCATTCTTTTATTTTTTTTTTAGTAAAAGCGGAAAAATCCGCCTGTTTCATTGAAACAGCAAAAATAGTTTTTTGTCCCTAGTTCTTGCATCTGCCATGCAAGTTAGCTATCCTAGTACATCAGTTTTTTCTAAGTCAAGTATCTGATACCATCAACAATCAACGACCTATGATGCTAAAACCTATGCATCAATTAACTATCTTATTACAGCCACATACCGTTCATCAACAAAACAAGTTTCAAGCTACAAGTATTTTCATTCCTTTATTTGTTTTGTATTTTTCCTTTTGTTGGTTTGTTGGCTTGACGAGTGGTTAATCAGCCTACACCACTCTTGAAATTGTTGTGCAAGCATTGGTACCATTTTTACTGTATATTTGTACAACTGGGGTCTGGTACTGATGGTGTGAGTTTTAACTTGGTAAATGTATTCTACTGAAGTACTTGGAAGTTATTCTCAGTTGTTACAAATATGGCCTAAAACTTTTGCAACTTGATTGACAATTTAAGATGACAAAAATAGAAGATTGAACAAGGAACTCGTATCAAACTAGAATAGACTAATTATATATGTTCTCTTCAGGTACCACCCTGCTTGCATAGGAATGACGATAAAAGAGGCAAAAAAACTGGAGCACTTCTTTTGCGATGCTTGTTCTCCTCAAAATGGCAAAAGGACTGGAAATGGCAACAACACTTCTGGGGAAACAGAGGAAAAGGTAATTTCTCTATCTTGCGATCAGAATGTAGTGATATGTACCTGCTAATTATAGGAACTAGACATATTATCTGTACTTATTTTATTTGAAGGTTAGTTGGGAAATCGCCAACTAACGTTACTTAATACTTTCTTGCTTGGTAACCTTGTTCTGAACATGCTCTATCAAATGAAATACCGTAAGGAGAGTAGTCGCTATGTCTCATATATGGACTGATAATTGAGGGGGGGGGGGGGGGGTTGAAATCCAATTATATGGACTGATATTGTACTTTCTGAAATTATTAAATTATGGTATTTTTTTTTACTAAAAGTTCATCCACATTTCTTATTTAGTACACACGTGACATCATTGATTTATCTAGCTTCACCACTGCAAAGGATCAAATTTGGCTATATATGGCGAGCTTTTGTGGCCTAAATATCATATTTTAACTGTTAAATGTGCTGCACTGACTTGTCCAAATTTCTAATAGGTGGAATCCAAAAGAAGGAAGAGGTGACAAGCTGAGCACTTGTGATTATGCACATGCACGTGTCATCGGAGCTGCTTGTGACTTGTACAGAGTCGGTGTGCTGCTTAGCTTATGGTGATGTAGCTTGCCCATGGAAGTATTTATGTTGTATTAAGAATCTTAAGATCCACCATGGTGTACATACAGAGCAAGGGAAAATAAGCTAGAGCTAGTTTTGTTGTGGTCGCTGTGTGCTAAAGTTGCTTTGAAGAAGAGTATTTAACGCTGTTGTAGTTCTTAGAGGTTTTTCATTGTGCTTTACTCTTTAGCCTTTAGTTGAATCTTTGTAGGTTTAACAACGTTTGGAGATTTCTTTGGTATTGGACCATTTTAATTGCTTTGTTGTCTCATGCTTGATAGAAACTCGTCTTGTCTTGTGAGTTGTGATGACCCCATCTCTCTTTCTCTGTTTTTCTTGTGGAGTTGGAGTTGCTCTGATCATAAAGTATTGAAAATACCACCTTGTGATAGAAACTCGTCTTGTCTTGTAAGTTCATGCTAGTCACCTTCAATCATTCAATGCAGAATTTCCAGAGAAATACGCCATAACATATGACATAATCTATCAATCTAGACGGCATGTAAAATTATTCCAATGTCCATTACATTATTTGCAATGTATTACATGTCCTTTTGAGCCCAATAAACATGGGGGAGGAGCCTCTTTAGCTCCCTGTTCTATGACCTACACTCTGTTCAGTAGCATGAGATTTATTGAAAGGAATTGTACTAGTAGGTTTTACTTCTGATCAGATCACATAATTGACCAGCACAGTAGTACAGTACCATCAGCCTATGAGAATAGCATAATTTCATAGATTAACAGGAACAAAATTCAACAAAGAAAAAACTTCAAACTCCTATAATTTGATTGGAACGAGAATTTGACAGTAAGATATATTTATTTGGTGTGCAAGTTGCCCTAAACTATTCACATAAGGAAAAACCTAACTAGGTGCCATGAGTTGTTTATCACCAAAACAAGCTACCGCTTTGTCATATTATTGCAATATTATAAATGCTTTACTTTATCATTACCTGTAAGAATGGACTGAGGTAGAACCTTGTACGGGTTTAATATCAACTTTGGATCTAGCAACTTCTTGACGGAACCCATTAGTTTCACCTGTCATTTTTTACAAGGAAAAATATATAAAAGCAAATATAATATTTATGCCATGTAAAAAGTAAGGCCAACAAAATACATTGGGCTACGAACTGCATTAGACTAGTTAAGAGGATGCATGAAATACATAATATATGGTATGATAATACAATTTCTTTACAAGCACACCGAAACTAACAGAAGGTTCGACGAAGTGATTTGCCAGCATTGGGTATGCCATTTGAATCATTTGGGGTTAGTGGATCTCGGTATTTGTTCAACTTTACTTTCTTTCACAATTTCAAAATAAAAAAATGCTTGGCCAAAAAATCTGCTGGTTCACGACAACAACTATGTAAAATATTTTCTCTAATGCTGATCATGTAGTCCGTATTTGTACCTTGTAAACCTTAAATAAATAAAAAATAATATAAACATAAATTAATAGGCCAAGCCTACTTTCCAAAAAAAAGTAATATAAAAATTCGTGTGCTTCAGGAGAAAAGGAAAGATAAGTACTGCTTCAGCTGACTTGCTATAGTGAATCTTATTAGCTTTCATAAACCCCAATCCATGCTCTGCACTGATACTTCCTCTTTGGGCAGAGGTCCACTCGTACACAAATGGTTCAATTTTGGCAAGGATCTGAAAAGTTTACAATTTAAAAGGAGAACCATCAATGCCATAAAGAAAACAGTCAAGAAACTATAAATTACTTATGTTCAAGAGATACATTATCAGTAAACTCTGGAGTCACGATGTTTAGGTGCAAGTTTCCATCTCCTAGGTGACCATAACCTATTACTTTTGCCAATTCACCTATAAGGAGTAGAAGCTAATCATTAGAACAGCAAGTCCTGCATGAGACAGTTGATGGCTCGATGCTCATACAGCAGCACCTGATAGGATGTGCCCTTTTCAGACAGAAGTTAAAATAGGAGCAACATACACAAACAGATTAAAAGATAAAGGGGAATAAAAGGATTTCACCATACGGACATTAGTGGTATGGATAAAATACAAAATCTGAAGAAATTACCAAGTCTGAGTCGCATTTCTTCTACGATACCGTAAAGCTTCTCAACTGGTATTGACAAATCATACTTGTAGCATGCACCTTCTTTGACAGAAGCTTCTGAGATGCCCTACAGATAGAAGTAGAATCTGTCATCAAGTAAGATTTAGTACTAATTGAGGTTGGCCCATAAGTTGAGATTATGCTGTGTTCAACCTCAAAGTTGGCCATACATACTGTACCAACTAGTAGAGCTTACAAATAACCCTACCCAAGTCAATTATGCTGAACCCAAATCAGCAAAAGCAAAAAATGTATCTAACAGTATAAGCTTGACTGTGCCAGCCAACTTGCAAGCTCTACCAGTCAGTAGATAGCATGTCAAGGCCTGACGGTATGCGATGCAACTAAGTTACAAGGGAAATAACTTCACGAATTCTCCAAAACATAGATGCTTGGCTGATGTCTTGAGCTATTGCACCATCTATCACCACACCTTCTTCTAGTGTACGCAACAGAAATGCTTCGAGTTTAGCCCTAAATGGCACAAATTTTATATTTTATAGTTAGATAAAATTGTTCAGGAAACAGAATTTTTTTTAATTTTTTTACTGTTATTGTTCTTTTAGTCAGTGCAGTTGTTAGTAGAAAGAAGCTACAACACCACTTTCAATTGTTCAGGTATCTCACGATAACGACGACTGGTTTGTAGTGGTTATAGTTGGTAGTTATCACCATTCACCATCAATATAACCCTCATCAACGCCATCAAAATCAAATTTATGAGGGTGGTAAATACTAGCTAGTACCAGCACCAAATAGTAAAATCATCATTTTATCATTCTTTTAGTTAATTATTTGAAGTTGAGCTCTTCCTAGCAGAACTTTCAGATAAATTGAATGAAAATTAGCAATTAAAATTGATAAAGATTGATTCAAGTTGCTTACGTGTCATTTGTCTCGTCACTTCCAGTTGTCTCAATCAAAACGTAGAATTTGTTCTCTGATTGTGGCAAAGGATTGGTAATTCCCTCCAAATGAGTCAAAGCCTTCATATCAAAGGAAAAAAAAACAAGATATAAGTTAACATAAAAGAATCAAAGAAAAGAAACACTCCTCAGTATCAGAACAAACTTGAGCAACTTGCCAAATTTATAGCATGGCTATCCATGAACTCAAATGCAGAAAGAATCTCTCCCAATCCCCTCTTAGCTGCAACTAGAAGTTTCTGGAAGCATGAAAAGAAGATAAAACAATGTAACAAAGTGATGATATAAAATGCTACTATAGCATGTAATGATTGAAGAAACTAAAACCAATAATTCAACAAAGAAATGTATTTTTTTCTCAACATCATAGCATTTAAAAGGGCAATGGATAATTTGTTTTATTTGCAAAAGAGATCCATAAGTCGAGCAATAAACAAGTACCACTTTCCCTTTATTAAGTGCCATAATATTATTACATTTCTAACCCATTTTATAATTTTGGTTTAATCTTGTACCTCGCTTTGAAAAGCACATATTTGGTAAAAACTAAGATGGTAAATTTTAATATTAATTGAAGGATCAAAATGACCTAGAAAACAACTTCATGAAGAAATATTCTATATATTATCGTTTGATCACTAAAATATTAACAGCTTTTGCTAAATATGAAAAATCATGGTTGTTTTGGGCAACTAAGGATCAGTAGCCACTTACTTTTCCAAATTAAAAGGAACAAAAGGGGATACCTGACAACTTAGGTAGTCATTGCAAGCAAGAAATGCAACATTCACTGATGGTAACTTATCGGGCGTAAGAATTGAGACCTTCGTAACTATTCCCAGAGAACCTTCACTTCCTAAGAAAGCATTTCAGTTCATTTATTTCATTTATTTCATCAATTGATTTATATGGACGGGAAATTTGCAGATAGAAGCTAATAATTAAATGATGCTTTAGGTTGTATGAAGCAAATTATTTAGTAAGAACAATAAAGACACCACTGGATCTTTTGCTTATCAAGAAAATGAGAAGTGAACATCTTCTCTTAGTTTGATTGCAACTCCATTTGGTCTTTGAACTATGAGATTTCTCAAAAGTAGATTCAAGTTACCACATTTAAAAGAATACAGCATGTTCACATTTAAGTAAAGCTGGATACCATAGGCAGATATCCTGAAGCAGATTGGTACAAAAGATATATGCCACATAGGTTCTTACTCGAACAAAAGAACATATGGGCACTGCATACAAAAGCAACATGCAATGCTTATTGGACTGGAAAGGACAAAAAAATATAAGGAAAATAGTGAATCTTACCAATGAACAAGTGCTTCAGATCATATCCTGTATTATCTTTGCGTAAGGTGCCAAGCAAGTCAAGTACAGTTCCGTTTGCTAGAACCACCTCTAAGCCTGATGAAGAATTTGGAAAGAAGTAAAGAGTTATGAAGAATACCTAGTCAAGAAACATTTACTGAGACTAGAATCCAGACAAATATGGGAGGTATCAACTATGAGATGCCTCTATTCTACCACCATTATGAGAAGTAAAATAATTCTTAATCTAAAACTCAAATGTCAAAATAAACTGTTAGATATGATCTACTACACATTCTTCACATTTACACAAACAAAAATAATTACAATATTCTATTACAAAAATTGAACTGCTAGATGTGTACCTACATGGCATTCTTGGATGTGGACATTCTTCAATGTACACGAAAAATAAATTACATTTTATTTTACAAAATATAATTAGATCTACTTCACATTTCTTTTGGATTCTCGGCATGTACAAAAACCATTTGGATGTTTGGACTTTGCACCAGGATTTGTAAAATCCACTTATGTTGACAATTTTTTAACGCTGCACATCATGCTCTTAAATAAAAATAAAACCTAAATGCCATAAAATTGTGCATGTACAAAAAGCATTAGAAATTAAATCTAACAATCACCAGTTTTGTTATTCATGTTTTGAATTTTCAACTTATTGATATCCTAAAAATTGAAAGCATGATGAATGCAAAAAAGAACGAAGATGTTTGAAGCATCCTGTATAATCAATTGGGATTGGAAAAACACATATCGTGTGAAATGACATTGTTAGCACTTCAGCGTCTTTGAGCAACGTTAGCTTTATAAGGTCAATAATAGTATTATATCCGAACTTCCGAAGTCTTAATCAAATAAGCTCTATACATTACTTAATGTTCAGTTCCAGAACCTTGATAAATTTATACTAAATGCCATCCCCATTAATATTCAATTAATCATGCAGATGTTCATTGAGCCTAAAAGCAGACCAAAGATTTCATTGCTAACTCAACTTGTCGGTACTTTCAAAAACAAGGCTCAAAAGGACTAATCTCAAATTTCATTTGATTCCAAAAGTAAACAGAAAGCAATCCAAGAAAAAACCGTAACCACTTAGCCCCAACATTGTGATATCATCAATTAACCCATGAGTTGTGTGATTAAGGTGGTTAACATAATAATCTGCCTAAGGGTTTCAGTTATATTTTATTGGAGTTCTACTTGAATTCAATACAAAATTTGAAAGAACAGAAACATGTTTGCTTATTGCCAGACCTCACTGAAATGGAACTGAATATGGTTCAGAATAAAAACTCACCAAGAACATTTCCATGAAGTGAGCCATACCGTACAAAGCGTAAGCCACCAGCATTGGTGGAAATATTGCCTCCTATCTGACAACTACCCTTTGCACCCAAGTCCAGTGGCATGATGAAACTGTAAATAAAACATTGCAACTGAATTCAGTAAGAACAGACAGAAGAGGAAATTATTTTGGGATTTATATACATAGATTTTACCCTTTATTTTCCAGAAATGAGTATAAGTTCTCCAGTACACATCCAGCCTCGCATGTTAAGATACCATTGACCTTTCAACACAAAACGAAAGATAATTTGGACATGTTTTTTCATTTATGGCAGTACCAGTAAAACCTCTCTCTGTATAATTGACGAAGTTTGTATGGAACAAAATTTTCGTTAATTCGTAAATACATACAACCAATACAGAGAGTTAAACTACTAGTTCAAATATAACTTTTTCCAAAGCTGTGAGGCACTATATGAGGTATAATACTACCAAAGCAGCAGTATTAACAAGAGAACCTTTCGAGAGCATGACTGTTCAGAAACAGATAAAATTTACTGAAACAGTTTAGAAACTTCTTACAAATGTTGTTAGGCATAAACAGTTGTCTTAAAATTACCTTGTCAAGGGAAATTATCTTGTCCATGTTTGCAAGGTTGATGACAACCTGAAAACATTTGCACAACAATACTAAACAAGAGCATATTGAGTGCATTCGTGTGCATGTCTATGCGACCATAAGTTGTGTTATTAAACAGTACCAACAAAAACCTCTTTTGAAGATGTTGAAAGAAAACCCATGTTTCAGAGCTAGCACCTTTTGAGTGCATTTGTGCTTCTTACAGTGATCTTAAGTTGTGTTAATACTTAATATACAACAGTACATCAGGTATTGAAATCAAAATACATAATACATAAATGATAACGTCAATAATGGTATTACTATGACTATCCCTTGTTTAGTCAAATCTTTAATAACTTAACCAAGGGAACATTAAAGATTAAAAGGCATAGTCTTCTCTAGTACTTGAATGCTTTGGTATGTTGCAGGTACAACAGAATCACTAACTTTACCTCATCATAAACAGGCACGCTACCGCCAACAAGACCTGTGTTACCGCCTTGTGGTACCACAGCCAGTTGTCTTGAGTTACAATAAGAAAGAATTTTAGACACCTGAAAAATAAGTGAAGCACCCATATAGTTATTAATTCCATAATTGCATGTTCTTTGTATGCCTAAGAAATGTTGTGCATATACAGTAGCTACTATAAGGGAATGTGCAATGCAAGCAAAAATGAGAAAGAACCTCATCAGTGTTCTTAGGTAGAAGCAAAAGCCGACTAGAGCCTTTATACTTTCTCAACCAATCAGTGTTTGCGACTGACAGCCTCTCTTCATCTTGAACCACACATTTCTCCTCTAGTACACTTTTGAAATAAGAAATATCATCAGAATTTAAGAATGAATAGCTCGGATTCCTTTCAATCTTTGAAGAAAATGAACGCCGCTGAATTGAGAAGGCTTTATTTATAAAATTTTTGCATTCTGGACTTGATTGCCATAGATTTGGAGCAAACTCTCGAGGTAAATCTGTGAAATTTATATAATTTTTAGTTGACTGAAACTCTGGAAAAGTATTACAATAACATGTAAATCTACATGATATACGATACGGTATCATAATTTAATGTAAGACTATACATAAGGCCGGTTTTGAATTGTAAAAAAACTGTTAGAAACTGTTCTCCAAATTCAGCCCAGCTCCCTTTTTTATTTCTTTTGTTTCTTCTTTACCGTCATGTGTGGCTTAATTCTCAATTGAAACTAAATTACAAGTCAAGTCAAGTGATGCTTAAAAAAACACAAGTAAGGCCCAGTATTTCAAATAATAGTGCAAATTAATGAATGGGAGTTGGAAATGCGATATATGGAACCAAGTTTCATATAATTAATAATCTATCTATTTAAATGTACCTTAAATTTCCAGTTTTTAAAACTAACCAGTATCACCTCTTATATATTACAACTAAACGGTACAGGGTTAAATCCCCAAGATTGCATGCTAAATTCCACAAGTTGTAAATCCCGCACATAACATCTAGCTGTATGCACCATGATCAAATCAAGTGATCCATAGAATTATTAATTATCTGATAACACACCAGGGGAAGAGAAGGCTGATAAGCATCGCCCGATCGGAAATCCGCCAGGCGACGAGAGAGAAGCGATAAGCTGGGAAGCTCTTCGCCTCGCCATTTGTCTGATCAGATCAGAGATCAGAGATATCGATTGGAAATGGTGGAAACTGCGGAGGACAGGTTGCAGGTGTATTGTGAGTTGTGACTGAGATATCGATTGGAAGTCTCCGTATCTGCTCTGCTGTTATCTCATTTAACCGTCCGATTTCGACGCAACGCACGTCACCTATGAAGACTTCGTAGATATATTTATTTGTTAGACCTCAGGTGATTCAACCAGAAAACCATTGTTTGCTAATTGTGCTGAATTGTCGACTTAACTTCAACTTGTTTGACAATTTACAAAACAAATCGCGTACTAATCTTTCATCTTTGCACATGTTTAGTTGCGTCGTGCAGGTGTAAAACATGTACAATTGACCTTGGCTAAGGCCAATATCATACTCCTCAAGTTAAGAGAAAAACAATGGTGCAAATCGAAAACGTAGAAAAACTGTACAAAGTTGTACAGTTCGTTATAACGAATTAGAAGGTCTAACATTTTTTCCTAAGTATCAAAATGACCGAGAGGAGTGTTGCCGTAACAGATGAGGAACTGATTATAACGAGTCTGAAGATCGTGGACACATGAAGTCAGTTGCAGAGACACAAAAGGACATTTTTTTAATTAGATGAAGGGTAGCCTTTTGGCGCAGCGGTAAATATGTCGTCTTTGATAAATTTAGATTATTTCAGGACCACTTGATAAAATCTGAAAAAGAGCGAAAGCAGTATCTTATTCCATGCTTTATCGGAATCTACACTTGAACTTGATCTGGATGCACGACAATCATTCTCTTCTCTTGCACGCAACTCTGAAGCATCGGTGACTGTGAGGTCTTGTAAGAGAATAAGCATCATATTGTTGGTTCTGTCAGTCCTTTTCGCTGCAATACTTTTGTGGAACCCAATGGAGCGGTTCTGCAGAGTTCTCTCTTCTCTTCCTTTAGTTTTTTCTCTTTCCTATATTTTTATGTGGAGAGTAAATCTTTCTTTTCTTTTTCTTTTGTGAGAGAGAAAGATAACTGATGCTTATTCCCTGAGGGACCATATATCCTTTAGTAGAGTGGCAATTTTTTAATTTAGTCCATCAATAAAATGAAAGTTATCAAACTTTAATTTTCTGCACTTTTAAGAGTTCACTCTTGTAACACTTTATATCCATATTAATTGTATCTTATTGATCACTTGTTATGGATATATTATGATATATAATTAATATAATTGCATAATACATTTGTATGGTATGTATGACATCTCATACAGTCCATTAAATTGTTAAATCCAACAATCTCCCACTTGAACTATGTGAGTAATCTTTGAATTATATATTAACAAACGCTTTCTTGATTGTCACTTTAAGTGTTAAATAATATCGCCCATCAACCATATCAACAAAAGACTTGAGCAGCATTTGCCACATTTATGAGTGATTAAGCCGACATAAATCATGATGCTGACAAAACTGAATGACATGAATCATGAAATAGATGTGCAATGTAGAAATCACACGAAACGTGATCTGCGTACCTATAGTTTTAGGGCAACAAAATCACGAAATTTTAACCAATTAACAGAGGGTAAAGTTAGGATTTTCACAGAGAGAGAGAGGAAGACGAAGAAGAAGAAGAAGAAGAAGAAGAAGAGTCCAAGTTTTGAAGAAGAATTTGGTTGTATACCACTATCTTTCTCTATTTTTCTTTATATCTCTTTATTTGATCATGTTTAGCTCCTTAGCCATATCCGACTAAGTTTGTATTAAGACTTGTTAGGATGACTTGAAATTTTGTTGAAATGCTTGTTTGATTCTATGATTTGCTTTATATTTTAATTGTTGCAATCTCATAAATTGTTATCTTAGGGTTTAGAATTTAACCTTGATCGTAGAAAGTAAGGCGATCAATTGGTTAAGTACCGAGAGGTGGCGCTAATTGATTATGAATTTTATCTTTATGGCTTGCTTGTTATTTGAATTGTTTGAATTCAAGATTTGGTATTTACAATAGAGATATTGGATGTTAGATCTAGACCATAGGAAGTAGGGTAACCAACGAACTAAGGACCGAGTGGTGACGTTTATTGATTACAGGTTTTTATCTAAGTATTCTAACGAATTGTACTAAGTACCGAAAGGTGAAATATGATGACTTAGGATAATTAAGATGGTATGAACTTAATGGGCTTGACTAGTTTAATCAAGTATCGAAAGGTGAAGCCATAACTAGTGCAAACACGGTATCTAAATAGAAATATCACTTGATACCAAAATCTGAAAATTGTACCTTCGTAATACCAAGAAATTAATCACCAAACAAGTATCAACAATTATGTATAATACATATTAACAAGCCTTAATTGATTTGTTAATTGAGTTAAAATTCACAACAACTTCAGTTTTTAGTTTAAAACAACGAACAAACCCAAACCTGAAACTTTTCTTTTCGCTTAAATTAAATTTGCTCAAATCTGAAAGTTTAAGTAAGACTTGTCCCTGTGGATTCGACACCTAAGTACCACAATAGACGGTTGTATACTTGCAACTAGGGTTAGTAAAACTCACATCAAGTTTTGACACTGTTGCCGGGGACAACGGTTGATTTAGTTTCAGATTGTAGTATTTTTTTATTTAAGTTTCAGTTTTAACATTTTCTAGCATTCTTTTTCTCGTATTTTGTAGGTTGAAAACTGGAAGGAGAATCATCAACTCGGACGATACAAACTTGGTTGAGTGGTTCTCTCGACAAGGGTCAACTCACCTTTTCTATGAGAGAAAGAAGAACCATGCTCCAAAGGAGCCAATCTTACACTTAAGTCCATGTCGGTTAGAGATGTCTAATGCAAACGTAGAGGTTGCACGCATAGCGAATCTTGAGAGGGAGCGGAATCAAATGGTCGCCGAGTTGCAATGGTTGAGAGTGGCCACTCTTAATCGTGAAGCCAATGAAGCGGAAGATGCAAACTGTCTCTTGAGGGAATTCACCGCACCAAAGACCGAAGAGATTAGACTAGGCAATACCAAATTCCTTCCGCATGGGTGAACATGGTGCAACGTAACTTATTCCATGGTCTACCACATGAGGACGCCGCACAACATCTCGCCAACTTTGAGGAGATTTGTAGCACCATAAAGGTAAATATTGTTACACCCGATGATCTAAAAGTTATGACTTTTACATTTTCTCTTGCAGATAAGGCGAAAAGTTGGATTCGTGGTCAACGTCCCGAAAACATGAATACTTGGCCTAAGGTCGCGAATGTGTTCCTTAACAAGTTCTTTCCACCATCTAAGACCAACTCCTTGTGCCGTCAAATTCACAACTTTCAACAAAAGGCGGAGGAGACTATGAGCGAGGCTTGGGAGAGATTCCAAGAACTTCAAAGATGTTGCCTACATCATGAGATCGAAAGGTGGAACTTGGAGTTGTACTTTTCTTGTTACGTAACTTCCTTCTATTATTTAGTGCCTGCACATTCGAACAAATATGAGCACATGATCCAGTATATAATACCCAATCATTAATAGATGAAGTAACATTAATTTCAACAACAAACATACCTGAGGATGAAGGTTTGAAAACATTTCCAGACTTCATGTCTGCTAGATACTTTGGACAGTTCCTTTTCCAATGACCCTTTGCTTTATAGTAAAAGCAGTCAGAGGCAGCAGATACCTTTACCTTGGGAGGATTGGATTAGCAATCTTTTTTCCCTTTGCCCTTGTACTTAGAAGCCACTTTCTTTGGGGCCTTCTTTACCTTCCTCTCACCAGCTCGGATCATGAGGGCAGAAGAATTCTTCTTCATGTCATCATCTGTAATCCGGAGCATCCCTTGCAGCTCTTGCAAACTCTTCTCCATCCCCAGCATGTGGTAGTTAATGCTGAACCCCGAAAAGCTAGGAGGGAGCGAGTGCAGGATAACGTCCGTAGCAAACTCTTTGCTCAACGGGGTGTTTAGCTTCTCCAGCTGCTCAACATCGCTCGTCATACAGAGCATGTGAGTGCTGACAAAGCCGCCTTCAGACAACTTGTGACTTAATAGGGATGTGGTTACTTTATATTTCTCAGCACGTGCTTGCTCTTGAAACATGTTTTTGAGTTATTCGCACAACTTGCACAACGTGTCCATGAATCGGCGCTGCAATTTAAGACCCATAATACCTACAAGGAGACTTTGTACATCAAGCTCATCATCCTTGTGCTTGGTGTACAGAGTGAACTCTTCTGCTTTGCCTTCCTTAGGCTCAGTAGGGATTGGTGAGTTTAAGACATATTCTTTCTTCTCCCGTCTTAATACAATGGTGACGGCACATAACCAACCAGTGAAATTGGATTCGTCCAATTTCAGTGTTTGTTTTTTGAGCAGGAAACGCAGAGAGAAGGACGATTCTTTAGCCATATTTCTACAACGTTAAAAGTAAAGATTTTAGCTTTATTCATGTAATGTTCTATTCAAATAATAAAACTCTCACTGCAAATTTGTTCTATTCCCTTTTGCAGTAGGACCAAGATCCTTATTTTCACCAATATACAAGCTAACTGTTACGCATAACTCTGTATAGTTATTTTAGGTAAGCCATCTTGCTAATCACACCTTGCTTTGTGATTCTTGGTTTCGTTAAAACATCACATGTTTTTAACGAAGACTTTGCTCCAAGCCCAAATTTTTTTTGGAAATCATTGATAAGTAACATCACTCTATTTGGTTTGTTATGTCTTACATAACCCTTGACCACCCAAGATAAAAGGTGATGCCTACTGAGTAGAGAATCGTCAACCAATGAACAATAGTGTGAGAAGTATAGAATAGGAAGGACATACTACTTAATTCGTGTGGGTTTGTATTTATTTTAAACAATGCAAACATTCTTTAAAAGAGATATGTCAGATAAACAACCGGGGGTATCCACCTCCAATTTATCTTTAGAATCAGAACCTTTTTCACAAGCTTACGTTTGTTTTTACGCTTAACAGTGCAAGCATTCTATAAAAGAGGTATGTCAGATAAACAACCGAGGGTATCCACCTCCAGTTATCTTTGGCATCAGAATCTCCTTTCACAAGCTTACGTTCGTTAAGCAGTCAGTTCTTTAAACTAACTGTAAGACACTCTTACAGATACGTGAAAGTCGTCTGCCAGAAAGATTGTCGTGAGTTCCTTCACAAATCTATCTTTGACATCATGCTCTTTCACGTTTCCTTGAAAGTGATAAATCTTATTTATACAGTTCACATCAATTCAGTAAATCTCAATTTACGTATATAATGATCTTGATCCGATATATCATTTATCAGTTTCTAATTTTTTATTTCGCAGCAATGCTCAATTCTCATTTATATTGTTAAAAGCACATAAACAATTTATATGGTTTTGCAAACAGATATTATTTCCGGTCCATAAAGCAATTAGGTAATGTGACAAATTCTCATTTGTGCCTGATGTCGTATTATGGAAAGGGGATCCCAGGAAAGATCAGGGTCACCAGGGACCACTTTAAATCTAATATGTCCTAGATAGACCTTCTTTCTCATCGTACGTGCAACAACCCTTACTTTAGGTACTTTATTGCTTCATCACACTCCTCGGTTAACTTTACTTATCCAAAGGTTTTCGCGAAAGAGTTACATTTTGCCATTTCAAAAACATCTGAGTAATTTGATAACTTGACAAAGTCCCCGTTAGGGCCAATCAAGACACGTAAGAGAGGTTAGTTGAAAGAGTCCTAAGACATCTCTCATGACATAATCTTTATCTCTTACGGGTGAAGATTAACAACTCTTACTTTGGGTACTCTATTGCTTCATCACATTCTTAGATATACTCAAACGCGGTTGAAAGTGTTTTGAAACGAAAACTTAAAGAAAGCATAAATAAATTTAAATCTGATTTAACTTTCTCAGTCGGTAAAACCGAACCAAGGAAATCTCATTTCTAATCGGTTTTGGACTTAAGCTGCAAATCTAAGAATTAAACCGATATGATGTATATGCACCTAATTTGCATAAGTTATAACTTTTAGAAAATCAATTAGCGGGAGAGTCTGGTGCTCTGATACCATTGTTGGGTTACAAACGGTTCAAACCCGTCAATTAGCTTAAGCTGCGGAAAGACCATAAAACAAAACACGCACCTCATGAGCCTTCACCACACCATTCTCCGCCTCAGTCGTGATTTATTGCATCTGGTCATTGCATTAGATCATCCGCCACAGCAGTGAGCTTTCTCATTCTCTATTTATTTTCTTTCAGTTTATTTATTACATCGGTTTGTTGCATTATATTGGCTTGAGGAGAGTAAGATGGAGAAATATATCTGTATCTTAGAATTTCGTTTATTTGCTTACTGTTTGTCTGCGTTATTTATTTTGACATGTATTTTTTTAGAGTTTTTAAAGAAAAATTTGGTATTTTAACACATTTCGTGATTTCAATGGGATAATATAATGCACACCAAAATATTTTATATTTTTATGCATTTTACTTCTTGTTTTGCATTAAAAAATCTAAAAATACAAAAAAATCATAAAATTTAAATTTTCGAGATAATTAATCCGCTAAACAATCTTTGATCGATGAGTTTGACTAATTCACTCATCCTTAGATTGATCTTTGGTCAGGATTTGTTGTGCTATTTTCATTAAACCATAAGTATTTCGAAAAAAAATTCTTTACCAATTTGAGTTATGATACTTTAGTAATACTAGTTATTGAATTAACAAACTCGTTTTACAATGTGTAAGTCAAGTCTTCGACACGCTATGCCAAGAGTTCTCCAAAGACTTGGTGCCCATAGAAAGCTTTGCATGAGACTCAGTAATTCTTTCTTAATTGAACTTAATTGAACAAAAATGTAAATTGCAAAAAGTGAGCTATATGTAGGATTGAAGTCCTTAGGACAGATACATCCGATATAATAAAAAAAAAAACAAAAGCAAAATAAAAATGAGTGAGCCAAAAACAAACATATGCACAATGAAAAAAGTCAATAGCATCAGGTACAATTTACACCCTTAACTAAATTTTTATTTTTTCTTTCAAAGGATTTTCTGGAATTGGCTTACACTTGTAGAATTGAGGGAAATAATTCAAGATTTACTGATCTAAATATCACAATAACTTGTTGGTAAAGAAGTAAATATTTTTGCCCCGATTAGAATACTTATGGATTTGATAAGAATAGAACACTCGATTTCTTTAAATTTACCAAAAACTTTAACGAAGGACTTGTTCAGTAGCGGGTTAATAATCTCACCAAAAACATGTTTTTATTTTTGCATGTAGTTTAATAATTTATTTCTTGTTTTTGTTCTATACAAAAAAAAATTGTGCTTGTGATGTGAAGAAGACTATTGAAAAATATTTGAACAAGTTGAATACCAATTTCTCTTTCAAAATATTTCAAAGATCACATCTGAAACAAATGCGTTATGTTAGAGTCTAGTTTAGATACTTGGTGTAAAATGACATAACTTGCCCTTGGGAATTCTCGTAAGTGTTTAGACTTGCTTGAGTACACGCAAATATTAGGCTTGGGTGAATTTTATAAAGGCAAATTATGCATGCATTTATCTAGGATTAAGAGTGTAATTTAAGTCAAATTTAGCGTAATTTAGAGTCAAATAAACAAGTTTTTATTACAAAAAGAGTTCAAATCACTACTTTCTAGTGTTTTAATGCAAAAACAGATATTTGGAGCAAAATGGACGCAACTGGATGCTTCGGAGCAAGCTAGGATTCAAGTTGGAGCAATTGGATCATCTGTCAGGTCAATTGCAACGCATGAACCTTCCTTATGACAACAATCAACCTCTGCACAACAGCCAGAGAAGTCCCAGCTCCATTTCGGGCGTAAGGTATATCCTTGCGGTCGCAATACAAGTTGGCAGACCACATCCATAGACATGGCAGTTTTCACTCAAGTCCATTGCATGCGCAAGAGCTTTTATTACGACCACAAGAGAATGTGCAGAATGTGGCAGAGAGGTGCTAACTCCAACTCTCAGATCAATTGCGCCCGCAATAGTTTTTATTGCCTTCGCAAGAGACTTGCGTATAAGCACAAATTGGCAATTTCAGAAGACTATTTTTAGAATTTTTGTTTCCTTATAAATACATGTAGTTTTAGGACAACAAAATCACGAATTTCAATCAGTTAATAGAGGGTAAACTTAGGATTTTCACACAGAGAGAGAGAAGAAGAAGAAGAAGAAGAAGAAGAAGAAGAAGAAGAAGAACAGTCCAAGCCTTGAAGAAGAATTTGGTTATATACTTATATCTTTCTCTATGTTTCTTTGTATCTCTTTATTTGATCATGTTTAGTCCCTTAGTCATGTCCGACTAAGTTTGTATTAGGACTTGTTAGGATGACTTGTAACTTTTGTTGAAATGCTTGTTTGAGTAATGAAATTTCTTGTTTGATTCTATGATTTGCTTTCTATTTTAATTATTGCAATCTCATGAATCGTTATCTTAGGGTTTAGAATTAAACATTGATCGTAGAAAGTAAAACGACAATTGGCTAAGCACCGAGAGGTGATGCTAATTGATTGCGAATTTTATCTTTGTGACTTGCTTGCTATTTGGATTGTTTGAATTTTAGATTTGATATTTGCAATAGAGATATTAGATGTTAGATCTAAACCATAGGAAGTAGGGTAACCAACGAACTAAGGATCGAGAGGTGACGTTTGTTGATTACGAGTTTTACCTAAGTATTCTAACGAATTGTACTAAGTATCGAAAGGTGAAATATGATGACTTAGGATAATTAAGACGATACGAACTCAATGAGTCTTGACTAGTTTAATCAAGTACTGAAAGGTGAAGCCATAACTAGTGCAAACATAGTTGATTTGTTAATTGAGTTATAATTCACAACAACCTCAGTTTTAAGTTTAAAACAACGAACAAACCCAAACCTAAAAATTTTCTTTTCGCTTAAATTAAATTTGCTCAAATCTGAAAGTTTAAGTCCGACTTGTCATTGTGAATTCGACCCCTAAGTACTATAATAGACGGTTGTATAGTTGCAATCTCTATCTAGCAACTAGGATTAGTAAAACTCACATTAGTAATTTGGAAAGAAGGTGAAATGAGGTTAATTAGGAAAGAAGGTGGAATGGATTGATTAGGCGAGGTCTCCATGAAAGATCGTGAAGAAGGCTATGAGCCATAAGGACTCTGATACCATGCAAGATTTTGTAAAATAGAGAAGAGAAAGATATGACTAAATTGTATGTTTTTCATTATTCATTCAAGATGTTGTTACTATGTATATATAATAGTAACAATTACAAGTGATAGCAGAATTCAACTAATTTGTTCAATACAATTAATGCTAACTAACTATCTAACTAATATGTTTAATTTATACAATGTATTTGTAACGAACTTTGTAACAATCTCATTGCTGTAACTCAATAAGAGAACAAAGAAAAGAAAAGGAACATAAAATAAAATATAAATGCTTAAATTGGTATTAGATAATAATGAGACTTGAAAGGAGAAATAAGATAGGCACTTACAAGTTACAAGTACCAACCCAGTCGAGAAAGAAGCCATTTGAGAAAGGAGAAATAAGCGAGAGAGGGAAAGTAGTCGGAAAATGAGTAAGAAGGTGGTGAATCTGCTTTGGAGGAGAAACATGTGGTGGAGATGACTGAAGGATTCACGATGCGCGTCAAGCCTAAAGTCCTGAACTCGACATGAACCCAACAAAAAATATAAAATTACTTTTGGACCTATTCACAGCCCACCAACAAAGCCCACTAAATCTTCTACAGATATTATCACTTCTACTGTGCTGCTACACTCAGACTCGACTCGACTCGACTCGACTCCCTCTCTTTATCTAGAATCGTTTTTTTGTTTGCACCGTTGTTTACAGTGGTTTCTGCATCCATTTAATCAGATATGTCTGGTATATCTGAAGAGCACATCATCATTACAAATTCAAATAAATTATAGTATAAAATTAGATTCTAATGATTCACATTGAACGAACGTAAAGAGCAGGAGGTAAAAAAAAGGATATGGTTTCCTCTCTATCCAGATAAAAGTTCTTCGCATCCCCGGCAGTGCACTCTCAACTTCAACTTCAACTTCGTAGCACTCATGGGTTTTACGCTTCAGCCGGTATCAGTTGGACCGGTACAGCTTCGCAACGAGATTCCATTTGCTTCTCTCTTTCGCAGCCCCACTCTCTCCTCCCGTTTTAGGTCTGTCCAGTTCTTACTTCTTTGTGAAAATTTTCTCTCTTATACTTGGAATTAGAAATTCCTGGTTCTTTGTTTTCTGTTTCGTTCATTTTTTTTTAATTCTGAATAGAAACAATTATGGTTATTGTTTCTCTCGGAAGTAGGGATTTCCGCTTATTTATGAAAAAAGTATTTAAAAGAATCAAATTTGCAGTGTCAGAAAGAGAGAATTCAAGACTTTGGTGATTACATGTAGAGCCACCAGTCCAAGAGAATCGAAATCTCTAGTAAAGGAGGCACACAAGTATTTCGATCATGCAATGATAACTGTGCGGTCGGGAGATGGGGGGCATGGTGCTGTATTGACCATGCCAAGCAGAAAAGAGAGCAGTTCAAAAGACAAAAATACAAGGAGTTTTACTTCTTCTTTTAAGAGGGAGCCAGATGGGACACTTATTTTGCCAATGGGAGGGCATGGGGCAGATGTCATAATTTATGCTGATGAGAGCCTCGACTCGCTCTTGGAGTTCCATAATAAAAACCGGTATCGTGCCAAAAGAGGGGGGAATGTGGATGCGATGGGCGTTTTAAATTCTCAGATGCATGATGGTTTTCCTGCGCCGGCTTTAAGGATTCCTGTCCCTGTAGGTTTGTGAGTTGTTTCTTTTGCAAATCTGTATTCTAGCTATTATGCTGTTTTGGTAGGATTTTAAGAACTAGGCTGATCCTGACTCTATTTTGCACCATACCTAGCAGCTAAACCCCCTACTTGATAGTTTATGTTTTGATACCTTTTCAGTTGGTTGGAATCACCCTAATCATTTTTGTCCCAATCTTGGTTCTGAAATGGAATGTGTGTCTGCAGTGAAGTCCCTTCTACATACCGCCCCTTTTATTCCCAAAGGTCCAAGTTTCACTTGAATTGCCTGCATTCTGTGTAGCAGTTCCAATCTGCCAGGTTGGATTGGCATTGTTAACTCGAAAGATAAAATGCAAGCATGTTTGGCCCTTCCTACCAAATCGATTGAGAAACGTCGACTGGTTGGGTTGGTATTGGCTCAGATATTGGATTTTTAAGTTTTTTATGGCCGACCCTATTTTTCTCAAAGGAAAAAAGAAAGTCTTTTATGCATATCATTTTGAAAGTCTACATTGGAAGTTTAGCTTTTAGGATTAAATCGAGTAATAAGTGGTAACTGTCCAGCTTGAACCAAAGAGGTCATGAAATCTTGACCAGGAGCATATTATGGTCAGTACTGCCACTTGTAGTCTCAGATAGCAAATGAGAAAACTTTCTGACGTCAATGAGTTATTGCATTTTGGTACAAAGTTCAGTTTGTCTTTGTGCATATGTTATCTGTTATATAGTATTATAGCTGCATTATATAACATTTTATAACAGGAAAACAATTTTCTGTTGCACAAGAAGATAACATGCCTGAGTTCAAATGACAGGTACAGTTGTGAAACGCAAGAAAGGAAGAGTGCTAGCTGACTTGGCTAACCCAGGTGATGAAATTCTTGTTGCCAGAGGTGGTCAAGGCGGGGTAATTACCATTTCTCTTTCTGTACTTGTTAGGTTTAGTATGTTAACAAAAGCTTAATTTGAGAAATTAGCTGGTGCATAAAGTACTAAATGCTTCATGTTGTCTAAGTTCAGACTTATGTTGGAGCCTTCGTGCTTCAAACATAACACTCCGTCTAATAAAATTGTCATGCAAGCCTCCTAAGTCCTACCTCCTGTACTTGTCAGCTGGACTTTTCTTGGATCTGATCTGATCGTTACAAGCAGGGTTTGCAGTCAAAACTTAAAACAACAACAAAGCCTTCATAAAAAACTAGTTGGGGTAGGCTAGAGATGAAGCCCAATAAATTTGGTTTCATTCCATGAGAATGGCTGAATTTTTACATTGGCTTGCCAAGCCTATCACAACCTTCCCTCCTTTCCTGGCTCGGGACATGCTATGTAAAAAAACTACATAGGCAGGTTTTGCAGTGCTGCTGATTATTGGTAGTTTGGTACAGTTCCTGATCCAGTACAGTGTTGGATGATCATCTACCCATTTACTTAAAGAGGATCAGAATTATTTTTTAATATTTTCCCTCTTGCTAATTTTAATCCTTAATATTCCCTTTTTTCAATTCGCAGATAAGCTTGTTGGAGATGCCTCCGAAGCAAATGAAAAAAATGATGACCCTCTCAACTAATGTCTTGCGAGATCCAAGTGACAAGGTCAGTGCAATAAGATTTCAGTTAGAATCTTTTGGAAAATGGAACCAATGGACTTTTATCCACACATTTCTTATGATACCCAACTTTTTTTTGAGATATTTGCAAATGGGCCATTAGATCAATATATTTTGAAGGTGTGGTGAGTTAAACGTGGACAACTTTGCCCTTGATTCTAACAACACCTTTAATAAAGCTCAATTTGCACTAAAATGAAGAGTTGTAACTTATTTGAATGACCAAATTTTTGTACAGTTAACAAAAAAGGCAATATTTCGTTGCATGACATTTCTTTTGTGTAAGTGGTGCAGTGGGTTTAGGTTGTAAACCTGATCAAATTGTGGGTTAATTCTGCAATATATCCTCCTTTGGTATTGGTTTCATCACTTCTGAAGTTTTGATCCCTGACTAAGTACACTATTAGAAAGCAGATAACTAGGTAAAGCAGCATATTGCAGGTCTATTCTATTACTATTGGACTGGTTTACTGGGTAAATAAGCTTTTTGCATGTCTGTTCTAATTCTAGTTCTGGTACATATGTTTTAGGTATTACTTGTAGGTTAATCTTCTGTGTAACAGTGTGTTAAAATTATAAATGTGATAAATCATGGGTATAATTTGCAATTACTCCTGTATTTGTGGTACTGGACATTTGATGTATGACTACTCAGTACTTTACATTCGAGAGTGATAACAAGGTATACCAGCTTTTTGCACGTGTCTGTTAATTTTCTTAGTGCTTTGTTCTTAGGTACTAGTTCTTGGTCAACCTGGTCTGGAAGTCAGCTTGGAGCTGGTCTTAAGAGTAGTTGCTGATGTTGGTCTTGTGGTATGAGCTTTTTCTATTTTTTATTCTACTTTATCACTTTGAACTAAAAAAGGAAAATGCACCTACTGGCTTACATTTATCTTAAAGAAATGATTTTGAATTTCTAGCACTTCAAACAAGAATTTGTGAAACAGTGATATCACCTGTTAATATGTTTACTAAATCTGGATAATTTCTGCTTGACAGCTGCATTACTGACATTATTTCCTGGCAAATATGAGTCGTTTCCTGTATATTGCTTTACAAGTATTAATTGTCTAAATTCTTCTTCTTGATATTACAATTTCTCAACAAAAATATGAGTTTGTCCTCTTATCTTAGATATCTTTTTCTTAATCAAACAATATTCGTCCATGTCTTTTTAGTCACACAAGTTTGCCATAATTTGGCATCTTTTGTTTATAAACTTAAAACCAACAACAACAAAGTCTTTAGTCCCAAACAAGTTGGGGTAGGCTAGAAATGAAATCCAATTGGGTTTCATTTCCAGGGGAATGGCTGCGATTTTATGTTGGCTTGCCAAGCCCATCGCAACCCTCCTCCTTTCCGGGCTTGGGACCGGTTATATTGCAAAAACAAAATAGGCGGAGTTTATAAACTTAAAACCAAAGTCAATAAAATTTTGGTATCTGTTAAAGTTCAATTCATTTCTCAATTATTTTTTCTTGTGTGTGTGTGTGTTGTGGTTAATTATGTTGATTGTCACCTTAGGGTCTTCCAAACGCTGGAAAATCAACGCTTCTTGCATCTCTTACATTTGCAAGACCTGATATAGCTGATTATCCATTTACAACATTGATGCCAAACCTCGGCCGACTTGATGGGGACCCAACTTTAGGGGCATTACAATTCTCCTCTGAAGCAACATTGGCTGATTTGCCAGGTCTAATTGAAGGCGCTCATTTGGGAAAGGTACTTGTTAGTGATCTTGTTTGACCGGTATGGTACAATGGTAGGTAGCAGAACTATTCTGGTTACATTACTTTTTGAAGTGATTAGTGTTTGTTTAAACTAGTTTGTTATCATGTGGGTTTTGTGGATCGTAAAATTGTAGTGTACAGACATAGTATGCGTTGTATTTGTATAAACGAATTGGTAACATTGAATAATTTATGCAATTATACTCTTGCATCTTGTGTATGAAAATTGAGACGAATCTAGCAAATTTATGAACAATGTAGTAAAATGGTATAGGTGGCTCTGTGAATTTTATACAGCCCTTGACAGCTAGTTTCTAACTAATATTATAAAACTTCAGGGTCTTGGTCGTAATTTTCTGAGGCATCTGAGAAGAACTAGACTGATTGTTCATGTTGTTGATGCAGCTGCTGCCGACCCTGTAAAAGATTATAGGACAGTCAGAGAGGTGATATCTCTTTTTTCTTTTCTTTTCTTAACGAACTCTTTTAAGGATCTGTCTTAGTTATAACTCATGCTGTGGATTGTTAATATTACATTTAATTTTTTTTGTGGCCGTTTGTTTGTTCAGGAATTAAGGATGTACAATCCCAGTTACCTTGAGCGACCATATATTGTTGTGTTAAACAAGATTGATGTCGCTGAGGTATATTAAAGACGGTCTTTCTTATTGACTTATCGTTTAATACTGTTAAATCTAAATCTTTGTATGACCTTTGCAGATTTAAGGATTATCCTTTTACCAGAGATACATGAAAGAACCCCTCTTTTGGCATTGTAAAAAAATTAAGACAGTAGGAGAATAAGGATGTTTGTGGATTTATTTGAGGTTTCGCAAAGAACAGATTGAAATATCTTACCATTTATCAAGTAATAAGAAGCAAATTCGGTTGTCATTTCTCAGGCTTATGAGAGGTTGCAATCACTGATTCAAGAAATATCGACAATTGGTTGTAGCGAGTCTGCCAACTTTGATTATACAGAAGTTGAAAACTCTGCACATGGAGAAAAGAAAGAAAAGGAACTGGAGGACTACCCACGGCCTTTGGCAGTGGTTGGCACTAGCTTACTGTAATATGATTCCCATATTTTTAATTATTGTTTTCATTCTTCTCGCAACTTCTTGATCATTTTTGCAGCTAAAATTGTAATTGCCCAATCTTAATTGGTCCCAAGCATCAACAGAGTATGATAAAATGAATTAGACTTGTTGTTAGTGTTGTATTGTATCAGTTTGACCCAAACAAAGAAATCGGGACATTTGTAAGTACCAGTAAGTTTAGGGTAATCTCTTTGTTTCTTGCCAGTTTTTGTTTATATACGCATGTATGTCACTTTTTACATCGTCACTATTTCAATACATTTTTATTGCTATTATTGACCGGTAGTAATATCATGATAATTTGTTTGTAGGAAACGAGTTGGCATTGATGAAATGCTTAAAGAGATAAGAGCTGGTCTGAGAAAATGCACCGATGTGACAAAATTGTTGCGCCAAGAAGTTGTACCGACTTTGCGATAACTGATCTGTTGTAAATTTGTAATAGTGATACATGACAGTTTGGCAGGGATAGAGCATATAAATTATTTTGCTTTTGGGCAATGGCTGTGTTTCATATCCACGTCGGTCACTCCGCCACCAGCATGTTAGGCATCTGTCTAGCTTGCGGAATTATTTTTTCTTCCTATTCCAATTTTTGGTAAGTTTGAAATTGACTGTTTCTAAATGCATGTGTTAGATAATGAGCAAGAACTAGGACTTTTGTTTCTGTACATTCAAACTGCTGTAATTAGAATCTTGCTCTCAAATGGTATCTAATAGATGTACTTATTTTATATCTTTTAATGGAAAATTATTGGTAGGTTTTTGACCTGTCACCACACAAAAAAGAAGATATCGGATACATACGATGTTAATGTATATGTTAGATCTTATTGCGAATGTATATATGAATTCATGATCGTTCAGATTTGAACTTAATATACGTGTTAGATTTTTGGTAGGTTAATGTACATTCACAACGCAGATGTGGAGCCGTTAAACATTTAAAATTAAGAATATTGTTCTTCCGTACTTAAATAGACAAATAATAGCTCTCCTTTCCCTTTTCTTTTCACCTATTCTAGATTGATCTTTTTTAGGTTAAACAAGCTTTTATTCCATCTCAATTTAGGTCCTGCCAGTTCTTTAAGCTCGAGCAAGATTTTGATTGTTTAGTCATGATATTATTTGTAAAAAATAGAAATTGGAGAAAAACTGATCTTCATGGCATTTCAGTACTGGTTATCTTCCGTACTTGCAATATATATAAATGATCACAAAAACTAACCTATTAATAAGACCAACAAACCTTTAAAAAGCATTGACACTAACCTGTAGGACTTCAAAAGCAAAAGTTTTTTATGGATGGACTAACAGTCTATCGTAGTACTTAGGAATCGAATCCATCCACAGGAACGATTCGATTTTAGTTTTCAGTTTTGAATAAATTAAATCTAAGCAAAAGAATAAGAGATAAGAAAAGTTTCAGATTTGAATTGTTTGATTGATTTAAACTAAAAACTGGTGATAATCCCGTTTTTAGGCGCACCGTCAAAATTAATGCTATTAGCATATCAAAAGTATGCGTTGTATTATGGGTTTATCACTTATGCCTGTGTGGTGTTCAGCACGGATATAATAACAAGGTTGTCCTTTATGGAAAGGTAATACTGGTAGCGTCACAATACTAGAGCCTTATCTGAGAGTAAAACATTTGGAGCAGACAAAGCAGAAGAGAGGTTGCTTTCGCCTCATATGCACTTGTGATATATTAATACATGTATCCCTCAAAATCAATAGGAATAGAATAATAATAATTTGGCTTCAAAAAGGGGGAAAAATCTAAATATTTTACCGTATCCAGGCAATTCAACAGATAAAACAATTATCTGCTGAATAACATATTTAACAATTATCGCTGATATAGAATTACAGACATGATACAGCACAAAACAATTATTCAGCTAGAAAAATGCAGATACTGAAAAAGGACAAATATTAGCAACTAACACACATGACGCAATCTATAGGAATAGAATAATAATTAGAGGGGGATAAATCTAAATATAATATCATGCAGAGGATTATCATATCCAGGCAATTCAGCAGATAACCTAAAGATAAATCTTGCATAGGAAGAAATAATAGATAGTACAACATCTTCATGATATAAAAAGCCATTTCATGGATGCAACGACACCCCATTAAAATATCATATTCACCCCTTCATAACATGAGAAATCTTCTGTACTTGGTTTTCCCCCTCCACATCTCTTATTCAGAACCCACATTATTCTTCTTCCACATTATTCTTTAATAAAAACCCACATTCTTCTTCTTCCACATTGCGTTCCACTTAATCAAGGGGCAGGAGCAGTAATTTGGAGAGAGTCTTCAAAGATATTGGAAGAGGTTAATATAGGTAGATACCATATTAGTTCCCATCTTACAAGAATTCTCACACCAGGTTATACTGATATTTCAAGGGTTTTTGCAGACTGAACATGACATCTCTTTCTAAAGATGAAAAGCATATAAAATCTATCTACTATCTAAACCATAAGACATCTCAACTAGTAACGACCATAATTTGGTCGACCACCCCTTGGACGATCATACGGCCTGGGCCGGTCATGATAATTACGGCCTTCGTACCTCATGGGCCCACCTGCCATGCGAGGAGGTGCCATACTACTGTCATACCCACCACCCCCCCTAGGGGCATCCCTGTAGTATGCACCACTGCCTCCACCACGTTCAAACTCTCTATCATATCCCCTCTCTTTACCATACACATCTTGAGTGTATCTATCTGGTAAACCACCATACCTTTCCCCAGCAGAACGGTCCCCAACCAATGGAGGCCCATAACGGTCAGCCACATAGCGATCGCGTGGGTCACGAGTACCACCACCATAACGATCCATGCGATCCCGATCATCAGGACCTGAATCGTACCTATATAAGGTTGGGACAGAAAGGTAAGCAAACTATGCAACTTCCCCTGTAAGTTCTTCTTTAAAAAGACGGACCATACTCCCACTTGGTACAGAACTAGTAATACTTCCAGCTCTTTGGTAATGAACAAGGAATCTGAATTTTCATTCTTTTCGCTCTGTTACTTATTATACCTAAACTGACTGTGTGATTAGGTTCTTGACAAGTCCCTACCATTTACCTAAATAAACTGCCTTAATCTGCAAAACTGGAATAAAGGGACTATATCACACTGGCATGCTCAAAGTACCTATCATCGAAGAAGCGGTCAGAACCATATCGATCTGGTCCTCCAAACCGGTCCTCCCGCGCACCACGACCAACACCTCCACCGCTATACCTAGCCGAGGGAGGGGTGTACCTTCCACCTCTACCTCCTCCCCTAATATTCGAACTAGGGCAATCTCGAGCCCAGTGGCCAGGGCGGCCACACTTAAAACATTCATCCCTGTCCCTGTCCCGATCCCGGTCCCGTCCAACAGGAGGTGGCCCGCGAGGCCCATCATCACGGTATCCTCCTCCCCTAGGAGCAGTTTGACCATGACCTCCATAGCTCTCATCAGAGTTGGGCCTCGGTTCAGCCCGGTTGACAGAGATTATGCGACCATCCAGCTCAACGTTGTTCATCTCAGCAATTGCTGCTTCCACTCCTAACCGGTCGGTGTATGTGACAAATCCAAATCCACGTGGACGACCAGTGTCTCTCTCTGTGATTATCTGTAGTCACATAGGGAAACATAAAATCTTTAAAATTTAGGATTCACGAAAGGAAAAGAAAAAATTATTCCAAGTACAATATTATACAAAAAAAGCATTAGTCTCTTCTGGTGAATTGCAATGCTCAAAATTTGAAAAGAAGAGAACTAGTTATAGCCAGTTAACTGAAAACTATGGAAACATCTCAGAAGAAATAAATAAACATATTAATAGCTAAAACAAATCAATATATGAATAAGAAATAAGAGGAACAACTAGTTACCTATTTATAAAACAAGAGATAAAATACAGGATGTTTAAGATAATGTCTATGATTCAATATAGAAGAATATGATGAGTTTTTATAGGGTGCAAAATCAAATCATCACTTTTTATTATGATTTGTCCAGCAGGGCGCATTAAAATTTCACTGATCTTAATGACTGAATAAGAATTTAACTTAAAGAAAACAGGAGGAAAAGGTAATAACTTACCCATTGAGAGACGCAGAAGAGAATCTCAAGAGGAAGCAAATTAAGAGAACTAATTTCACAAGCACAGAACTTAGCTATGAATTCCTTTTTATAGATTGATGACTTTAAACCTGATAAGTCCACCAACAAACATCTACGTACACATACAATACCATTTTTCCTAGTGGGGAAGTTGCCTGTGAGCAAAAGAAGTATAATCTTTCTATTCTTGTACTACAGAAGTAACCAAATTTGACAAAAGAATACTTGACGTGAGTGCTCTACAGTACCTTGATTACCTTGATGTTTGTCATGTCAATCCTCCATATACCAATCATACATAATTCATTATATTAGATGAAATTGCATATGTCGATTCTCAAATCACTGTCAAAACACCAGTACTGACAAATACTAATCTTAACAACTAAGGAACCGAATCATTTCTGACAGACAATTATGTAGCAGTGATGGTAAGGTTCGGCCTAATCTAATTTGCACTTCACTCATATGTCCCGAGTGGCTCAAAGTTCCAAAAAACTTCAAACTCAAACCATTGAGATATAATCTACCGGTATTAGTGATCCACATAGATACAAGAAACAGATATTGATTGCAAGGAATGTGATAAGCAATAGGATTTATGCTGCTCGCAGTTGTATAAATTGCAAAGTTCCATTACAACAAAGGAAATTGAATAGCTACAGGAAAGGGCAGACAAAGCCTAACAGAAGAACGATTTTACTAACATGGAAAAGACAATGGAATTAATTTTGGAAAACAGAAATTTACCTCCAAGCTCGTGACTCTCTAAATCAAAATAACAGAATTACCCTATTATGTTTACAAACCACTTCCATACTGCTATGATTAAGAACTAAGTCCAAGTTCTTAATTTTTTAATAGTAGTATGTAGTAACAGTAGAAGAAGGTACAAATGAAATAGAAGGACATCTTCCATACTCTGGTGATCCTTCAGTAACTTGGTAATATCCTTTTCTCTGTAAAAAGAAGAGCTTTCCAACTGTAATGAGGGAAAGCAGCTGCAAAGAAGAAATCCATTTGCATATTCCTTACAAATCATGGGGACCACAGGTACTAAAGACAACATGACGAGTACTGCGTGCAAGAAGGTAAGGATTATGACACAAGGCTACTGACAAAGAAAATAAGAATGGAATGGCTTGGTAGTCTGGCAGTCATGTTGTGCCCAATATGAACCACTGATATTGTCCCAAGCCATCATGTGTATCATTCTCAGAAAGCTTTTTTATTATGAATCATATACTTGCATCTGCCCATAACATGGTCACTAGCTATCCCCCCTCTAGCAGGTGGAAAGAATTATTTGAATTCATTTATCGGTTGCTAACAATTCGCAACAGCTTAAAATTTTGAACTTGGTAAGTAATGAGCTTCAGAACAGTAACCGCAAAGTAGAAGTGCACCACCAAATCGATTCAGAATCCATGAGAATATTCAATCCCATGATGACAATATTTTTTTTGGTCCTTTTGTTCATTTCTTTTATATGACATGAGTAACAGGAAGAAACCTCAACATAAAAGCAATTCAATGATTATCACTTTAGGAGGTCAACAGTGTCCATGAAACTAAATCCAAAACTGGTGTTCTAAAGTAAAATCTTATAGAGGACTTTTCTTCAAATATGAAGGAGATCAACCAAACAGTAATTGCACTGACTCTTGGAGCAACCTACCTAACATTACTGCAAGATGCACACTGAGAAGGATATTGATACCAACCATATGAGGCCAATTTCCACTCAGATAAACTATGAACCCAAATCAGCCACATGGTTGCAGTCTCATTCCTCGGAAAGAAATAGGCTTGTTTCAAATCTTATGCACAAATATGTTCTCTCTTCCGACCCAAAATATCATCATCAACTACTATAATAAACTCGTCTCCAAGCATCTATGGTTAGAAGAGGATCGGCAACTCTTGCACATCAAGTTGAAGCTTTCCAGTTCAGCTTGCCAGAGAAAGATGATTCGAGAAGTTAAAGTCTAAATGCAACATATAGATCGAGGTGCTGCAACTACTCTGCTTATGTGCAGCTAATGTATATCAGTCTAGGACTCTAGGGTCCTATTATTGCCTTGTTTCATGTCAAGGCATTGAACCGATGGCTCAAAAGAAACATAAATAACAAGTAACTCACTGATCAGTAAGGACATCGAAATGACAAAACCGAACTAGAGCCAACAAAGGAATAGGCTCTGTAATTTAGAAGTTTAACTGAGCACAAAAAATTATGAATGAGGCACCCACTGTCGAAAATCAAACAACCACGCTAATACTGTGAGTGCTATTTAACTGCTCCTCAAAGATCAAGCATACACTAAAATACTGCCTTTCAAGTTTCAACAAAGTGATCCCACTGTCTGTATCAAACTTACACAACTATTACTTTGTCCAATACCCACAGCAATGGCAACAAGTTCAAGCTAAACTTATGTGATACTGTAACCGAAGCACCTGACGAGTGATCCCAGTCTCTTATAATTTATAAAGTTTTCACTTAAATCTGTTTGTGAACCTTGAATATCAAGTCATCTTATCAAGAATTAGTTCAAGTTCAGATAACTGCAAATTCTTTCCTAAAAAAGGTGATCACTATCATGTAACCTCAAAAGAAAGGACATAACTCATATTACAGAACCAATAACGGAATAACCCTGCAATGTTACAAAATAGTTATTTATGGTAAAATAGAGAAAATTCATGAGATAAATTTAATTTTCCAATTTACATCCTTTCAATTTTAGGAAGATTAATCCTCAAAAAGGAGGCAAGAAATAGGTTTTAAAGAAAAATAAACTTCACGAATTACAGATTCTTCAGACATGTACTAAAAAATCATGATTGTAAAACTTAAATGCAACACAAGAAACGACAACAATTGTGAAGAAGCAGATATTGAGATCACTGAGTCTCTAGAAAGAGAAGTAAGGAATTTGAGAGCAGCAACGAATACCTGAGCCTCCATAACCTTGCCGAAGCGAGCGAAGACACTTTGGAGCACCCGATCGTTGGTTTCGTACGCCAATCCACCTACGAAAATTTTGCAATCATCCTTACCGGCCATGTTATTATCTCAACGCAACACCGCCGGAGAGATAATTGGAAAGAACGACACAATACGCGACGGCGAGAGAGGAGAGAAGAGAGAGAGGCGAGAACAAGGAAAGGAAAGGAAAGGAAAGGAAAGACCTAGGATTAATACGGATACCAACACAAACACAAGTACACAACACAGCTGTCAAGTGTCAACCGAACGGATTAATACGGATTCGGTGGTTTTGGTTTTGGTTTTTGTTTTGATTACGGGATGAAACAAAACAAATTCAATTCAATTCAATTCAATTCCAACTCTCGCTCCTACCTTAAATTAAATGTCCACCTTACAGGCTTACTGGCTTACACGCTCTCTCTCTCTGATTAGCAGACAAAATACACATTATTTCCTGATTAGCTCCCTCGATACAAATTACAAAACCATGTTTGGAAAAGCATTTTGTACCTCTTTAGACAATGAACCATTAAAAAATCTAGTCTATCTTAAAATTACACTTCCACAGTTTCACCTTCTCAAGCTTCGCTCACTGCATACTGCATACTGCATACTCATTTTTTTTGTTTGAAATATGAAGTCAGTTTTGTTAGAGGTTTGTTAAATTTACGCCGGCCTTAACTAAAAACGGAGACCTTTACCAAAATAAATAAATAAATTTTCTTTCAACTAAGCAACAAAAAAAAACAAAGACAATACTTCGATTATCAACAAGAATATATGCATGTATTTTTTTTTGGATTTTATTAAAAGAATGGGAATGAATTACATTATTATACATACATTAGTTTCAATTCTCTTCAGTCAGAGAACAGTGATGCGTTTGCACTATTTACATGTTTCTGTGTCGTCATACTGTACAACCTCTCCTTAATGATTCACTCAGGCAGAAGGGGGAGCCGATAAACACTGGCGCCACCTTTCCCATCTACAAAATAGTTGGAACCAACATTCTTCTTGTTTGTCGAATCGTTTGTTTCCTTGTTAATGGAGTTTTTCGTATTTATTCTCATAGGAAGAATCTGTAACCGGGACTCAAACTCAGTTCCAGATGTTTCAGCTACCAGTTGGTAGCTTTCCACGAGCTCCAGCTGACGAGCAACTATTTCTGAGCATCTTGGGAGAAGCTCCACAGCTTCTCCCCCTGGAATCACGATATATTCAATTGCCAACCTTGCCTCCTGTTAAGAGCAAACAACTCAATTGTTCAGTCTCATTTGATGGACAAAAGAGGTAAAACTTTCAGAAATCAACTAGCTTTCTACAAGTTCAAACAGGATACCTCTAAAGCATCAATCTCCTCCAACGATGGTTTCCTTTTTGGTGCATCATCCCGGATCTCTATGTCTTCCATTTCGATGGTTTTTCTTTTGCCTTGCAGCGTCTCTGTCTCCACCGTGAGACCCGACTTGTTCTTTGAAAGAATCATTTTGACAGCCTTCACCAATTGTGCCATGGTATCTGACTACAATATTTATCACCAAGAAAGATATTTACAATGCTTATATTACAACGACCAATAATTTTCCTTAACAACAATTTCAATCCCACTTTGTCCATCTATTCTTTGAAATTATTTTTCATGACCTTTTGTGCAAGTTGGAATTTAGCGCATAAAAATTTTAGTGCATGTGAAATGAAGCTGCAATTCTTGTATGAAAACAACCATATATATTGATCAAAGAAGAGGCTACCTTAACAACATAAATAGGGATCCGGTGGAATCTGGCAACCCCACGGATTGATGGGGCATGTTTCAACTCAGCATGTGTAACCAGCATGGCGTCTGCTGTTCTGATCTCATCAGTCACTCCAAGCTCTTGTTCATACCCCATCACTTTCGCTACTCGCAAGAGATCAGATTCCAAGATCTGTTACGGAGACATAGAATCCACAATGAGAATCAAAACTATGCGTCTAAAATTCTCAACTACTAAGGTCGGTCAAAAAGGCTACCATACATGAAATCAATTGTCAGATTGGTAGTAGTTCTAAGAGCAATTATCATTATTGTGTTTCTTCTTGTCAATTCATGGTAGTTAATTAAGAGTTTAAGTAGAAATCAAGGACTGACCAGGGCCTAAAAAAAGGAAAGAAAGACAGAAGACAGATAATATGCCACAAATGAAAGGTTTCTTTATTACCTCATTAGTATAAACCCTGACAAATGAAGATCTCGATAACGCCTTCCTTTCTTTTCTGCCAAAACTTGAACTGGAGTGGGTATTGTTCTCTAAAGGTACAGTATTTACTTGTAAACTGCCTCGAGTAAATGTTTGATGTTGTTCATTTGATGGAGATGATAGCTCTTCTTTGTCATTGCCATATACTGACAAAGATTTATCAAACTCACTAGATTTGTCATCTGTGTTTCTAACAACAAATTTTGGGGCCTTTCCTGTGTTTAAGAAAAGGAAAGCAGCAATATAATCAAATACACATAGCATACATGGAAATAACAATTAGTGCAAAATGGCAGGTCAAAACACTATTTCAATTAAGAAACTCGAAACTAATGCAAATAAAAATGACCTTAGTTAAATAAACGAGACAAAACAGAAGGATGAAATGATGAATCCATAGAAATTGAAAACATAAGAACTCTTCAACCCACAACTGTTATAGGTCTGCTGATATAACTAAAGCTTGGTTGTTTATCATAGGTACCTGCTAAGATGTTATCAACAGTAACATCTAATTGACGGTGAACTCTATATTCCGTCTTTGATATCATCTCAACAGCACAGGTAAATGTTGGAGGCCCTTTTCTTTCAAGGATTGTCTTTTGAACTTTTCTCTTTTTTGCTACCTCATCACTTAGCGTGACACTCTGAAAATGATGTTATTTTTCGGTAAGTACCAGATAAACTTGCATATATCATACATGGCCCTTTGGTAACTGCCTAAGTCAGGTTTAGATATAGTTTTGTTGCCTTTTCTTCTTAGTAATTGAAAATTTATGCCAGCATTGCAAAAACATAGCTTTACTAATTTGGTCACTTCTGATGAAAATGTTGTTATGTTTTCCCATTTCTTCCCAGGATAAAAGCCCCTACAATATCTGTTTGTTGTTCCACTGGCATGGTACTTTTCATCAACTTTTGACCAAATAACAGACAAGAATTTAAAAAAGAAAAGATTTTTCTTACCTCGATCCCTCCAACAAGGATCTGTAAGCAAGGATTTTTGGTTAAGCTCTCAATTGTCACACCATGTGCTGTTCCAACAAGCTGAACACCTCTCTGTGCAATCGTGCTTGCTGCCAATGCCTCAGGTTCTGTGCCAATCTCATCTATTACTATCACTTCTGGCATGTGATTTTCAACAGCTTCAATCATAATCTACCAAAGCATTAAACAATATACTTGACCTGCTTAGTCGGGAAAAAATGAAGAAAAAAAGTTTGTGTTCGGTGTAATATCATGCAATTTCTACAGTAAAATGCCTTGTGAAGCTATGGTGCTAATGAAGTACTTGACTGTACATTGAAAATCTCAGGCCCATATAAAAAAGAAAAGGAAAATCAAAGTGCAACTACAATCTATAGAAAGGTTAGCTTACATCATGCTGCATGCTAACTTTGGGAACTTGCATCCTTCTAGCGCGACCTATACCGGAGTGAGGCACATCACCATCACCTCCTATCTCATTTGAGGTGTCTACTATGATAACACGTTTCTTCTGCTCATCTGCTAATATCCTTGCAATTTCTCTGCATTCAGGGATGAATTTAGTTTTGCTATTAAAGTACTAAAGTCACAAAACCATGATGTATGTTTACATGGTGGCGTAGTGGGCGTATTGAATCCGTGGAATTTGATATATGCCATATCACAATATGCGTCTTTTATCTGATAATAATAGTATACTCTTATCCATAACCATGCAACTTAGCTTTCTATGTAAATGAAAGAGAAGGTCTAATGGAGGTGTTATGTTTAATATAGAGATAATAGAGCCACATGAGATCTCTCTGTGATTTTTGTTCTTTAGAGAACTAGACAGAGAGAAGTAATTTTAGAAAAAAATATGCATATTACATCAAGTTTTTATTCATATTACCGGATGATATACTAGATTATTGACGTTTCTTAAAATCAAATGAAAAAAAATATCAAAGCAATGTTGTTAAAATCATACTTTATTCCATACCTTCTTACCAAAAATTAGGAAGTGAGGTGGTCTTAAAACTGAGGCACATAATTATTCTTGTTTAATTGGATGGTCAAAGTTCATTACTGGACTTCCTCTCATAAAATGCTGGATGCTTGACCATTATCTTCTTTCTTTTTTAAAAAATAAAAAATGTTCTTCTATAGTACCTTATCAAGGTTGTCTTGCCCACACCAGGAGGTCCAATAACCAAAATGGATTCCCCACTCTCAACCAAATCCCGAATCATCTCTGCACTTCCTGAGATAGCACGGCCGACGCGACAAGTGATCCCAACTATTTGCAATTTGCGATTTCTAATTGCACTTATGCGGTGAAGTGACCTATTTATCCCAGACCGGTTATCCTCAGCGAAGTCACCAACCTACAAATAACACAAACGCACAAATTAGTCCAACATATGAGAATCATGGGAAAATAAAAAACTTGGATACACCGAAGATAGGTACACTACACTATGTACTCCGAGTCACTCTGAACCGTTAGATACATCAAGATCCGCACTATAGATCAAGATCGAACGGTCCGGAGTGACTCGGAGTACCTAGTGTACCAAAGATATCTTTGGTGTACCTTAAGTTTTCCCGAGAATCATAAGTTCATAACAATGCAGAAGCAAACATAATAGCAAAGGTATAGCTTGAAAGTTAGAAGAAGTGCCATATGAGTGCTAGTAAGTGAATAAAAAACTTAAACTAATTAGATCATGGCACTAAACCATCATAATTCAGAAGTCAGCACATAATTCTGCAAATGATATATCAAGTGACACTTTGAGGAAAACTAACAACAGATTCAAGTTATTACGTACCCACACAATTTACCTTAGAAATGGCATGTGCCAGATCCTCGGGTCTCACGGGCTCACTCGCAATAAGCCAATCGCCAGAGGGAAACCGTGCGACAGGCTCTCTTCCTAAATCCAATACCACCTCCACCAATTCCTTGATCTCTTTATGCCCATAAAGATCCTTTCTCATCCTAGGTGGCACCAGCTCAAGGAACATCTCCAATTCATCCCCAGTTGCTTGGCCCACAGCTCCTACCACCTGATCCAACTTTCTAACTGAGCTCCCCAGCCCGAACTGCGTCTGACCCATACCGCCATCGTTCCACAGTTCATTGTTTGGTCGACGAATTGGTGGGGTGGAGATGGCCTTGCGTGCACCCGGAATCCGACGGAGAGAAGCTGTGAGTACGAGGCCAGATACAGGATGCTGGAGAGAGAGCGGCGTTAATGCCTTTAGCATGTTGATCTGGTGCGTTGTGTTGTGTGATCCCGTTGTGCACTATGAGCTTGTTACGTGCGTTGTTTATATTGTATTGGTTCAGTCTTCAGTGAGATATTTCGTCGAACACGTGTTGTGGTCTTATGGGGGGTGTAGTGTAACTGTGTAAGAACAGATTTCGTTTCAACTTTCAAGAGAAGGGAATCGGAATCGGAATCGGAATCGGGAAAGAGTAGATTCTACGCTACGGTATCATTATCGAAGTCGTTTAAATCTTTACAGACACCATCACACGCAAAATAATGATGTACACGTGGCAGGTTGTTACTGGACCATCATCTTCGTGAAGACCACAAGTCCACAAGGATGGCGCCACGTAGTGAGATTGCGAAAGGTGGTAAGATAAAGAAGTCCCTTAACTAGACAAAAAGAGGAAAAGAAAGGGAGGCACTCCGCACTCTCTACTCTCTCCGCCACGGGACGAGGGAAGGTCGAGAAATCTTTAGCTGCTCCCGGTGCATCACCTTGGGAAATCGAGATGATGCGATGCGATGCGACGCGACGCGACGCGACGCGAGCAGGAGCAGGGAAAGATAGAAGATCACTATTGATTAAGATGTTACTCTAACTCGAACTCGACTACAAGTAACAAAAAGATTGTATATAAGAAAGAGAACTAGGGTTTCATTATGTACTAGTACCTTATCTCTATCTGACTATTACAAGTAGCAAAAATATTAAATTGCAAAATGTTTAGAATATTACAGGAAAAGTATTTCATCAAAGTAACTGAAATTCTTTAAAAACCAAAAGAGGCTTATTTACTTGCTTCCTTTTTCCTTCACAGTAAAAGGGTCCCACTATATAGGCTCTACTATGTGCAATGCATTGTATTTTGTTTGACAAGCAACACTGCAACAAGACGGTTGAAGAGTAGTTGATGCAATGAAATTGACACTTCTCCAAAGCTTTTTTTAATTCAGGTGTCAAATGATCTTATCCAGTCAGACGATGCGTTCTTTTGAGGAAAAAAAAACATGAAACAACATTTGAATTATTAATTTGTAAAGCATGAAAGTACGGCCATTGAGATTTGAGAATCCAGCCCTTTTGAAATTTGAACTGCAGGATCACCGTTTTCTTGGTCCAATTGATAGAAGGCCTAACATATATATATATATATATATATATATTCCTTCCATCTTGTTTCCTGCTGCTAAAGTTGACGAATATGTAAATTAAATTAAATAAAGATGATCATACTCCAAGAATCTTGCCTTCTCTTCCTAAATCTTTGCATAAACAGACATTTTTCCGGCATTAATTTTAGATGGACCGCAAGGCCGCATTCTTATTGAGAGCCTAGTCAGAGGTCAGGCATCGGTCGAAGGAGATGGATGCATGTAGCTATGGCATTCTTATGCTTGAGAGTTGAGAGATTTGCTGGCTTAAGCCCCACTGATGAAAGATTCAGAGACTGATTGAGCCTCCACAAGCATGTTGAGATGGCTTTCTCTGGTCGCATTACCGATATGGTCGACCACAGAATGTTCCCAGTCAATGATGGATGAGAGAATGCACATGTAACAGAGCATGTTCACGATTGCTTGGCCCCGGTGATTAGATGTGGTCTCTTATGCTCCAAGTTATCGCCAAAAGAGCGCATCAGGATCAAATAAGTTGTCAAGAGAGTTGCATTTGTTGGCTCGAGTAAAGCTGCTGAGATGACAGAGATTAAATGAGAGAAACCAAAACAAAATAAGGTTTTATGAAGCTTCTTTCCAACTATAATAGATTCTATTGGGCATAAACAAAATAATATGACATGATATTACAAATAGGATACAGCTCACACTACACCTAGTCTTCTTTCTTACAGGGTACAATAAAAAGGAAAATCGGTCCACAAACCAAAAGAAAAGAAAAAATAACCATTTAGTCGGTTAACAACCAAATCACCTATCATTCTATCAACCTAAAAAAACACGTAGTGAATTGTGCAATTTAAGAAATTTTTTTAACAAAATGCCTGGATTATAACAAAAAAATAGATTGCAACTACAATTCATCATCAAGGAACTCAGAATCATCAGTAAACATTGATTTTGAGTTTTTATGTTGCAACTGCTCTTGCAACTTCCAAGCTGGAAGCTGATCTTTCCCCAGGGGGAAATTCCAAAAGGAGTCTGAGGTTCTGTAAAAAAAATACATCAATAGGGCTGACACAAAGAAGAGTCCCAACAACACTACCGATGCTTGCCACACTGCAGGAAATACAAAAGCAAGCAGATGTTACATATCTTAACAACAACAACAACAACAAAAAAGCTGTCCCAAACAAGTTCGGGCAGGCTAGAGACGAAACCCAATTGGAGTCATTTCGATTTGTTTTCATTTCCACGAGAATGGCTAATTTTTACATTGGTTCGCTAAGCCTATCACAACCCTCCTTTTTCCTGGCTTGGGACAAGCTATGTAAAAACAACATAGAATAGTGGTGCAGTTCAATTAGCCATTGGTTCACATATCTGATAGAAGAATGGATAAAATATTTCTTATCTATTAACATCCCTGTCTGATATCTGCTCAGTTTGGCTCTTTAATTTAATAGTGGTGCAGTTCAATTAGACAAGTAAAAAAAACAATTGAGAAGAATGAAACTAAGGTGCATCCGGATACACTGTAATAGCAGCATATATGCCTTTGTTTATTCCTTGAACAAACTTCAAGCATGGCCAATTTTGAAATTGATATCAAGTAATGTTGGACCAGACCTTAGGTTGGAACATACTAGCATGAGCTGGTGAGCTAGCCTGGTGATTAATGCAAGTCCACATCTATGTATGCGTGAGAGGGAGAGAGTAAAATACCTTTCCATTCTCCTGGCACAGTCAACTTGGTGACTGTAGCTCCCCATTTTTCTGAATTGGAGATTACAACTCTGCAGAGAAATGTATTGAGAATTTTACTTATTTAAGGAGAAGTGATAACTGCACCCCACTATCCGCACTCCTAACCTACACCCTAGAAATGTTTATATATCTATCCAAAAATGCTTATACCCGATGAAAAAAGTGTTTACAAGTTTATCCCACTATGAGTAAATAAATCTCATACAGGTGATGACTTCAACTTGTTCTTTTCAAACAGAAGTTTATATAGTCTACCTTTCTGTAGGACAGAAATGGATAGCAGAAATGGAGGCACCAAGATGGACCTTCCTGCTCCAGTGGGCAACCTCCATCTTTTTTACATTTACCACACAGAAGTCACCATCAGTACTCCCTCTGCACAATAATGAATACAAGAATACATAAATGATAAATGAATAAGGAAATAAGTGATTTAAGGTAGGCTTGAATAATTGCTGACTGTTTGACCGAAGACCAAAATCTTAATTTTTTTATTGTCAAAAAAGAAAAGAAAGAACTTCTAATGCTGTTCATGACAGACAGTAATAATTATTATTGAACAAGTTTTTTAGTAGATAGTAAAATAATATACTTTTCAGTTTCAGTACTGGTGTAGCAGTGGCACTAGAGAGCATTACTTGATGTTATGGCCACGAAAATGATAAAGCCATACATTGAGCAATGGTGCTAGGTTGACTGGTACAGTTCGAGATACGTCTAGTACTGGTCTATTACTCAACAGTGATATATTAAATGCCTATAGTATAGAAAGCTAAGCTAAGCATTTCTATAGCAAACACATTAAAGCACCACCAATTGGAGTAAAAGTTTGAAAGAGGCAGCACTTACAATGCAATGTACTTTCCATCCAAACTAACAGAAAGAACAGAAATAGGTTTTCTTATTAATCTTTTGAATCCAAGTCTCTTCCATGTGCTCATATCCCATACAACAGTTACAACATCCCCACCTCCTTTTCATGCAAAACAAACAAATAAATCATAGATTAGTTGGCTTAACAACTGAAAACCATCTGCCTTTTGATACAATCCTTCAACCGAGTCAATCAAAGGTACCGAAATTTGTATAAAACATTTTCAACAAACCATCAAAATTTCACAAGTTTTGCAACTGATACCATACTGTTTTGCTGCAGAAATTTATCAGATACACAAATGGAGAACTCAAGCAAATATTCATCAAATCGACATGATTTTGTGTTATATCTAAGTACCCAATAGGTGGTCAATTGCTAAGGTTTAAATTAGTGTGTGCAAATATAAATTGATCAACTCAGGGTTCAATTGTAATTTCCAGCTTTTAGAAGAAAACTGCTAGCAGGAAGCTTACTTTTATGTACTGTACAAAACAAGAACGGTCTCATGCCATCCCTTGAAAAGCGACAACACTGAATCTGCTCCTCCTATAGGGTTTCAAAAGAAAGGGAACACTTAGCATATGATAAATGATGGAAACAGAAGTATAAAGATGAGAACGCCACGACAAATAATCAACATCGACATTTGCACTGACAAAGTACGATGACCATGAGATGGTAACTAGTTGATTGTGTACCAACTTAAAAAGGTGCATCAACAAACCACAATTATGTAAAGAACCACTCCTGCTCTCTCTACAGCCAAGACAAATATTAATTGTGTGCTATTACCAAAAGAGCAATAACGAAATTAACCAAATAGAAAAGCAGAATACCGCAGACCGATCCAAATTCATCAATGGTGTACCATCAGTCAACTTCCAGAGTCTAGCTGAACCATCAACAGATGTTGACACTAAGAACTCTGAATCCAAGCTGTAGGGAAGAAAAGATAATAATAACAATAAGGCTTCTCAGTATCATTCTGAAGTAAACTAGTTATGCCTTTGTTTGGACACCCTTTGTCAATAAGAATGAGAAGTATGTTTATTAATCATACCATTCCAGTCTCCATGAAACAAAAACTAATAACAAAAAAAATAATAACAAAAGGAAAATTTTAGAAGTAAAGTGTTTTGCATATCTTACCTAATATCCATGTCTTTAAAAGATTTGTGCGCTTTAGGTTCATCTATGAAAATATCCTGACTAGGCCAATGAAACACCCTGAGACGCCCATCCTACAAGATAAATACCATTATTACATCAGATGGGTTCCTTGCCAGTATCTTACTGGTGCATGCCTAAGAAAATTGAACCAGCCAATATCATGGCTAGATCATTTGCAGAGTTTTTGTGTTCTAGAGATGGCACAGGATAGACTAGTACCAAACAAATAAAGGAGCACAGAAAAATCCTGTACCTCGCCTCCTATAGCAAATTTGGACCCATCAGTACTGAAAGCCAAGCATTTCTGGTGACCAACAGATTCAAGTTGCGGTTCATCCTTAGCAATAAGTTTGTACGCGAATTCTTGACAAATCAACTTGTACAATCTGGAAATGAATCAATCACTTGTCACTATGACAATCATTATCATTAATAAAAAAAAGAATAGATCAAACCAAAACTAAAAAATTTCAGCAACGGATTTGACTCGTCTCTCTGAACTGCTGCTTACAAAATGTCAAATTAATTTCAAAACAAGCATGGAAGGAATAAACAAAATCTCTTACAAAGCGGTTTTATATTTCAACTGGACTGGTAATAGTTCCGTACTGTTCCCATTGCTTCTGTCATGTTTACTATATGTTATTTTTTTTATATTTCACGGTCAAAAGCATTCACTGTATCCAAACACTTACTTGCATCCTTTAGCTGTGGCGCAGACAAACTCGTCCCCACTTGGATGCACTGCAAAACCTATTGGGTTGGCTCCTTCTTCCCGAATAACAAATTTCTGATTGTAAATGAAATGGTTAACAAAAATATAAGCAACATGTTATTCAAAAAGCTGACTTTAGAAATCATTCAAATAAATTTCTATAGAGGTTAAGTATTTTATTTCTTGCAATAAGTGGCAATTAGCCACATTTCTTCGTTACCAAAACCAAATGTTTTAAACAGAGGTTAAGTTCATTATCCTTATTTCATTTGTTTATGTTCGTGCCTTTTTCCAGCCATGACCTTCCAACAATGCCAGTCAGTACTTCTTTAAGGATTTACCATATGTTTCATTCATAACAATATGATACTTCAACCATGTATCAGGATTAATTTTCATTGTAGCTCCAGAATTGTGAAGCTCCTTGGTGTGGTAGGTCATCAATCCCCATTCTAAATATTAAAAAGAAAATGTGGTCCCAAGGATTATGGATATATATCATCCACCAGTGATTACAAGTGCATCTACAGAAAAATACCAAATGAAATGGTACATACATGACGACTTTCATCCATATATGCCAACAATCATTAAATATGATTATAGAACCAATACTTAAGATCAATAAAAGATTCTTTCAAGTAGAATTAGAATTTAGTAGAAGTTAAGTAAGCTGGAGTTGGACTATATCTATATTTATGTCGAAATTCCACAAAATTTCCCACAAAAAAAAGACAACTGATTCGAACTAGAAATGACTATATTGCCCCCTTTGGCATTTTTCCCCTCATAAATTGATATTAACTCTCAATCAACAAGCCTCTTTTGAAATAACCTCTCCTCAAATTTGCTCACAAATTATCAGAGAGAGAGAGAGAGAGAGAGAGAGAGAGAGAGAGAGAGTTGAAAGGAAAGAGTGAAAGTACCCAGGGGTCGGTGGAGATGGAGGAGGTTTTGGGGTCAAAGGTGTAGAGCTCGAGCAACGGTGGAGTGATTTTGGTGGCGCTCCGCCCCATGACCACCAACAGCTTGTTATCGCTGTTGTTCTTGCCCTCTTTCCTCCTAATCCAGGCCGAGCAAGTCACCTGTCCCAGCGCCGTCGTAAGTTGTGAATCCTCTACGGTCGCCATTTCTGCTCCTCCGATTGTCGTTTTATCTCGTCGCTTCTCTTTCTGTCTGGAACTTGGAGAGATGGAAAGAGGAAAGAGAGGAAGAACTGAACTGAACTGAACTGAAATGAAATGAAATAGGTTGCTTGTATGTTGATGTTGCTTCGATTGAAATTGGCGCAGCAGCTGACAGCAGAAGATCGCTTATGATGGAGAAGATGAAGAGAGGAGGTAATAATTCTTCAGAAGATGCGGAGGCTGCTTGCGTCAATGCGTCATGTCTGATGTCTGTGTTGGTATTTAAATTGTGAAATGTCAAGGATCGTCGATCGCTCTGCTCTGTAGTCTGTAGAGTGTAGACTGCATGTATGGGCTTATTTAGGTTGACTGGAACATAAAACATGGGCTTAAATTGGTCCCACCATTGGGCCATTGGGCCATTGGGCCATTGGGCCTATTAATCCTCAATCCTGCACTTTCAGGCTTCAGCTGGTAAATGTTGTTACATCCTTCTGACCTTCTTTAAAGAAGTAAATTGAACGCGCTCTAGAGACTAGAGGTATAAACGAAAAATGAAGTCAGCCCATGGGTGTGTGGGGGTCATGAATTTACGGCCCATGCACGTGATTAGTAGCAGGTTCCTTTTCGGTCCAATTGCTATCGATTTTTAGATGTCGAGTCGAGTGCTGCTTTTTAGATTGAAAGAAAAGAAGAATGTGTCACGCATGTATGGTAGAAGTCGATGCAGAAATTCTGGAGCAAAATCCAAACAGTAGCAGCCACAGATTGAGGGTTGAATTCTGGAGCATGCACGCTTCACGCTTGGCAATTAGTGGGCTTTAATTATTTTCGCAATCACCGTCAAAATCAAGATAGCTACGTCCTTAATATTCTATAAAAACACTTGGGGCTTTCCCATTTTTTTATTGTTAGAAATTAAATAAATAAATAGATATTAACATGCGATCGTGAACTTTTAAAAATAGAGTCATTATTGTCAAAAGTTTGAATCTATGGTTATAAATGTTATTCTTTGTTCTTTAAGGTCAGTTTTTTATAAATTCAACCGTATATGAAATATTTTATTATTAAAAAATAGTAATATTTTAATTCATCAGTCGGATTGTATTAAATTTGTAGTATTAAAAAGTCGGTAGATAGGACAAGAAGAGCATGTTCAATTAAGATGCTTGCTAATTTGATACCATTTACTCTGAAATGGGAAAAGATAAAAGATAAAAGAAAGGGCAAATATCTAGCAAGCCAATCCAAACTGTGCAAGGTTAACATCAATACATCTAGGAATAGGATGATATGTATATTACAGCTGTGGATTCATGCATGCCCATCAAATTCAACGCATATTATTCTTTATTCTTAGCTCTTAGGAATAATATATATACATATATCATTTGATCATTTTTCAAATTAATTTATATAAAAGATATAAAAAAGGATCCTGCTGATGCTCACCAAACGAGTACATCACTTGATGACTCGTAGTGCTGTTAGATGGTTTTTCTTTTAAATCTCCATATTAGTGTATATGTTATCTATCATAATTCCTCCTTTGAGTGATTAAGGTTTGATATCTCAGTTTAGAGTATGCGTGCCATATGTGAGGTATTAGAGTTATTTCGTTTATTATTATATTTTTATGTAACTGGTATTATGAGATTTCTAATATTCGAAGGGTTTTCTCTTTTCTTCTTTGGTCGATATGATCATTAAGAGATCCAATGGTTCAAAATCACAAAGCATTCTAGTCCTACTCGATATATATATATGGTAATAAGCAAAAGGGGTATATTATTAATTAGTGAATTAATTTTGGTGAGCTAGCAATTAAGAAGGTGCTAGTCAAGTAAGCAGCAAAAACTTTATAAAAATACTAATGTTCTCCGTCGGATGTTATCAAAGAAAGAGTGTAATGTAGAGTATATATTACATCGGATATCAACTCATAAAGACATTGGCAAGTAAATCATTATTATATCTTTCACGCCGGATATTAACTAATAAAAAGGTGTTGTAGATTGGTTGAGAAGAGCAGAGTGCGCCTCCTATCTCTACGACGAGTTTTAACTTATCTTTTGTTATCCAGATATTTACAACAGAAGATAACAATGTATAAGCCTCAAAAGATCAAGTGTGAAAGCTGTTTTTTCCGGTCATGTCACTTCTTTCCCCCCATTTACCAATCACCAATGGATCATACATTTAAGTACGGCTCATCCGTTGGGATTTGAACATTAACCAGCATATCTCTCGTGCTTCGCGCGAAAAAATTTTTAAACTTTGGTATTGCAATAATAAAATTATAATAAATCGTTTAAATAAAATATATATATAAAAAAGGGGAAAAATTGCAAAAAATGTAAAAAAATATAATATACAGTGATTTTACTGTAGCATGAAAAGTGAAAACACTGTTCATAGTGATGTCCATATCGCGTCATGAGTATATTAGATTAGATTTGGTTCAACAAAAAAAACAAAAATCTTGATGCATAGATCATAGATGCATGTTTTGTCTGAGATGGATGGATCGTTATGGGATCTAATTATTACTATGAAGAGTTAACGGACACATGCTCACAAGTCACCACATATGCAACTTCCATTAATATTAATTAATATTATAAATTCTCAATTGAACATTCTAGTAAATTCGCTGGCTTCTTAATTTTCAACATTTAGTAGGGAGTAGGGAGTAGGGACAATTAATGAATATTAGTTCATAAATTCTTCCAGCCTTTTCCCATCTTCGCCAGTCTTCCATTGATTTTTTTTTTTTTTTTGTGTCTATCTTAGAAGAAAATAATTGAAACGTGATATTTGTTTCTTTTGGTTCTGAATCCTCAAAGTATATATATCACGACACGACAAGACGGTAAATTAAAGATCCATCAATTTTGAGACTTGAGTTCACCATCCCACTAACTCTTCTACAATCATTAATAATTATATTGCAATACCCTTTTTCATTGTGTTTCCTCTTCCTGGAGTCATACAAATATATAAATCAACCCTCAATTTTATGCTACCAGTTATCTAGATTCTCCCAAGAAAATTACTCCTAATTGCAAACTGGAGTTGCGAATTAAAAGTTATGTCCATTTGAAGATCGACCGTTTTTTCGTGATTTTTCAAAATAACATTTAAAACCATTAAAATTGGAATTGTGACAATTAAAATTTGATTACAATTACAACAATTAAAATGTTGCAATTAAAATAATTAAAATTACAATTGAAACAATTAAAACAAAATAAAGCAAAATAGTTAAAGTCCTTTTGAAGATTATTTTAAATAATTTTTGTCTTAGAATTAAAAAAATCTGAAAAGCAAAAACAACAGTTATTTTAAATAACTGTTGACTTATCCTCATATTTTTTTTTTACATTTCTGTCAACAGTGTTTTATGAGTGCTTCAATAATCGTTATTTTATGAAAGTTGTTAACTCTCTTTTCTGTAGACGTGCAATCACATATTTCACTCTTTAATTAGACAAATTGTATTTTTGAGTATTCTTCTATAGGACGATAATAAAGAACAATATCAGACATAAATATAATATTAGCTACATTACTATAATCAAGAAATATAAAAATTAACCAGTCATCTTCTCACTTTTTTGTGCACACCACAGACTTTTTACCCGCGCGTTGATAACCAACTCTTTTTTTTATTCATTGCCTGTAGGCTTACGACACACACACACACCAACTCTTGACAATGCCCGCGGGGCATTGTGTTGACACTTTATTTCGCTGAAATTAAGGTTGAATTTTTTCGTCTACATAATTGATAATTTATCGTTAAAGAATTAAAACTTCTCAATGAGTTAGGCTACGGTGCTTGATCAAGCACAGCTTTTTCGGTGTTTGATCATCAAATCTTACATACAAACGACTCAAATTTTATTTTATCATGATCAATAATTTATTTATATAAAAATATTGTGGAATACAATAATTCCATATTTCTATAGTGAAGTTATAATTTTTTTGTATTATTATAGGGAATTCGGAGAGATGGGGTTTTACAACTATCCATTCTGAATCTGATTGGTTGACATCTCTTATATTGGATCTCACTTGTCATGCATGCCAGAGCTTAATTAAAAATAAAAATACATGTGCAATCTTAATTTCATATAAGTATTTATGAAAAAGTGAAATCCCGAAATAATTTCTCTTATTGTTATTTTCTGTTATGTTTATTAAATTCAAATTCTTTTTATAAAGTATTATTATGTCTCTCATTTATGGTTACAATTTATTTATTGCAGTGTTCTATGTATGGCTATAATAAAATTTATAGACTGTTAGAAATATAAGTTGGAGATATTATTAGATATACAATTGTGGAGATAGTTAGCAATCATGTAATAGGTGGTAGGTAGGAATTGCAAATTTGGAGATAGATAGTGGTGACACTTTGTTTAGCATTTATAGAGGCAATTACTTATAATCATTTTCATACAAACGATCAATATAGTAAAATCATTCTTCCAATCCCTCTTTCTACGTTCTATTATGATATCAGAGCGGCAAAAATAATGCTGGAATTATACTGGCGCCTATTTCAGAAATAATGCTCATATTATCACTTCATTCCACACACTAAATTTTTATTCTACAACTATACTATTTTCTAGTTAGAAATAAACCCCTTTATTCTACTTTAATTCTCTATTATCTCAGATTTGTCCCTATTCTATCTCCTTATTCTCATTCTTTCTCTGACAATTGAATCATCGAGCACTACCACCGAACACACAAATCACTGTTGCGCATCAGAAAACTCAACCACTGTCACTCAGCGATCTTCTTCACAACCACCACATGCATCAGTGGCATTGGCTAGATCTCTTGCTACATCAGATCATACCAGCCACTACCATCGAGCATCAAAGTTCTTACTCGCCTCGCAAGATCTTGGACTCGAGATCAGCTTGATGTATCGCGATCTTGGACAAGACACTGTAGATCCACTATTGCTGCTATATCAAATCGACCACCTCTAACACTGCCAGAATCGACACGTCAACCACCATAACCTCCCATCTTTGCCCGGCCTGAATAGGGACGATTACATCAGATCAGCATAAGGCTCTACCACATCTCCTCTCGACTTTCGTCAGATCTGAATCCAGATCAGTGTTCCCACTGCTCAGATCAACTCCTGTCATAAATTAGACATTCTCTCATAGGAACAGTGTTGTGCTCAGATCGACACCGCCAGATCGGATCAGATAGAACCATCGTCAGAGCTCTACATCTTCTCGCTATGGTCACCATCGTCACTGTGTTGACTCATTCAGGAGCAAGTACATAGCCAAAGTTCAATGCATGAGTTTTGATGAAGTTGTGATTCACGGAGGAGGAAGACGAGAACAGCGGGTTCAATCAAATATTTCAGATTCGAGTTCTTTACCCCGTTTCCACTTTTCATTTCTTCAATGGGATCCGCTCAAAACCTTTATATCTAGGCCGGTGTGAAGAGTTTAGTACTCAAATCAATTTTACTTTCCAAGTCATGCATGGTCGATGGTTAAATTGGGCTGCTTCAGCAAATAAAATAACTCTTCATGCTTTTCAAACACCTGCCGAAACTCACAAATTAGACCCACATGCTTTTGTGTATACAATCTCAATAGCCAATCATTTTTTTCAATCACACTCTCAATTCAATTCAAATTACAATTGATGTCAAATCAACACGAGCTCCATTCTTTTTCTTCTTCTCTATCTACAAAATGAATTTTATCTCATTGCATTGAGTCAAAGAGTCATTGAGCTAAAGATCCAATGAACCCAAAAGCCGTTGCGAAGGATTCAAAAAGAGCTTTTTATTTTCTTTTTCTTCAAGAAGACTCCAACAAGCTTTTATGAATAAATCTTGAGTTAAAAGAGCACCTCTTTCTATTTTTTTTCTTTCTTCAAGAAGACTCGACAAATAATTTGGCAATTCAGATTGTGCTATCAAAGCAATTGCAAGACAAATTCAACATGCGTACCGCACATTGAGCTTGAAGGAGAATGTTAGAAATATGGATTAGCGTATTATTAGATGTACAATTGTGAAGATAGTTAGCAATCATGTAATAGGTGGTAGGTAGGGGATGCAAGTTTGGAGATAGATAGTGGTGACACTTTGTTTAGTCTATAAATAGAGCCAATTACTTGTAATCATTTTCATGCAAAAGATCAATACAATATAATCATTCTTTCAATTCCCCTTTCTACATTCTATCATAGACCATAAAAATTCTCGTATTAGTCAAACACCAACATTAAAACTTTCAAAGTACTTCTGAATTAGTGCTAGCTGCCTTAACTACCACGTACTTTTTCATCTAGAAATGGACAAAAAGCTCAAGACTCGTGACTTGCTCGTAGCTAGCTCAGATTTTGCTCGTTATCAATTCGCTCAGATTTTTTTTAAGAAAAAATGGGGGTTTATGCCCCCAAATTTCTATAACTCACTCAGATTTAACTCGAGCTGTGTAGCTCGTATAATTTGTGAGTTGAGTTCGAGCTACTGTCAGCTCGCTCAGATTATTGTACTGCACATATTTTTCTCCTAACATGACGTAATATGTTGATACCTTTATTTTAACTTTTTTCATATTTTTCTTTTGTTTTATATTGATATAAATTGTAGTCGATTTTATTCTTGCATAATTAGCTCTAGTCAATGTTTCAATGCATAAACGATCGAATTTTATAAGATTTTAGCAAATTGAATTGTAAATTCGAGCTAATTAACGAGTTACGAGCCGGCTCAAGTTTTTTGCGAGTCGAATACGAGTTGGATTTTTAGCTCGAAAGAACACTGGTGATTCGAGCTGAGCTGGCTCATATAATTCACGAGCCGAGTTAGTTCCGACTCGCTTGAACTCGCTCGAATAACAGCCGGAAATAGTTGTGTTTCTCATGCTATTAAAATATTTTCTTAATTAAATTGGCTCATGTTCTGTGTTCACTTTAGAAAATAAGAGAGGCTTTGGTTTCAGGTACTAGAGTCTAAACATGTTAAAACTTACCTGAAATTGAAACCCAGTCAAAACCAAAAGTCATACGTAAGATTTTAGTTCGTTTGAGATATTCAAAAACAAAATTCTTATTTATTACTGTAATAAAAAAACAGCACCAGAAACAATGCATTTCTTAAAAGATGAAGAGATATATATATTCACCCTTTTTTTTCTTTATTGAAAGTTTACATTGTCTTTGTTAAATTAAGCATGCTCATACGAAGTAAAGATCAATTATTTAAACTATATAATGTGATTGTTCGATAATAGCATTAAATAAGTAGATACAGTAATGTTAATGAAAAGACTAAAATATAGAATCTCATATTAGCAAATAAATTAATAACGATTGATTGATTAGATAGTAAAAACAGATTGATTAGATAGCAACTAATTTGGATTATCTGGAAACTTCAGCTCTTTCATGTCGAACTTAATTTGTCTTAAATTGATTGATTAAATACTCCAAATAAACCTCAATCACTGGAAACATTTAATCATCGTTTAGAAATATCTTCCTGCAAATTTGACTAGCTAGATTCATCAGTAAGAACTAAAACGGACAACTCCATTTCTTTTGGAAACAATATTAATTAGTTTAATATTAAGTCAACATAGGTCCCTTTCTTTTCTCCACCTAGACCTAGTCAATTCATTCCCCACTCGATCTCTTCCTCTCACTCACATAGTCACATTATCTTTTGTTCTCTATATATCCCTGAATTCTTGGCTTTGTTGAAACAACCTAAACAAAACAAAAGAAAAATTAAAGATGGCGTTTGATTGTGGCACCGATGGAGGTTTGCCTATGCGCCAAATCCTTTCGCCCCGCTTCGCCGTGCAAGTGGTTCGGAGCCGGTGGTTCATGGTTTTCGCATGTCTCCTGATCATGTCAGCTGCTGGTGCTACCTATATCTTTAGCATATATTCAAAAGACCTCAAATCGACTCTTGGCTACAATCAGCAGACCCTAAACACTCTTAGTTTCTTCAAGGATCTCGGTGCTAATGTCGGGGTCTTATCCGGCCTCATCAATGAGGTTACTCCCCCATGGGTCGTACTTCTCATCGGCGCTGGCATGAATCTTTTTGGGTATCTCATGATATACCTCGCTATCGCGGGTCGCACTGCGGCCCCACCGGTGTGGTTGATGTGCCTCTATATATGTATTGGAGCAAACTCTCAGTCCTTTGCCAACACCGGCGCGCTAGTGACCTGCGTGAAGAACTTCCCAGAGAGCCGTGGCACCGTGCTGGGGTTGCTCAAGGGTTTCGTCGGGCTAAGCGGTGTCATTTTCACCCAACTTTATTTGGCCATCTACGGCGATGATTCCAAAGATGTCGTGTTACTTATTGCGTGGCTTCCTGCGGCTGTCTCCATTGTTTTTGTTCACACCATTCGCATCATTCCGTACAACTCGTCTCAGGCGAGGAACACCAAGCCCTTCTTTTGCTTTCTCTACATATCCATTGCGCTTGCGGTGTTTCTATTGATTATGACCATTCTGCAAAAGCTTATCCAGTTCTCGCACTCTGCCTTTGCGATTAGCGCATTCATTCTTACTCTCATCCTATTCCTTCCCCTTGCAGTTGTCATAAAAGAAGAAGTTAAGGCTCTAATTGAGACGCACAAATCACTAGAAAAACCACCGACCATCATAACCATTGAAAAACCGTTTGCCGCCCCCAACCCGTTGCCACCACCGTCACCGTCACCGCCACCGCCACCGCCACCGAAAACCAAATCAAACTCTTCTTTAAAACTGCCTTCGTGCATAACCAACATGTTCAAGCCACCAGCAATGGGAGATGACTATTCAATCCTACAAGCATTAGTGAGCATAGACATGGTTATTCTCTTCTTTGCAACAATCTGCGGCGTCGGAGGCACACTCACTGCCATAGATAACATGGGGCAAATCGGGCAGTCTTTGAGCTACCCTGCAAAGAGCATCAGCACATTTGTCTCCCTGATAAGCATATGGAACTATGCCGGCCGTGTTACGTCCGGGTACGTATCTGAAATTGTGCTCTCAAAGTACAAGTTCCCCCGACCGCTGGCACTCACCATTGTGCTTCTCCTCTCCTGTGTTGGTCATCTTCTCATAGCCTTCGGAGTGCCACAATCACTTTACTTTGCCTCCGTCATAATAGGCTTCTGTTTCGGGGCACAATGGCCGCTATTATTTGCCATTATCTCCGAAGTTTTCGGTCTCAAATATTATTCTACACTGTACAATTTCGGGTCAGTTGCGAGCCCAATCGGGCTGTACATTCTTAATGTTCGAGTCACCGGCCATTTGTACGATGTAGAGGCAAGGAAACAGAATGGCGGTAAAGATCTGACATGTATCGGTGTCGAATGCTTTAAGATGTCGTTCATTATTATCACAGCAGTGACAGCACTTGGTGCTGTGGTGTCTCTACTATTAGTTTGGAGGACCAAGAAGTTTTACAGTGGTGACATTTATGCGAAGTTCCGGGAGGCGGAGGCGGTCGAGATGGATGTTTCACCGGCACCGGCAATGGAGAAAGTAAATATGGAAAAAATGGAGAAGAATGGTGTGAATGGAGAACAAAAAGAGGCATCTCCGTCTCCGTGCGAACAAGGGACATAATTAGTCGTTGTAAAGTGTTGACTTGTATGTCAAAGAAATTGAATGAAATAGCTAGCTAGGTCAAGTTTGTACAAGTGTGATCCATTTAATTAAGCTTTTATACGGACTAATTACACAAGCCAGCACTTATTCGCTTTAATTTAGTTCCACTTTACTATTTTTTATTTTGGTTTGGAATGCCCTTTTGCAAGTCGATCAAGCTTATTGTATTTTATGACTATTAGCAGCATAACTAATAGTAGAAGAGATGATGACAGAGTTCGACAAAGACCTTATTGTCACCTGTTTATTACTACACACCACACAGCACACACCAACCAAAGCGGCCAATGTTAAACAAAAATTATATATGCTTCAATTATTTGGTACAGTCATCAATCATGTAGTACTTAAAATGGCATTAAAACAGGGGGCCATGCTAACTGTAATGGTACTATATCGTTGCAACATAAATTTACTAGATATCTTTCTTGTAATCTTGTTGGTTGGCGAATTTTCTTGGTGATTACAGTTTTCCTTGAATGAACGGTACAAGCCAATACTAGTGTTTCATCTAGATCTAGGTAGGTAGGTAGGTAGGCAACTTGCCATACAAAAGGACCTTGAGAAGTGTCGCAGAGGATGAGACGAACACAGCGTTTCCCTTCCCACACCTAGTATGCAGTATGCAGTAATCAGTATGCTTGGAACTTGGAAGTTGGAGTTGAGACAAAAAGATCTTTTTTGTCACTTAAAATTAATTAATTGATTGTTCATTTGTCACTTGCCTACAAAGGCACCTTTTTTTGCTGTCATCTGATATAAATGGTTACTAATTTTAAGAAAAATCTCCATCTGATTTTCTTAACTTCAATTTTCTTCTTCCTAGCCAAGCCATTTTATGGTATCTGCTAGCGACATGAGATATCCATCATGATTCATGAATCTCATGATCATGCCTAACTTCTCGAGCTAGTGTTGTTAACTGTCGTCCAATAAATTTCCTCAATATTTTGTCCAGTATATATATAATCAATTCTTTTTATTTTTCAGTTTCAAAATTACATAAGGTTCACCTTGGCTTTTCTTCAAGCAGAAAGAAGGATTGACGCAAACTCGGTAAAATGTGGACAAAATTTCAAGGAGATGCATATAACTACACCAACTTCATGCCATGTTTTATCCAAAATTAAGCTATTTTTGAGAAGCAAAAAATTTGATAACATGAACCACTCCATCTTATGCAATTACTAATTAGTAATTAGGCAGTAGCTAGACCATTTCTAGAAGCCGAAGTTGAGGCCTTTTGGATGGTGGAATGCCTTTACAGGCTATATCTGCTACTGATTTTGAGTTTGATTTGATTACATATTCCCGTGAAATACACACATGCATGTTCGTTTGGTAGTTCGTTAAGGTTGGAGTGAGAAAGTGATACTCGATCTCTTAATTGGCAATAATTTTGAAATTTCCTAATAACAAGGTACCAGATTCCTGATTCCTGATTCCTGAAAATGGGTGGAAATGCTAATGCCATGTACATGCACACGCACACGCACACGCACACTTACACTTACACTTACACTTGTTTTGTTTAGTATTTAATTATTTCATTTCCTTGTAGAAAGGTTGGTTTGGTTTTCTCACCTATTTAAACAGGACAACAGCCAACAGGTGCTGGCGTGCCTAGAAAACTGGAATACATCTGGAAGTAGAATATGTTAGTTTACTTTAATGCATGCGGCACAGATGGAAGCTAGTCAAACTAGGTATACTAATTGCACGTGGAAGGAACATTGAGAAGATAATTCTATATCATTAATTGGTAAATTGGTACGAATACCGAAGATATTTGTTAATTTTAAGTTAGGTAAGAGTGACAGGTTTAAGTTGCTTTTAGATCCGTTGATTAAGCTGTACTTGTTCAGATCTGAAATCAAATTTATTATTCACTTCTTTCCGACTAGATTGACCAAATTATGCTGTTGGAATCATTTAATTTGTTCTCTAGTATGGTTCTATCGGCGGTATCGGTGCCGTTTGAAGTTGAAGTAGAGATGAAGAATACCCCTCTCAAATGTGCACTTGAAACCTTTCTTGTGAGAATATTCCCATTCTTTTTTTACAATCCTGAAAGCCTGCTCACCATGAAAATTGAAGGCAATTTAAAAGTCACCACCAAAAAAGTAAGGTACTTTAAATGGATAACAAAATAAATTTAGAAGGCAAATCTAAAGCAGTGACTATCGCACTAAGGCCCATCCAAAGGTCCTAAAAGACAAGACAATGAACATATGAAAGATATCCAATTTCCTCAATATTTGAGAATGCAACAATGATTCTCATATACAGTTTGACATGTTTGACCTTTACCATAGTAACAACAAAAATAATCCAATATCACATCTTTGGATAAATTATTAGACAAATTCTTCATTCCTCATATCAACCCTGTTTTGCTACACAATGTAAACTAACATCAAGCTATGTGGGTTTAAATCCCACTTACCAGTTTCGTGAGAGAATAGTTGTGAAACCATCTCAAGTTGATAAATATAAGAGAGGGACTGTTCGATCATTTCCAAACAGTTAGAAGATGCAGGTTGCTGGTTTTACAAATGAAAATTGTTATGTCATGTGCAATTGCACTAAAATTCTTGGCATAATTCAAAAATAGAAGTAAAAACAAATCCAATAGAAGAGAACATACAATATCCTCATATGACGGGCCTGCGTGGAAGCGAATAAAGCAGGTCTCACAGGTGCTGCCATCCTTCTCGATAGTATAGGTGGGTGTGTTGGACTTATCGACAAGGTCAGGATAGAATATATTGAACTTATACCCCTGCACAATCTTGGGAGGTGGGTTGTCATGGGCATAATGTGTCTGGTTGTACTTGTTCCACTCATAACCTGTATGCTGTATGCACACGGTTGAAGTACTTGGGCTTTCGGGGACGGTACTTGTCATGCCACCAATACACCTGGAGATGTCAGATGAATGTAAGTTAATTATAGTTAACATAGTTGTTTAGTCAACCTTTTATCAGCTATAAACAAAGTAGCGTTCTTTTTAATGTGCCAATCAAAGACTGGCCAAATATGCTAGCTGGACAACAAAAATAAAATATTCTGGTACTTGTGGGATCAATTGCTTCTTCCTGTCCACCACCATGCATCAGCACAGGGGAGAAAGAGCCCGCTTCTTCCTCTTCATCACTATGTTCACTTTCTTCAGCAATGGGTTCAAGAGAGTGTTCCATTGCATCTGTATTGAGCAGAAGCTATGTTGTGAAGTGAATCGGAATATAGCTACAAAATCTCACATAACTAGTGGACAAAATAAAGATAAAGAGAATAATAACAATATGTATGAATTCCACAAATTCCAATTCAGGTCAAATAAGTTTAACTGAACCAAACCATGAACAAAAAGTTTGTAATTTATTGTCTGTTTGATTTCAGTACCATCATTGGCCAAAGAAATCAGCACAAAAAGGCACATGTAAGTAAAAGGAAAAGTGCAGCAATGGTGAACAAGCATTTGCAATTCCCATGACAAACTGTGACGGTGAACTTAAATAGCACTGAAGATGGTAAATTTGTGAAAAGTCGATGTATTTGATAAACATGAAACTTGATCAAAAAAACAAAAAGATAAAGAGACCATTTATATCATCAGCCAGATCCTCTTCCTCGGGCTTAATTTCCTTCATAGGTAACAGGCCTTCTTTTTCTACTACTGTCCCTTGCTCTAACCGTTGCAGATACTTTCGCAGAAGAGATGTATGAATTTCTCTCAGGCGTGCCTGATACGATGAGTTTACACAATAATCAGTTGTGAATCGTAGAAAAAAACCAAGATAAAAAAATGAGAAGCTATTAAGTAAATAAAATCCACAAGACTAGATGACTAGGAGTCTAGGTATGACTTGGTCTTTCTAACTTCTGTGAGTCATGGTCATCTTTGACCACTCAAGATTGATTATTGACTAAGAAAGATTTACACTTAAAACATACTACAGATGTTGTACAAAATGAAAGGTTTTTTGCATGTAGACATCTGATGCAATCTTACAGAACCAAGTACCATGTCGTATGTAAATGCATAATCTTTAACAATTGATTTTTTTAAAAAGTTGCACACTGATACCACCTGCTTTTATTAAAATATGAAACACACTACAGGGTATCTATCAGGTGTATGCATTGCATGTGAAGAAAAATCAAGATCAGTGGTGTACATTTCCACCTAAATTTTGAACTTCTAAACATAAAAGAAATATTTGACAACTTCCGGCACCACAAAGCAGTTGCAGTGGTACCCTCAATGCCTGGATAGGTCAGCAGATACCTTTGCCTTATAGATGTGGAGCCTCTTCAAAACAGCTTCCCAGTACTCAACTACCTTGGCATTTCCAGAGCACATCTGAGACTCGATCTGGCGTTGCATCTTCTCAAGCTGTACAGACGATTTACCTTCTAGAAGCTCCTTCACATCTGACTCAATAGTCGAATGGAGGCCTCTCTCTTCTGCCAAGATCTCAGGGGGTGGCTCCTCACCACGAACCCTGGCCCGGTCAAGTGCATCTCTCTTTCGAGCCTCCAGTACCTCCTAGTCACAGATCACTATTAATGCCTACAAATTATTATGAGATATTTAGAGTACAGAAAATTTAAAACCAACTCATTTGTTAGCTTTGAGGTTTATAATATCGCTTGATGGTTCCCCATTATCTAATACATCCTCGTACATCATAAATAACTTTGGGCATGTATAATTCCAGTATTCTACTAACGTAATTGGAGTCTGAAAGAATTTCACCAATATAAACAAGACATGGAAACACAATCTTTGGATTTAAGTACATTGAAAGTTCAAATTATTTTTGGAATTCCTTGCCCAAGCTTTGTGGAATATTTTGCAAATATTCTTATAATAACCGAATGCTAGACAGTTATTCAAAATGACTATAGCGATAATGATGATAAAAACAAGAAAAACCATGAGTAGACAGTCTTTGCAATTAAATTAAACAAGGGTACCATATCTCTGGAATTAACCAGGAGTGAGGAAACAAAAAAGACAATAAGATATATAGAGGGTGTCCCTTTACAGGGGATATTTTGACAATCTTGGCATTGGGTATATATATTTGATAAAATAAAAAAAAGAAAAATAAATTATAAACATGTCAAGATTATTGTCAAAAAGTTGTACAACGGATTTTTTTTCCTTCGAATCTGTATTTGAACATCCATTGTCAAGATTGTCAAAATAACCATTGTCAAGGGACCACTGTTGTACTAAATTATTTCTCGAATTTGTCGATTTGTAAAACTAAGCTTTAAATTTAACAATCTCTTTGAAAAAAAATTTAGATTTCAATTCAAGCAAAAAAAAGAAGGTGCAAGAAAGAAGGACAATAAAGCATGAAGCAGTCAAGTTATATTATAGATGGTAGGTTATTTTTATTAGAGCTTCTGATAATTTTGAATCAGAGTCAAAACAAGCAAGAATTAAACTTTAACTATACAACGCTATACAAAGTTTAACTTCGTTGCACAACAAAGTATTTCCAGATTTGTTGTGAAACAAAGTTGAAATCACATAGAAAACTCCAAAAAATTGATACAACGTGGTATAACGTTGCACATCGTTACACAACGAAGTACCTTAAGAGTAATCCAACTTGGTTGTGTAACGAAGTGTAATTTCCAGAGAATTGCTCAGAAAATTTCCTACTTTGTCGTAGTACTTCGTTGTGCAACGTTGTAGGAAATCAAGTTTGTTGTAACGGTAATATTTCAAAATCCATCACTTCGTTACACAACGAAGTAACGACGAAGTACTTCGTTGTGTAACGAAGTAGGAAATAAGTTTGAGTCTAACAGATATATTTCTGACAAACTTTGTTGTACTATTTCCCCTTGCAACATTGTGTAGCGCTATAAAACGTCGTATAACGATGTAAAGAAAACTGACAAAAATGCAACATTTTTCAAGCTCTCCCTTTCTCCCACGTGAATATACTCAACAAAACCCACTACCTCCACTAAAGAGTTTGAAACAAACTTGCTAAACTTCAGCTAAAGCTCTTGCTAAGACTCAATCTCGTTGATCCAAAACTATACTTAACTCTTAAAGAGATTTTGTTGAGTGATTATCTTATTCTCTATCTCGTTCAATCAATTGCATCTTGTGTCTCCGTTGGCTTGATTCTCCACCGGTATGAATAAGCGAGACTAAGTTCAACACCGTGTAAATTGGGTTGGTGCTCCACCAGTGTGTGTAAGCGAGATCGATTCCGAAGTTGTAACCTCGCTTGTGTTAGTGAATCAGCTCGACCTTAATATGGTTTTGGGGAGTCGAGTCTCAGAGAGTAAGATCATCAATATCCGAACTTCGTAAAAATCATCATGTCTCTTGTAGATTGCTTTGTTTGCACTTTCTAAACTCATCTTTATTTCACTATTTATTTAGTTTAAAATTTGCTTGTGCTTAAATTGCTTGTAATTGTCAAATTTACCAATTGACCTCGAAAGTTTTAGAATTGTTTAAATTAGCACCCCGATTTCTACACCATCTTGTAAGATACATATTATAAATAAGTACCAAGAAGCATTCTGTTGCTAAAATCAAATGTCTATTAAACTAGGATCAGTAGCCTGTGAGGTTTCCCTCCAAATATAATAATATCGTCACAATGTGAATACTAGATTTGTGGGACAATAATCACAATTAATCATCAACGCATGCCTTCTGGGGTAATAATGATAAGTAATAAACTTCAGGAATCAGGATAGATAAAAAAAATGCCAGAAACTACCTCCCAATATTCAACATTAATGGGGCTTTCCGTGTCAAGATCCAGATGCATCTTGATGTCGTCTCGTAACTCTTCCATTTCTTTCACCGTCGATCCCTAATTTGTTCAAGAATACTCTATTAGAGTGTAATGCATAGCCAAAAATACAAGCATAAACAGTATTGGATTTCTAAACTTGAATGTGCTATTGAAGCATAGTTACAAGTACCAGCATAACACCTAGAGAAAAAGCTAATTAGAAATGCATGAATATGTAGTTGTTGAAATATGTTTAGTATCTTCTAAGATATGATTAGTATCTATTAATATCTAATTAGTATCTTAGATAAATTTGTTAGTATCTTTGATTATTCAATTAGAATTCTCTAGTTATTACTGTCATAAATATGAAGTTTTGTAAGCATATAAATGTATATGTTAGCAATTGAATAGGATACAATTTAATCCTCAAAATTCTATTTGAGTCAAGAACAACCAGAAAAAAAAAATCTTAAATCTCACAGCCGCCATACACAGAGAGTCACGTTGCCTCGTTCATCTCGCGCGTTGCTGTCGTGCGCAGCTTGCGCCTGACCCATATTGGAGATCGCTTCTCTGTGCCTGTCGCTCCTTTCTGACCTTCCTCCTATCGCTGGAGAAATTGGAAATCGTTGGTTCTATTTGGCAGTTTTTTGTCTCCTTGAAATCGCTGATTTCAATTTTTTTTTTCCTCCTCTTTTTCTTTTGTTGCTTTACGTATAAGAGTCAAAGGTGTTTCTAAGTTTCTGCCAGGTCACTTTTCTATCTTTTTTTTGTTGTTCCATCTCTAGTGGAGACAATTACTTCTGTGTAATATCAATTGTTTTCACGTTTTAAAAAAAGAAAGAAAGAGAAAAAAAAACAAACACAAAAGGAAAATGTTGAAAGTCGGTACAGTTTGTGCAAGTCTTACAAGTGTTGATTGCAGAGTGCACGGTCTAAGTTTTATATTTTAGATAGAAGATCAGAAAGTAGACGTGGTTAGGTGATTGGAGAAGAAATATCAAGCACTGAGTTGGAGAGATGAAAGCATTTTCAAGAAATTAGATGATTAGGAGATGAAGACTATGATCAAATTCATGAAAGTATTCGAGATCTCAATATCAACACAATCACCAATGAAATTATATCTTCCACCCGTAGACATAAAACTAGATGGATTAGGGACCTATCCGAGCTGGTCACGACGTGTCACATGTCCTTTAGGAGGAAAGCGTCTCGATGGTTTTTTGGCAAGAAAGGAGAAAGAGTCGACGAAGGGGACAACTAAGTGGGAGGAATGAAATGCTACACACATTTGTTGTACATGTGATTACTCAACTCGATGATCCAGTCGATTGCTGCTATAGTTGATGATATTCTATTTGTGCATGTCATATGGGCCAAACTGAGAAGGACCTATACAGGAGCTGAGAACATGTGTGTATTTCAAATCAAGCGGGAGATAGATGTTGTATTTCAGGGAGATAGGACGAACAAGAGTATGCCATAAAATTAAAAAGACTGAGTAGATTATGATTACTTCTCGCCGTTGGCGAGTTGCAACGATCCAGAGTGCAAGAGTGGAGAAACCCGCTCTTAGGAGAGGACTATGCAGTTCTTGGGAAATCTCATTCCGACATTTGATCAGAGGAGAGTAGTGCTCTTGGACCAGACAAACATTCCCCCACGGAAGGAGGCAATTGCTACTATGATGCAAGAGGAGAGTCACATGAACTTGCACTCCGAGACTAACGTAAATGTGGGAATGTGTTCAACATTGATAGTCTCAAACTCAAGTATGATGAAAGTTCAGGGGTAGATTCGCAAGTGTTACAACTGTGGAGAAGTTGAGCACTTGAGCACGGCTTTTCCCAAGCCACCCCTAAAAAAGAGTGGACGTGGACATAATGCAGGCCGTGGTGGCCATAAAGATGGTAGAGGTACTCAGTCTGGAGGCTACCAGACAAATCTAATGGTAGCAGAAGAAAATGAAGAAGGTGACAGGGTCTTCACTGAAGAGGATCGGGTATTTTTGGAGGTACTTAGGCAGAGACAGAAAACATCAAGTGATGGAGGCAATAAGAGTGTGACTTAGGATGCATCCACTTCGTTCTTGCCCACGGGTAACATTGCTACTTATGCACATTCAACCAAAGGAATTGGTAGGACACATGCTCTTGCCTCCATATCCACCACTAAAGGAATGCCAGAAAGCAAAGGAATTGGACAGTGGATTCTGGTGCATCCCGACACGTGACAGGTAATGCTAGTGAGATTTCTTCTTATACCCACCTAGCAATGCCAGAAAGCATTCAAACAGCAGATGGTACAACACAACCGGTGGTTGGTAAGTGTGTAGTGAATTGCATTGGATCTGTGACTTTGTTCAATGTGTTGCATGCTCTTTCTTTCCAAGTAAACCTCTTATCTATTAGTGTCATAATACTCCAACTAAAATGTGTTGTTTCTTTTTATATTCTAAGGTGATTTTTGAAGAGAAGGAGACTGACTAGAGACTGAAGACTAGCACGTGGTGTAATAGGCTGTGGTACTTGGACCGAGAGGGGATAAACTTAGTGCGGACATCTATGGTGATTGAGGATATATGCAGGAGATTATGATATGAGTGTGGACGATAAATTGTATCATCGGCGCATGAGACATTCTTTCTTTTGGAGTTGTGAGTTTATTGTATTGATAAGCCCAATTTACGCATACCGTTAGCTATGGTTTAGGGTACTGTTTGACCAAAATCGTGGTTGTTTTCAAAGAGTTTAGTTTAGTTCAAGTGAGAAAATGCACAAGTTTGTGGTACTGCTTTGTTCTTGTTATAACATGCATGTACAAGAAGATTTTAGCTCGAAGGACCCCAAGTTTAAACTCCTCATGCTAATCAGCACATAACAGTGCAATTTGCACCTGTTTGCGGGGCCACAATGGATCCTTTGTGGACCGCAAGGACAGAGAACAAAAGCTCAAGAAATTGCACCAAGAAACTACACTAAGTCCATTCTCTTTGCGGGCCGCAGGCTTTTCTTTGCAGGCCGTAAAGAGTGGCAATTCCATCCTAGAAACTTTGGGACAGAAGCTGAAGAAATTGCACCAAGTCCACTTTCTTTGCGGGCCGCAAGCCTTTCTTTGCGGGCCGTAAAGAGTGGCAATTCCATCCCAGAAACTTTGGGTCATGTGTTGATCTCTTTGCGGGACGCAAACCATCCATTGTGGGCCGCAAAGTTGGCGTCCGAAGCCAAACCTGATCATGACTATTTAAAGATTTTGAATTTTTATTTTAAGGGGATCTGTTCTATTTTTAAAAAGAAGACATCTTTTGTGTTAGTTTGTAATAATCTAGAAGTCAATAATACGATAAATTATCATAAAGCTTTGTTCATGAATTGAGTGATTAATAAATTTTCATTTTGTTACCTTGAGTATTATTGAATTTATGAATCATTCTTTTATCTGACTAGAGTCAATAACTGGAATTGTGAAACTTCATAATATAGATGATATATATTCTTAAAAGTCTCTAACCAAGGTAATTAGCAGGAACACTAACTTACCGTTACAAAGTTAGAATGTGGATTAAAAGATGGTTAAGTTTTACAGACCGCAGACATGAGATGTCGTTTTAATCACATGAATACATGTTACATGAACATGGTATTTGATAGGCCTCGAATGAAACATTAAATGGAATTGTGTACGTGTCATTAATGTTTTCATTCAGTGTTAAGTTCTAAAGTATGAGGTATTCATCTTTCCTACTAAGAGATGTGTATGTGTGATTGTTATCTAACGCGGTCGGTAAAACACAATCATAACGGTAGTTTTTCGGTATACATAGCTTAGTTGAGGTAGTGATGGTTTACCGAAAGTACTATGGTCCCTCGTATCTCTATACGAGTTACAGTATCACTGGACTCCTTGATAGAGTAGGATTATTTGCATGCAGTATAATTACAAGAGTAATTATATTTGATACATCTGCTCAAGATCGAGAAAAGATTAAGTTTGCAATGATGACACACACCTATCTTGAAACTAATCTGATACTGTGAGACAAAAGAATTAACACGACTAAAATAGTTTAATGGATCGTGGTATTCTACATTACAAACATCATCTGTGTAATTGGTTGTTCATAGTGCAGATGTCAGATGTCTCCTATGATTATAGAAGTTAAAATGGTTTTAATTCTATTTACCAACATAACACAGATCCTATTAGGTCACACCGTATATGAGCCAATCAGAGAATCTTAATGATTAATTGTAAATTGGTTATAATTAATATTAAGATAGTTATAATTAATTATATATGTCATATAAGATGACAAGAAAAAACAACGGTTGAATTTATAAACGTATACGATACGTTGTATAAAATCATACTGAAACCGAACCGATACCGAACCCTTGAGAAATATAATTGTTGAGAACAATTATATGTTTATATATATTTAATTTAGATTTTAAATATTAATTATGGTTGTGAATTTGGAATGAAAGTCATTATTAAATTAAAATCTTAATTAAAAATTAATTAAAATCTTAATTAAAAATAAATAAATAAAAATAATTTTTTTTTGAGGTCGGGACAAATGTTTGTTTTGAAAAATAAATTTTGGATATTTTTTTATCCTTGCCACCTCTTAGGGGCAAAATGGTCTTTTTGCCTTTCAAGGGTATTTTGGTAATCGGCCAACCTCCTCATTTTTCTATAAATAGAGGGGCATGGAGAGAGAGAAAATCACATCAAAATCGACTCGTATCTGTTAACTCAGGATCGAATCGATAAATATATTTTTCTCTCTATCTCGGTTACGGTTATTTATGGGATTCAAAAAATAGTATTTTTGCGAAAGGAGCGATATTTCATATTTGAATAATTGCGAGTCGTAAAGATATTTATTTAGTCCTTATCTCGGTGAATAGTGTTTTGCGGAATACTGCAGTTTACGGTATTTCTGGCAGAAGAAATAAGCCGCTCTCTGGTCGTCCTAGTGGATCACCGATAGAGGTATCAGACTCTGATACTCAGAGGAGATGAGCTTCTCAAATTCGGTCTTTCGAGTCTGCTCCAATCCAATTCGAATTTGGATCAAGGTATAAATGTTATATTAATCTATTTAATTTGTAAGTAGATTAAAGTTTTAGAAATCAATTATGGAGTAGATCTGTTTAAGGATTAAATCAGGTTTTGATGCCAAAGATAAACGGGAGGTGGACACCCTCGGTAGTTTATCTGACATACCTCATTTAATCCTTGGCTTAAGTTAGAAGTAAAAATTTTGTTTTACGGTCTTTCCGCAGCTTAGGCCAATTGACGGGTTTGAACTGTTCATAACCCAACATTTTAGACCAGGAAGAGAGAGAGAGTGGGGGAAAATCTTAGCAAAGAAAGAGAAGATCAAGAGAAGAGAGATAGGCTTGGAGATTAACGTCTACGGGTTATATCTTCTTCTCCCTTCTCCTTCATTAGACTAGAACTTGATTTGTATCTTGTACTTGTTTGGTTTTTGCCATGAGAGGCTAATCACCTCTCTACGGCTAAGGGGTATTTCATGAAACTTGCTTGTAAACTCATATTTTGCTTTGCTTAATTGTTGAATCTTATCGATGTTTCTTTGATGTTAATTTAGATCTTGCTTGATAATTTAGATTTGAGATAATTTGAATTGTCATTTAGGCCAAGAAAGAATCACTAAGTACTAATTAAGTCTGAAAGGAAAGATTAGCAACTTAGATGATGATTAAAGTTTATTGCGGTTTGTGAAACACGTAATTGCTAAGAAAAATCGCTGTAGATCTTAATCCGACACGTTTTTTAGAAATCTTTATCAATTTGGTGTAATGTGTAGATGTAACGCTGAGTTGATCTAGGTTCAATATTAAAAGATTAATCGCCTTTTAATATTACTCTCGGTTGTCCTAACTTTGATTCGAACAATTAGAATGCTTAAAATAGTTTATGAGTAAATGAATTGAAGACCCCGAAACCCTATAATCCCTTGTCAATATCGACCTAACCACTTCATAGATTCTTGTCTTTAGTTAGTGAATTAATTAGAAAATTGCCAAACTATTTTCTAAACCTTTAGATTTAAATACATAAGTCCAGCTTAAAAGTTTTAAGTTGTCCCTGTGGATTTCGATACCTAAAGTACCACAACGCACAGATTGTATACTTGCAATCTATAATAAAATCGGTATTTAGGGATTAAAACTTGGATTCATTATCACACCATACAAAACCGATCAAGTTTTTGGCACCGTTGCCGGGAACAACAGTAACTTTTAAGTTAAACTTTGTATTTGAGTCTAAAATTTTCTTTCAAATTTTACATTCAATTTATTATTTTTCTTGTTGCATAAAGAACTTTCACTTTTCTTGCAGGATTTGAAATCTGGCAGAGGAACCTTCAAATCAAGGGTCTACACACCTCTTCTACGAGTGAAGAGCAAAGAATCCGGAAAGAAAGCCTTATCTCAATCTCACGACACCTACCTCGAACATGGCTAATCAAAGAACACCCGAAGAACAACTTGTAGCCCTTCGTGCGGAGCGAGACCGCATTGCTCTAGAACTCCAACATGAAAGGGCTGCAACACTAGTAAGAGCACAGGGAGTGGTTGACCCGAATCGTCCATTGCGAGATTACACCACCCGAAGAGCGGATGACATTAATTGGCATATTGTTCGAGAGTGTGGCATCTATGACAATGAATGTTGGCTTTGCGATCACTCGGGTCGTTATTGCTCGGGTTAGTCACTAGTAGAGTAGTGCGAGATGAAGACAGGTTGGTGCTTGGTTTAGCGAGTGGTTGTATGATATTCTTTGCATTCTGAGATTGGATTCGGCTTGGGAACTACAGATTCATCGGGGAGAAATTGCGAGTAAAAGATTAATGTTGCTCGACTGCTTTGGCTTTGGATTGAGCCTCAGAATTCGTGTTGAAAGTCTAAACAATCAATGCGTCTTGGATTGGGCCACGAAGTCCATAAAGGAATCGAGCCACTCGTTGGTCCTCGGTCTCGTTAAGTTGGTTTCTGGCCTTCAGTTGATGGAAATCGATGGTGTACTCGTCAACACTTCTCGAACCTTAGGTGAGGGACTTAATCTGCCGAAACAGCGTCTATCAATAGTTGACGGGCAAGAAGTCAGGGATCTCGACTTGGACATCACTATCTTAGTTTCGATCACGAGCCAGATGGTTGTTATAGTTTTTGTTGTCATAGTTATCTCGGTTCCAATGGTCATTGTTGAGCGGGGGGTAAGGCGAGACATGACATAAAATTGGTGAATTGTTATTGTGACTGTTCACAGGCTCGTCAGGCTTCTTCACGATCTTGTCGAGCTTCTTCACGTACGCGCTTGCTGCATTTCATCAAGAATAGCTAGGATGTTTGGATATGTCATGGCGAAGGCTTTGGTGATGAGAATATGTTGTGATGGGGTATGTTAGGGTGTGGAGGCGGTAATGAAATATGATGTTTAGGCGATTTCGAAGAAACAACTACACACAAGCGTGAAGATGGTTATCGAACTTGTTTTGATACCACTTGACGCAATCTCGGTTATAAATCACAATTCCGTGAGGACGGGCTGCGATAAATGATTTAGTGTAAAGAAACAAGAGAAGTAACTTCTAAGTAGCAAAGAGAGAATTCAATGAATCCTAAATAAACTAATTGTATTTAGAAATTGATGACTCTTACAAATAACGGGGTTCTCTTTTATAGTTGACAAGTGCCTTGGTCCCAAAGTAAGCAATAACCGAAATAAATGAAGAAAATCATTTATTGTTTCGATTAATGTGTCGAAACTAATTGCTAAAGAAATAAAAGACAGAAAATAAGAAAATAATCAATGTAAACTTGGAGAGAGATCTTGATAGGATCCATCAAATCAAATTTGAATAAGAATCATAATCTGACTCGGATTGAATTCCTTTGCGTAAAAAAAACTTTGAGAACAAAAAAATATTCTTCCTTTTCAAAACTAAAAGTTTTTAGAAAATTAAAACATTAAATGTATACTCTCAAATGAATGAGAATACATGAGTTTGTGCTGAACCGCGAACACATCTTCACATTTCATTATGAAAGGGCATGCACTCAATCAGCTATTTTGGTACACGAAAAGATTTTTGCGTGTAGACTGACGAATGCATGAGTTAAAAAAATTGTTAGCACATGCGTCCAAAAAATAATCATAATAGTAAGTTCAATATTTCAGAAGAAGTTGATAAAATACCTTGTTGAACTTCTTAAAATTTGGAACAAAAAATATCTCGAAAATGCACTATAATATTCAAAGAGTAGATTTTGTCATAGAGAAACTGCTCATGCAAAGTTAAAAAAGAAATGATATTTAGCAATAAATCAAAAGAAGATAAAACAAAAATAAGAAGAAAAATATACAGGTGGCAATTTTATTTGTCTAGTTAACCAATCCTCATATAAAATATTTTTACCATTTCAATGCTTGAACGCCACATCTTATTCTTAAGTGACACAAAATTTCTATCTTTGTTGCCAAATAAAATAAGAGATCTCCAAAATTTTAACCTCTTAAACAAAAATGATTAATTCTAAACAAAATTCAAACATCTAATAGTTAGTTACTTTTGAACTACTGGTTCCACGATCACAAATACAAATAAGAAAAAAAACATATTCAATTATTTCTTACTTACGAAATAATTGAGACTATCTCTAAATTAAAATCCGCAATATGCAAATTTAATTAACAACCCCCTTATTAGTTCACGACCAATGAAGTTGATGTGTAGCTTGGATTTCCTAGATCTAGTGAACGTACCACATCTTCTATCTTGGCTGGTACCTGATCCAGATTTTCCATCAGTGCTACCAGCTCAGCATTTTCCATTTGCATGAGATGTCTAGTGATTTTTGAAGCAAGCTCAGGCTACAATTAAGAGAGTACAAAATAGTTTTAAATTATACATCCAATGATGTTTTTCTTTAAATAGATGGTATTTCGGATAATTTGGCAGTAGAATGATTTCCCTTTTTTTAATAGGCACAATGTTACAATTAATAGCATAAGATTCATGGAGTATGCCATTTTGTCATTAATCAAGGATTACCCACCACTTCATAATTGTCATGTCAGTTCAGTTATATCTTCTTTTGATTCTATTTTTTTAAGGAACATATTAGACAATGCTCATAACTCTTGGTAACTTTTTATCATGAAAACCCCCAGGAGCTAAATGTCACTGCTACAAATTACTTAGAAGATGTATGATATATATGCTCATGAAAAAACTCCTAGAGCTAAATTAGAGGGATCAATGAAAAATGACATATACTTGGGTGTTTAGGAAATATAGATAAGATAGGGCACAAAGGACTTAATTTTTTTTATGTAATTAGAGAGTTGTTGTGTTGTTATACGTGACAATAATGTGTACTTTGCAACAGAAAAAATGTCAACTTGCTTTCTGCAAAGTTGTACATAACACTAATTAAATTCAACAAGAGATCTTTATTTAATTTACCTTTAACTTCTCAATTAGAAGGTAGATGCGATCCCGAAGTTGATGGTGTTGTTGATCGATTGTATCATCTGTTGTGCATAGAGGCTCTCCGACTTCCATAGAAGATGAACTGGAAGCTTCAGCTGATGGGATTGTCTCACTATAGTTTGCATCAAATCGTCTGCATGGCACATACTTGCACACAATATTTCGCTACGTGTGATTAAGAAGATGAAAAGTTGCAGGTAAGATAATCGGTACAAGAAATTTGAAAGAGTCATTATTATGACTCATTGTGTTTGAAAGTGGTATTAGATCGAAATTCATCTCAAATTCTAACCAAAAGGAGTGTCTCAATACAATGCACAAATAGCATGATTCTCAATGAAACCATAAATGAAAAACATAACGAACACAACAATTTGGTCTTGTGCCTCTAAATATATCCCCATTACGTATGGTGACTAATTTTATTATCCATTTCTGTATATTCAGTTGGCATTGAGCACTGAAGTTTAATTAGGTTTGTAACAACTTATGATCATAAGACCTAAAATTTCTGGAATAGAAGAACTATATAGAGCAAAACAAAATTGTATGTGAATTTTTTTTTCCTGTTTCTTACCACATTTTGTTGATATGTGCGGGGCTGACGGTAGTTCCTTGGAGAATTTGTTGTAATACGACCATGATTGTAGAGTCTCTGTCTTGGAGTACTAGGTGCCTGCAAACTCAATGCAGAGATTATATAAACATCTAATTGAATAAACTTTATAGATAACTTTCTTATTCAACATGATCATTTTGGTCAATATACCTAAAGAGTTCTGGAATAATCGAATAAGCTTCTAATTTTTTTTGTAGAGCGTTCATTTAGAACATTTAGGATATTTTGTGTTCTTCTTTGGAACTTTAAATGTGCATTATTCAATTCAATATGAATCTCTATTAACAAATTGTTGACCATGTAAGAGGCCTTTATGTCACAAGGATTTGGGATGTGGCCCATGTTATTATAATATTTAAAATTTGTAGAAAATAAGAACAAATTAGAACCATTACAACTTGTGAAGTCAATTGTCGATATGCTGTGGGGCCAGTTGAAGTAGCAAAGTAGGTACCAGAAGACTTCCAACCAATTGTACCGACAGGACCGAGAGGAAAGGATCGGGCCATGAGGCCCTGGTTGTAAGGCATTTGTGACACAACATTTGCACGAGGATGAGCATAGTACACGCTCGTGTATGGGACAGGTACATAACCATTTGATGGAGATGTGTATGAGGGGGTTGGTATGGCAGTTGCAAATCGTTGCTGCAAATTTGCCTTACGATCTTCTTTCCGTTCAGCGTGCGCAACATACAATGGTTTATCATGGAAAAATTGATCTGTTTGAAATAAGACACAATACATGAATACATAGTTCATGAGTAAATTGATCTGGTAAAGTCATTCAATACCTTCAAGCCAGTTCTATCACTCTTTACTGTATTCTTCTTTGCTTTGATTTATTCTCACGTTTCAATCTTTTAATGATATATCTAGTGTTTTCTCAACGAAATTTTAATGATTTAACTATTGTGTTCATTTTCTTCCAATTACCCAGTACCATTATGAAAGACCTGATATATAGGAATCGGATTAGACTCAAGTTCACAAGTTATAGATGGATAAAGAAAGGAAACTCAAAAGATATATGAATTACGGTTCAAAGTGGCGACAGCCATCTTCGCTTCTTCTGGAGAGCTGTAGCAGACGAAACCGAAACCTTTACTAACTCCTCTGTCATTGCGCATGACCTTGGCTGAGTTTATGGTACCACATTGGCTGAAGTACTTTTTCAAGGCCATGTCATCAACATCTTCACGTAGATTCTTGACATATATGTTTGCCTCCTAAAAATACAAGGATGGAAATTAAATAGCAAGTAATTAAATTTAAAATGATAAAAATAAAATAAAAAAGGGAAATAAAGAAGATGATAATTTGGTGTTGTTTGTTAATGTGGTATAAATAATAGTTCTAATTTGCGTCACAACAAACTTTTTTAGTTTGAATTACTCATTTAGTTTCAGCATTATGATTTTAAAAATATAGGCTGAGGAGGGTTCAGCATATCATACCATAGTTTTCATGTGCCATTGTTTGAGCCTTTCTTGCTTTTGAGAAAGCAAGAACTGTTCGCGCTCGGCCTTCTTCTGGGCCTTTGCCACATAGAGAGTTTTGTTACCTATTGAGAGGAATACAAATACCAAATTTTCAACAAATAAGTCTAAAGTAACTATTAAACATTTCTTATAAGTGACCCCATAAAATAAGCATCAATTATTGTATCAAATATAAAGAATAACTTTTCATACCTAATTGCAGCCCGTTCATTTTATCGACGGCCTTCTTAGCGCTGCCGGGATTCTGGAAGCATACAAACCCAAATCCTCTGGAGAAGCCATTGTCGTCTTTTGCTATCAATACACTAACTATTGCGCCAAACTCGGAGAACTTTAGCCGAATCAGTTCTTCATCAATGTCTTCATCGAGGTTCTTCATATAGATATTTGTGAATCCATCAGGGTTGGTACCCTGACGGTCACTCTTCTTTACAAAATTTGATACCGATCTGAAACAACAACAGGCCTCAGTACGTACTGTCAATAAGATTATATTACCCCCTGTTTTTGGTGCCGCTTGTTGAAAATGGCACTCGACTGCTGTACTCACGTATATACTTGTTCTTTGATTATAGTACAGCCTGATATTGTTTAGTCGCTAGCTAGCTAAGTACTGAAGAATTCTTATACGTTAGCTTTTGTATTTTAATCTAGTGTTTTTAGCAGTTCACAATTCTTAAGTTGATTAACCTCACATGCATGCA